>CM039674.1:468891314-469370362 GCA_022496015.1 Hordeum marinum | reverse complement strand
TAAGAGTTTGCTATGGGCTGGCCTATCACAGCCAGGTGAAAATGTCCCTCGGTCAAACCCTGTCCGGTGAAAGTCAAAGGGGTAGATCCGTTTGGTCAACAGTGTTAGGGTTAGACGAGACGGGGACCTGGGGGTGGCAATGCCGCCAGGTTTTTCCCTGGCCCCTCTTACGTTGGGAAAATGTGGCATCGGGTCGACACCGAGGGGATCTTGCGGTTTGTTGGGCCCGAACCTTGTGCTAAGATGTTGCTATGTGCTGGCCTATCACAGCGAGGTGAAAATGTCCCTCGGTCAAACCCCTTTCGATGAAAGTCAAAGGGGTATATCTGTTCGGTCAACAATTTTAGGGGTCAGACGGGATGGGGGACCTAGGGGTGGCAATGCTGCCAGGTCTTTCCCTGCACCCTCTTACATTCGGAAACTGTCGCATCGGGTCGACACCGAGGGAATCTGGTGGTGGGTACGGCCTGACCTTGTGCTAAGATGTTGCTATGGGCTGGCCTATCACAACCAGGTGAAAATGTCCCTCTGTCAAACCCCGCCCTGTGAAAGTCGAAGGGGTAGAACCGTTCGGTCAACAGTGTCAGGGTTAGACGGGACGGGGGACCTGGTGGGTGTCAATGCTGCGAGGTCTTGCCCTGGGCCCTCTTACGTTGGGAAACTTTCGCATCGAGTCGGTACCGAGGGAATCTTGCTGTGGCTTGGGCCCGGACCTTGTGCTAAGAGTTTGCTATGGGCTGGCCAATCACAGCCAGGTGAAAATGTCCCTCGGTCAAACCCCGTCCGTTGAAAGTCAAAGGGGTAGATCCGTTCGGTCAAAGTGTTAGGGGTTAGACGGGACGGGGGACCTAGGGGTGGCAATGCCACCAGTTCTTTCCCTACACCCTCTTACCTTCGAAAACTGACGCATCGGGTCGACACCGAGGGAATCTTGTGGTGGGTTGGGCCTGACCTTGTGCTAAGATGTTGCTATGGGTTGGCCTATCACACCCAAGAGAAAATGTCCCTTGTTCAAACCCGTCCTGTGAAAGTCGAAGGGGTAGATCCGTTCGGTCAACAGTGTCAGGGTTAGACAGGACGAGGGACCTGGTGGGTGTCAATGCCACCAGGTCTTGCCCTAGGCCCTCTTACGTTGGGAAACTGTCTCATCGAGTCGGTACCGAGGAAATCTTGCGTTGGCTTGGGACTGGACCTTGTGCTAAGATGTTGCTATGGGCTGGCCTATCACAGCCAGGTGAAAATGTCCCTCGTCAAACCCTGTCCGGTGAAAGTCAAAGGGGTAGATCCGTTCGGTCAACAGTGTCAGGGTTAGTAGAGACGGGGGACCTGGGGCTGGCAATGCCGCCAGGTTTTGCCCTGGGCCCTCATACGCTGGGAAAATGTGGCATCAGGTCGACACCGAGGGGATCTTGCGGTTTGTTGGGCCCGGACCTTGTTCTAAGATGTTGCTATGGGCTGGCCTATCACAGCCAGGTGAAAATGTCCCTCGGTCAAACCCCATCCGGTGAAATTCAAAGGGGTACATCCGTTTAGTCAACAGTGTTAGGGGTTAGACGGGACGAGGGACCTAGGGGTGGCAATGCCGCCAGGTCTTTTCCCTACACCCTCTTATGTTCAGAAACTATCGCATCGGGTCGACACTGAGGGAATCTTGTGGTGGGTTGGGCCCGACCTTGTGCTAAGATGTTGCTACGGGATGGCCTATCACGGCCAGTTGAAAATGTCCCTCCTTCAAACCCCAGCCTGTGAAAGTCGAACGGGTATATCCGTTCGGCTCAATAGTGTCAGGGTTTAGACGGGACGGGGGACCCTGGTGGGTGTCAATGCCGCCAGGTCTTGGCCTAGGCCCTCTTACGTTGGGGAAACTTTCGCATCAAGTTGGTACCGAGGGAATCTTGCGGTGGCTTGCGCCCGAACCTTGTGCTAAGATGTTGCTATGGGTTGGCCTATCACAACGATTTGAAAATGTCCCTCGGTCAAACCCCCGTCCGATGAAAGTCAAAGGGGTAGATCCGTTTGGTCAACAGTGTTAGGGGTTAGACTGGACGGGGGACCTAGGGGTGGCAATGCCACGAGGTCTTTCCCTGCACCCTCTTACCTTCGAAAACTGACGCATCGGGTCGACACCGAGGGAATCTTGTGGTGGGTTGGGCCTGACCTGTGTGCTAAGATGTTGCTATGGGTTGGCGTATCACACCCAGGAGAAAATGTCCCTCGTTCAAACCCTGTCCTGTGAAAGTCGAAGGGGTAGATCCGTTCGGTGAATAGTGTTAGGGTTAGACGGGACGGGGGACCTGGGGGTGGAATGCCGCCAGGTTTTGCCCTGGGCCCTCTTACATTGGGAAAATGTGGCATCAGGTCAACCACCGAGGGGATCTTGCGGTTTGTTGGGCCCGGATCTTGTGCTGAGATGTTGCTATGGGCTGGCCTATCACAACCAGGTGAAAATGTCCCTCACTCAAACCCCGTCCGGTGAAATTCAAAGGGGTACATCCGTTCAGTCAACAGTGTTAGGGGTTAGACGGGACGAGGGACCTAGGGGTGGCAATGCCGCCAGGTCTTTCCCTACACCCTCTTATGTTCAAAAACTATCGCATCGGGTCGACACTGAGGGAATCTTGTGGTGGGTTGGGCCCGACCTTGTGCTAAGATGTTGCTACGGTCTGGCCTATCACGGCAGTTGAAAATGTCCCTCGTTCAAACCCCAGCCTGTGAAAGTCGAAGGGGTAGATCCGTTTGGTCAATAGTGTCAGGGTTAGACTGGACGGGGGACCTGGTGGGTGTCAATGCCACCAGGTCTTGTCCTGGGCCCTCTTACATTTGGGAAACTTTCGCATCAAGTTGGTACCGAGGGAATCTTGCGGTGGCTTGGCCCGAACCTTGTGCTAAGATGTTGCTATGGGTTGGCCTATCACAGCGAGGTGAAAATGTCCCTCGGTCAAACCCCGTCCGATGAAAGTCAAAAGGGGTAGATCCGTTCGGTCAACAGTGTTAGGGTTAGATGAGATGGGGAACCTAGGGGTGGCTATGCCGCCAGGTTTTTCCCTGTGCCCTCTTACGTTTGGAAAATGTCGCATCGGGTCGACACCGAGGGGATCTTGCGGTTTGTTGGGCCCGGACCTTGTGCGAAGATGTTGCTATGGGCTGGCCTATCACAAGCCAGGTGAAAATGTCACTCGGTAAAACCACGTCCGGTGAAAGTCAAAGAGGGTAGATCCGTTCAGTCAACAGTGTTAGGGGTTAGACGGGACGGGGGACCTAGGGGTGGCAATGCCGCCAAGTCTTTCCCTGCACCCTCTTACGTTCGGAAACTGTCGCATCGGGTCGACAACGAGGGAATGTTGTGAGGGTTGGGCCCGACCTTGTGCTAAGATGTTGCTATGGGCTGGCCTATCATAGCCAGGTGAAAATGTCCCTCGTTCAAACCCCGTCCTGTGAAAGTCGAAGGGGTAGATCCGTTCGGTCAACAGTGTCAGGGCTAGACGGGACTTGGGACCTGGTGGGTTTCAATGCCACCAAGTCTTGCCCTGGCCCCTCTTACATTGGTAAACTTTCGCATCGAGTCGGTACCGAGGGAATCTTGCGGTGGCTTGGGCCCGGACCTTGTGCTAAGAGTTTTCTATGGGTTGGCCTATCACAGCCAAGTGAAAATGTCCCTCGGTCAAACCCCGTCCGGTGAAAGTCAAAGGGGTAGATCCGTTCGGTCAACAGTGTCAAGGGTTAGACGGGATGTGGGACCTAGAGGTGGCAATGCCGCCAGGTCTTTCCCTGCACCCTCTTATGTTCGGAAACTATCGCATCGGGTCGACACCGAGGGAATCTTGTGGTGGGTTGGGCCCGACCTTGTGCTAAGATGTTGCTATGGGCTGGCCTATCACAAATAGGTGAAAATGTCACTCGTTCAAACCCCGTCCTATGAAAGTCGAAGGGGTAGATCCGTTTGGTCAACAGTGTCAGGGTTAGACGGGAAGGGGGACCTGGTGGGTGTCAATGCCGCCAGGTCTTTCCCTAGGCCCTCTTACGTTGGGAAACTTTTGCATCGAGTTGGTACCGAGGGAATCTTGCGGTGGCTTGGGCACGGACCTTGTGCTAAGATGTTGCTATGAGCTGGCCTATCACAGCGAGGTGAAAATGTCCCTCGGTCAAACCCCGTCCGATGAAAGTCAAAGGGGTAGATCCGTTCGGTCAAAAGTGTTAGTGTTAGACGAGACGGGGGACCTGGGGGTGGCAATGCCGCCAGGTTTTGCCCTGGGCCCTCTTACGTTGGGAAAATGTGGTATCGGGTCGACACCGATGGCATCTTGCAGTTTGTTGGGCCCGGACCTTGTGCTAAGATGTTGCTATGGGCTGGCCTATCACAGCCAGGTGAAAATGTCCCTCGTTAAACCCCGTCCGGTGAAAGTCAAAGGGGTAGACCCGTTCGGTCAACAGTGTCAGGGCTAGACGGGACGGGGGACCTGGTGGGTGTCAATGCTGCCAGGTCTTGCCCTGGGCCCTCTTACGTTGGGAAACTTTCGCATTGAGTCGGTACCGAGGGAATCTTGCGGTGGCTTGGGCCCGGACCTTGCGCTAAGATGTTGCTATGGGCTGGCCTATCACAGCCAGGTGAAAATGTCCCTCGGTCAAACCCCGTCCGGTGAAAGTCAAAGGAGTTGATCCGTTCGGTCAACAGTGTCAAGGTTAGACAAGACGGGGGACTTGGGGGTGGCAATGCCGCCAGGTTTTGCTCTGTGCCCTCTTACGTCTGGAAAATGTGGCATCGGGTCGACACCGAGGGGATCTTGCGGTTTCTTGGGCCCGGACCTTGTGCTAAGATGTTGCTATGGGCTGGCCTATCACAGCCAGGTGAAAATGTCCCTCAGTCAAACCCCGTTCGGTGAAAGTCAAAGGGGTAGATCCGTTCGGTCAACAGTGTCAGGGTTAGCAGAGACGGGGGACCTGGGGCTGGCAATGCTACCAGGTTTTGCCCTGGGCCCTCATACGTTGGGAAAATGTGGCATCAGGTCGACACCGAGGGGATCTTGCGGTTTGTTGGGCTTGGACCTTGTTCTAAGATGTTGCTATGGGCTGGCCTATCACAGCTAGGTGAAAATGTCCCTCGGTCAAACCCCGTCTGGTGAAAGTCAAAGGGGTAGATCCGTTCGGTCAACAGTGTCAAGGGTTAGACGGGACAGACGACCTAGGGGTGGCAATGCCGCCAGGTCTTTCCTTGGGCCCTCTTATGTTCGGAAACTGTCGCATTGGGTCGACATCGAGGGAATCTTGTGGTGGGTTGGGCCCGACCTTGTGCTAAGATGTTGCTATGGGCTGGCCTATCACATCCAGGTGAAAATGCACCTCGGTCAAACTCCATCCTATGAATGTTGAAGGGGTAGATCTGTTCGGTCAACAGTGGCAGGGTTAGACGGGACGGGGTAGATCCGTTTGTTCAACAAAGTCAAAGGCAATCTTGCACTGGTTGGGCCTGGAGCATGATTCGGAGTGTTTGTATGGGCTCGCCTATCACACCCAGGTGAAACTTTCCATCGGTCATACCTCCTCCGGTGAAAGTCAAAGGGGTAGACTCGTGCAGTCAACAGTGCTAGGGTTAGATGGGACGGGGTACATCGGGGAGACACAGAGGGCACTGGTGTATTAGAAAGAACAGAAATAACACCCCTAAAAAATGTAACGAACTCCCTAAAAATGATAACAAATAAAAAAATGAAAAGAATGAAAAAATAGTATGCCGACGGCTAGGCCGTCGGCATACATTGCCACGTGGCTCCAGTAAGATATGCAAACGTATCTGTTTTTTACAATGATTTGTGTGCAATATTTAGTAGAAATAGGTGAAAAGATATATATATATATACACGGATGTTTGATAGATGAATGTAGATAGATAGATGGATGTAGATAGATGAATGTAGGAAGATAGATGAATGTAGATAGATGGATGGATGAATAGATAGATGGATCGATGTAGATAAATTAGATGTATGTTTTGTTTAAAAACTGAAGTGTCAATGTTGTATGTGATGTGATGACCTAAACTTTTTTGCTCGATGAAATTTACAAGCTATGTCGTGGTACATCTCCGTGGAGTGATCGCCGACGTCATAGCTGTTGGTCCCTGATCGTCCCTCTGCTGTTCGACTACTTCCTCTACAGTCGAGGGTGAGCTACAAATCCAGCACCTCCTCATCTGCTTTTTTTATGTCACTAGATTTTCTTTTCACGTCAAGTCCCGTAACCTAGCCGTCTCCCGTCCGAAAGGTTTGCACCGATAAATATGCATTCAATTGCATATTTATCACCGCAACTCTTTTGGATTGTCCAGCGTTTTTCACGGACAGCCCGAGGATGTGTAGATTGGGTACGTTCTCCATGCCCTACCCCATTCCGAGACAAGATTTCGATGGCGCCTCCCCATTGTTCTTTGGAGCACATTCTCTCGGCTATTTGCCGAGACGTGTATCTGGAGAACAGCAGGGAGGTGCTGCCAAAACTTTGTCTCGGAACGGGGTAGAGCATGGAGAACGTACTCAGTCTAGACATCCGAGGGTGGGATTAGGACCCATCTTTACCTATTAGAGATGTTGGATTCACCGTTGAAGAAAATAAAATTTTGATGTGATTAATTCAAATGAATCCTTAATGTTGTTGTGTGGCTCCCAATAAAATAGAGGATGGCAGATAATGAGTGGATGTACAGTGGTTTTATCCGTCGAAATCGAGTAACATCAGAGTGGATCGCGAAAACCGATGTGTATTTGAAGGATATATTCCGTAGTCCAATGAGAATTATCCCACCATGCCCATGTGCGAGATGTGGCAAACGTCACCGTAAAAATCAGAAGGACATGACTGACCACCTTCGCACGCACGGATATATGGCAAACTTTGACATGCCATCGATAAACTTAGCTGAGCATGACCGTGACAGAGAGGAGGTGATGCGACAACGCGTCGATGGTTATGAAGACGACGGGGTCAGGGACATGCTAGATGATATCATTGCTGTAGAAACGAAAAATGCGACACCTTCAGAGAATGAACTGGAGGAGCCGGAGGCAATCGCAAAGGCCTTCTTGGAGGTCTTGGCCTTGTCGAAGAAACCTCTTTATGAGGGTGCCAAAATATCTCAGTTGGATGCCATCTCGCAACTTATTGCAGTCAAGGCTGATGGCTATAGCCAGAAATGCTTTGAAGCATTCCTAGGAGTATGGGCTAACATGCCTCCCCGAGGGTCATCAACTGCCGAAAAGCATGTACGCTACAAAGAAAATCATGAAGGCACTCTCTATGGATTATAAGAAAATACATGTTTGTCCAAAGAATTGCCTTTTGTTTAGGCACGAGTATGCGGATGAAAAGTACTGTATGGAGTGTGGTTCGTCTCGGTACCTTGAGGTGGTCGGTGAGGATGGTGAGAAAAGGCAGCTAACCATCCCTGCTAAGGTTCTTCGGTATCTCAATTTCATACAAAGACTGCAGCGCCTTTTCATCATGGAGGAGTCTGCCAAAATGATGAAGTGGCACAAGGAAGGTAAAAGGTATCATCCAAATAAAATTGTACATCCATCAGAAGGTGAAGCATGGAAGTCATTCGATGAAGAATACCCCAAGGAAGCAGTAGAGGCTGGGAATGTCAGAGTTGCAATAAGAGGTGATGGGATCAATCCATATGGTATGTCCACCAATCCATATAGCTGTTGGCCCGTGTTTGTTATTCCTCTCAATCTCCCTCCAGGTGTCCTAATGCAACGCAACATCATGTTCTTGTCGCTGATTATTCCAGGGCCTGAATACCCGGGGAAGAATTTGGCAGTGTTTATGTAGCCGTTTGAGACCATTGTTAATAAAAATGACATACTTATGCTAGAAAAGTTAAACGAAGACGCTGATGACGAGGAAGAGCCTCTACCTCCGTCAGACATAGAAGATGATATGATTGATATTGATGATGAGACTGAGCGAGAAATCGGTTACAACAGTGATGATTCGTATGGGTTCTAGCAGATGTACGTTTCATGTCTTTTTTCCCTATGGTTTAGGAATATGCCTTTTTATGCTTATTTGTAATGTGTTTATTATTATGCTTTTTCCTTCATTATTAATGTACTAATTGTTTATTCTATTTTCAATGTAGGTTCATGGAACATGGGCAAGGGGAAGGCCGACGGCGCGAGTTTCATACACAAGGTCGTCGGCATTGCTACTCGGAGTGGTCCAGCACGTACTGTTAGCCCCCGACTACTTGAGGATGACTCCTCACAGGAAGAGAGCGGGAGAGGTGCCCCTAGAGGAGGAGGGGGCGGGACGGAGAGCCCATGGAGGGCGAGGGGGTGGTGAGAGAGCCACTAGAGGGGGTCGCGGCCAGAAACAGCGCACCCTCACCGACTTAGGGGTGTTGTCTTCGAGGCCCTCCTCTAGTGAGGTACCCTCTGCCGAGGAGGAGGAGGACGAGGAGGAGGAGGTGTTTTGCGAGGAGGCGGTGAGGAGGAGGAGGAGGAGGACGAGGAGGAGGAGGTTGGGGAGGGGGACGAGGAGGAGGAGGACGAGGAGGAGGCAGGCGGGGATGATGGTGGTGGTGGGGATGCTGGTGGTGGCGGGAATGACAACAATAAGGGATGGCTGCACGGTAACGCAAAGGTCCCAAAGCATATTCCTACTACTGAGGAGCAGAAGTGGCTCATTGAGCCAAAGGGGATAGAGTAAGTTCCACTAAATAATTTCAATCATAATTTAATTATTTTGCTTGTCACATCCTAAAATTTTCATTCTTTAAATCTTTTGCAGTAACTAGGTACATCCTGAAGGGGCCCGTGTTCCCAACCGGCATCATCACCGTCTTGCTGAAGGAATACTGGCCGGGGTTGTACTGTCCGGATCCAGTCAGGCACCCGGATCTTTGGGTTTTGGCTAAGACCTGGGAGCACTAGGAAGCACCCCCCCCCCCCATGCGGAGTATGTGACCCATGCTAAGGCCGTGATCATTAATTTTTGGGTGAGTTCTCTTCACAAACACATGTCCATTCTGGTTTCATTAATGATTTAACTCATGGCTTCTTCCATTCTGGTTTCATGATTGATTATAGAAATACTATCGAGTTCTTCCGGAGCACAAGGCCGCTGCCGACGAGATCGTGTTGCGCCAAGCGAAGAAGAAGGCCCGCCAGATGCAGTACGAGGTGCGGTTGGTGGCCATCATGCAATACTATCACGACTATCTTGGTATGAAGATGACCAAGGAAGGAGCAAAGGCACGACACATTACCTTGGAGAAGGACGAGTACTTGTCGGTACGTATTAACGATTTTTCATTCCGAAGTTTGTGGTAAATTTCATCATTTCGTGTTATACATGCCATTATGCTTCCTATTATGTAGGTGTGTCCAAATTGGTGTTATGAAAAAGACGAGCCTGGGCGGCATTGGTGGACCTGTGGTGTGGTCAGGATGAAGCCTGGGCGGCTACTAGCAGCAAAAACAAGGCTAACTCCATGACGGCGCCTTTGGACGACAGGGCGTTGGTTGGCATGGGGCCGAAGGCTCATGGTCGACAGCCGGTTCTGGATGTTGTGGTCACTCCTTCTATCTCCTACACACAGCTCCGAGCTACCGACCCAAGCCTGAGACAACGCACGCCCACGACCACTGCGCAGTCACAGTCCCTCCTAGCCGAGCAACACTCTGTAAGTATTTTCCCCTCTTATCTTTGTTGCTCACTTTATTTCCCGCATTTAGATGTTTAATGAGTTCCATCACGTCGTATTGTAGGCCTACATGGAGTACACACGACAGGAGACCATGGCGTGGAGCGCGAGAGTTGCAGCCGTCCAGGACCACAACACTCGCATGATGACAGTTAGTTTAGCCCCTTTCATTTCATTTCCATATTGACAATTTTATTTCTTCTGACATTGGTGTTTGCTTTGTCAATTAACATGCAACTCGTGTTTGAGAGCATGAGGAACGACACGATTCCTGAAATGGAACCAACACCACCAGCTGTAGGACCACAACCAGTGCTGCTTACCTTTGAGGAATTTCTAGCACAACAACCGGGGACAACGGTGGTTAGTACATCCCCAAACTATTCAACCAACGCTTACTGTTTATTCAACACAATATCATTCACTCAACATGTCTTTTCAAACATCCAGGGAACCGATAGATCATCCGTTGGTGGTGGTGCCGGTGTTCACATCAATACCGAGTCACGGAGCCCGGTCACTCCAATCCACCGAGGCGGTAGCGCTGCCGCTAGCATTGAAGACCTGGGATTTGGCGGACTTGGCGTCAAAGACCTTGGAGGTGGACGTACTGGCGCTCCTTAGATGACTTGTGCTCTTTTTATGCTACTTAGATGACTTGTATTTCGCTACTTATATTTCGAAACTCCTTATGTTGTTGGTTCTGAGGATGTGATGGTGGTGGTGTTGATGACGTCCGTCTGTTTACGCTACTTATATTTATGATGCTATTGATGGTGCTGTTGTGCATTTATTTTTCATTGTATATACCCTGATATTTTGAATTGAAATGAATTTGTATGAAACAGGAAAAAGAAAAAAAAACAGCACAAAACTACGCCGACGGCTAAGCTGTAGGCATAGAGGGCGTTCGAGTTACCAGCGGCTGCCACGTGGCAAGCTATGCCGACGGCTAGGCCATCGGCGTAGCTTTTTAGCCTATGCCGAGGGCCTGAGCCGTCGGCGTAGGTATGCCCCAGGTACTACCAACGGCCTCCACGTGTCAGAGTGTGCCGACGGCTATGCCGTCGGCATAGCTACGGACCTATGCCGACGGCCGAGCGGTCGGCATAGAGTGACACGTGGTCGTCCCTGGATGCGTGGCTCTTAACGACCGCTCTGTCGGACGCCATTTGCCATGCGGCCGTCGGTATCGATGTACGGACACCATCAGCATAGCGTCTATGCCGACGACTTCCCTATGCCGACGGCACCCTGGGATACGCCGACATATATGGTGCCGACGGTGCTACGCCGCCGGGGCCATCGGCATAGGCCTATGCCGACAGGAATCTGGGCTATGCCGACGGCCTCGGCCGTCGGCATAGGCCTTTATCCTGATAGTGACGTGGCCAAGGACGAGATTGATCTTTTACTAAGGAACTAACATTTACGTTTGCTGCATCCATTGAAATAGGGATTCAATAATTTTGTAAACTAAAGAGACCGCCGTACATGTTTATTTGTAACAAGAACTGATAAGTATAAATGCAGTAGACTATTATTTAGCGTTGTAAACTGCGGGTGCAGGCATGTACACTAGAGAAAAGGAGGAATATCCGTAACTGTTGTTAGTGACAAATATACTTGCATGTTACTAATTTATTCTCTTACACAGGTTTGTCAGCCCTAGGTTCCTGCACGTACCATTAACCATGCAAGTTTTGGACATGATAGCCCTTTCCTTGCTTCAAACTGATTGAAGTATTTGGCGGAAGTGCCAAAAAAACAATTGGTCAGATTATTTCCAGCTGTCTATCTCCTCAATGCCTCAATACACGTGTGCCTCGCTAGATAAGGAGAAAGAAAGTTGCCATGAAGATGACCATCCAATTGGCTGTTCTTTGTTGAATATATGTGTTGTATGTATATCACGTATAGTTTGGCCCACCTTTTAGTTGTGTATAGTTGAGTTAGAGACCCATTTATATTTTAGATATACGTGCACCTTGGCACCTATCAATAAATCAACAATAGTATTGCCAATTCCTCTTTCTACATGGTATCATCCTTTCCGATCTAACCCTAGGGCCTTAGCCGCCGGCGCGCCCTCTCGCGCGCGTCGCCGCCGCCGCTACCAACCATCACCACACCCTGCCGCCACCGTGTTCTCCTTCCAACGCCGCCGCCGCTCCGTGCCACCACCCCTTTCCCTGGCCCTCCTCTCGCCGACCCGCAGCCGCCGCCGCCGTCGCACCACTCCTCCCCGCGCCTCCCTCTTCACTAAATGCAGCTGCCGCCTCTCTCCATGCCGCAGCCGTCACCCGCAACCGCCGTCTCCCTCCAATGCCACCGCTGCACCCCTAACCCTAGCCGCTGATTGAGTACCCGCGCTCGTCCACCACCCGCTCATCTAACCCCTTCGCTGGTCCCGAGCCCTCCGCAGTCGCCATCCGCGATCTTAACATCGAGGCACACGTTCCCATCCGCCTCGATAGCTCCAGCACTTAGTACTACGCGTGGAAGACCTACTTCACCCTTATCTTCCGCGAGTACTATCTCACCCAACACATCGATGGCTCCGTGGATGCCGACTTCATGAAGGGCGATCCGGAGTGGTCCGCCATTGAGGCCACACTCATTCGATGGTTTTACCAAACCGTCTCAAAGGACATCTTCCACACGGTTGTCGCCGAGGATGACAACGCTTGCGCCGTGTGGAAAAACATCAGCACGCTCTTCCGTGACAAAACACTTCAGCGCCTTGTTTTCTTGCAGCAGGAGTTCGTCGGCTGTCACCAGGACATCTCCACCATCGATAAGTACTGCATGCGGCTTAAGATGCTCACCGATGAGCTTCGTGGCGTCAGGGCCAAAGGCTCCGAGGAACTCATGCTAAGCACTCTCACCGCCGGCCTAAACAAGGACTTTGGCAACGCAGGCTCCAACTTCACCTTGCTGTCGCAGCCCACCTTCCAACGTGTCGTTGCGTACCTCAAGCTAGAGGAGCGCTGCATGACGAAGGTGGAGCAGCGGGTCCACCATACTGTCCTCGCCGCAGGCACTACCCGCGGTAATCCCGCTTCACCGGCTGCACCGAACCAGCCGCGTCCTCCTCCACTGGCCGGTTACTTCCCGCTGCCACCCGCACCCCCCACGCCTCCCCAACAGCAAGGCGGAGGGGGCCGACGCAACCAGCGGGGTCGCACGGGTCACCGCCAGCAATAGCAACAGCAGCCGGGTCCAGGCGCCGTGAGGCCATCACGCCACCAGCCGCCCCTCCTACTCTGGCTCTCCTCGGTCCGGGCCACACCAGCCACCAGGCCTTCTTTAGTGCGCCACACCAGCCGACCGGCGCCGGTTACGGTGCCCGCCTCGCGCTGCCACCTCTTGGCGGCCATGGCCCACCGGCCCTAGCACCGACCTACGGGGGTCTCCTGCCTCCGCCGGCACCTGCGCCATGGGATCCTTCCCTCCTAGCGGCTCTGCACTCCACGCCATCACCTAACAAATATGGCGGCTGAGGCGACTGGTACATGGACACTGGTGCTACTGCGCACATGACAGCTCATCCCGGTAACCTAACTTCTTTCACTCCCGTTCATACGCACACTCGTATCACCGTTGGCAACGGTTCTTCCTTATATATCACTCATATTAGTAGCGCTAGTTTTCCCTCCAATTGCACACCCATCACTATGTCTAATGTTCATGTTTCACCTGAACTTGTCACGAACCTAGTTTCTGTTCGTTGTCTTACTCGTGAGAATCCTCTCACTGTTGAATTTGACGGTGCTGGTTTTTCTGTGAAGGAAGCTCGTACGCGGATGGTGCTCCACCGATGTGATTGCCCCGAGGATCTTTATCCTATGCACGCCGGCGCTTCTTCCTCCACACCCGTTGCATTGGCCCGCCTGCTTGGGACACCCCGACCCCACCGTTTTGTGTCAAATTCTTAGGAGTTTTTCTTTCTCATGTAATAAGCTCGATGATCATACTTGAGAGGCTTGCCGTTTAGGCAAGCACGTTCGTCATCCCTTTAGTGCGTCTACAACTGTTTCCACTTTTCCGTTTCAGCCCCTTCATAGTGATGTTTGGACGTCTCCCATTGCAAGTAACACGGGCTATCCATACTAATTAGTGATTTTAGATGATTACTCTCATTGTGTGGGGAATTTTCCTCTCCGCCGCAAGTCCGATGCCTTAGCCACACTCACGTCCTTTTTCTCCTATGTCACCACATAGTTCGGTCGCCCTATACTTGCACTCCAAACTGACAATGGAAAAAAGTTTGACAACCTCGCCCACCGCACCCTTGTCGCCTCTCATGACACCACCTTCCGCTTAACTTGTTCATACACTTCGCAGCAGAACGGCCGCGCCGAGCGCATCCATCGCACTCTTAATGACTGCACTCGCACGTTACTTTTCAATGCTAACATGCCCACCCGGTTCTGGCCTGATGTTCTTGCCACCCCTACACTTCTCATTGACATTCGTCCATGTCGTCCTAGGTGGAACTATGCCCCTCATCACCTTCTTTTAGGTGCACCGTCGTAGGACGACGGCCTTTGCATCTTTGGGTGCCTTTGCTACCCTAGCACCGGGTCCACCAATCCTCACAAACTCGACCACGTTCCCTTCCATGCGTTTTTCCGGGTTACCCTTCAAACACCAAAGGTTACCGGTGCTATGATACTGTCACTCACCGCGTGTACACCTCGAGGCACGTATATTTCGTCGAGACGATGTTTCCTTTCTTCTAGGTACCACCGGCTCCGACACCCTCGACGCCGCCTACCACGCTCCTCCCTTGGCGTGACGTGCGGCAGCAACCCCCGGCGGCCCAACCGGTCCGACGCCTACTGTCGCCGCCACTCGGGTTCCTGAGACCCTTCCCCGAGATTGAGTCAGACCAGGTCTCTGAGTCTTTGACTTCCTCTCTCAGGATGCACCGGCCTCCCCCGCCGGTGCCATGGCGGGTTCCCCGGTCGGCAAGGGCTCTTCGACGACAGGATCGACATCCTCCTAGCCCGCCGTCCCCATCGCCGCCGCAGACCTCACCACCGCTGACGGCCCGGTTGCTGGTCCCACCGACGAACTGACAGCCAACGTGGGCCCGACCGCCCTCTCCCGGTAATACTCACGGCATGACGATCCGCGCCCGGGCTAATGTGCTTCTCCCGAGCACGCGCTCCTCTTCCGACGAGTATGGTGTGCTCCTGCGACCTCGATGCCATCACCCATCCCCACCTCCGTCCGCCCCGCCATTCGGGACCCTCACTGGCTGTCCGCGATGCAGGAGGAGTTCAACGCCTTGCAGCGCAACCGCACGTGGCATCTTGTTTCGCGACCCCCTCGTGCCAACGTCATTTCTAGCAAGTGGGTGTTCCGCCACAAGACTCGCCCCGGACGGCTCTCACAACCGCCATAAGGCCCAGTGGGTGGTTCGTGGCTTTCGGCAACGCGTAGGCATGGACTTCACCGACACCTTCGCTTCAGTTGTGAAACCGAACACGATCCGCGCTATGCTTCAGTTGGCGGTCTCGCGGGCTTGGCTGGTACATCAGTTGGACGTCTCCAACGCCTTCCTGCATGGTCACCTTGCCGAGTAGGTATTCTGTGAACAGCCCACATGCTTCGTCAACGTCGAGCATCCGGACTCTGTGTGCTTACTCTCCCTCTCTCTTTATGGGCTGAAATAGGCACCACGGCCTTGGTACCAGCAAATCGCTGCCTTCCTGTAGTCTCTGGGTTTTCGGTCCACCCGCTTTGATGCCTCGCTTTTTGTGTATCATCAGGGCGGCGCCACGAAATATCTGCTCCTGTACATCGACGACATCATCCTCACGGCCTCCACCGCCAAGCTCCTTCAGCGGCTTACAGCTCGTCTTCGCGCCGAGTTCACCCTAAGGGACTTGGGGCCCCTGCATTACTTTCTTGGCATCGAGGTGGTCTGCGAGGCCGACGGCTTCTTTCTGCATCAGCAGAAGTATGCTCATGAGTTTCTGGAGCGTGCTGGCAAGCTTAATTGCAATTAGGTGCCAACTCCAATCGACACGAAGGCGAAGGTTTCCACAACGGAGGGGTCTCTTGCGACTGATGTCGCGTTTTAGTGCTCCATCGTTGGTGCTTTACAGTACCTGACGCTGACACACCCGGATCTGTAGTATGCTGTTCAGCAGGTGTGCCTCCACATGCAGTCACCGCATGACTCCCACTGGACCCTGGTGAGGCGTATTTTTTTCTACATACGCGACACCATGCCTTTGGGTCTCACCCTCACGGCCTCCGCCTCCACCGACCTCGTCGCGTACTCGGACGCCAACTGGGCTGGCTGCCCCGATACCCATCGCTCCACATCCGGCTATTGCGTCTACCTTGGGCCCTCGTTGACCTCTTGGTCTTCGAAGCGATGGCCCACGGTCTCACGCTCGAGCGCAGAGGCAGAGTATCGGGTCGTTGCCAACGTCGTGACGGAATGCTCTTGGGTTTGTCAACTGCTTCAGGAGTTGCTTTTTGATGCTTCCAAGGCCACCCTTGTCTTTTGTGACAACGTCGGCGCGGTCTACCTCTCCTCCAACTCGGTGCACCATCGACGTACGAAGCATATTAAACTCGACATTTACTTCGTTCGTGAGCAGGTTGCGCTTGGCCGTGTTCGAGTTCTCCACGTGCCGACGTCGCAACAGTTCTCTGATGTAATGACTATGGGATTGCCCACTCCCGTCTTTGAGGAGTTTCGATCCAATCTTTATGTCTCCGGTGATGCTTCGACTCTACGGGGTGTTGAATATATGTGTTGCGTGTATATTACGTATAGTCTGACCCACCTCCTAATTTTGTATAGTTGAGATAGAGGCCCACTTGTACCCTATATATACGTGCACCTTGGCACCTATCAATATATCAACAATAGCATTGCCAATCCCTCTCTCTACATTCTTGATCATCATGTTTATGGGGTTTCGACAAAGCCACGGAAACATGGGAAAGGCCGTACCAACAAGTAATTTCTTCATTTGACATTTATTTGTCACATATCTTCCATGATTTGATTTTTTTTCCGTATGTTCAGCTGGGTTCTTCTTTTTTTATAATAGCAACCATTCCCATCATATCATGTGACAAATCAATTGCAGAGCTTCGATGATGATATATACCACCTGATCTATTTATTCATCACTGCGTTGTATTCATTTATTTCTCTGTATACACACTCATGGACTGACTGGGTTCCATTTTTCACAGTTTTATACCCCAATTCGCTTGCTGTTGTTCAGGTCTTCAGGTTCTAATCAGTGGTGGAAGGAAATTTGCACATTCTTAATACTAAGGAGTGAAAATCACCCCAATACCGGTTAGAGCAGCTTAGTTACGCAGTTGGCACCAAAGAACACAAAAACCATTACAAGGTAAAATATTGATATTGGAGTAGCATCAAAGAAAAGAAAAACACTATAAGGCACTTCAAAAACTTTGAAGTCCGTCTGCAATAGCAACATCGTTTTTGAGATATTTTATATGGTATTCCTTTAACACAGTCTACAGCAAAATAGAAATGGCAATAACCAGCTATTGTTTTTTATGTAATAAATTTCATGAGAAGGACGAGTGGAAAGTTTAGGTCTGATCAAGCTTGCATTTGGTTGACATTACTATTGAGATTCTCTGCTGAAATTCCACGTACAACAGAGATAAACAAATAGTATATCGTGACAATTATCCAGTAAGAATGAGTTACAATGGCTTATTCAAAAAGGTTTTTTTCTTGCATTGCAACATTATAACAACTTAGATCGATTTGCATTGAGAAAAATGTTAACACATAGGATGCTACAAGTATTAATTTACAGCTCAAGGACGAAGCCTACCATACCATTGGATACACTCTATAAAGGTTAATAATTTCCAGTTTTCCACCATTTAGTGTATGAAAAACTTATGTAAGTGTAGTATGCTTAGCCTACTTGATCATTAGTAATAATTATGCTCATTTGTAGTTAGTCTATTAAAGATTTATCTAAACCTCTCAATATACAATGTTACAAGTCATTTTTTAG
This sequence comes from Hordeum marinum, assembly GCA_022496015.1. Taxonomy (NCBI): domain Eukaryota; kingdom Viridiplantae; phylum Streptophyta; class Magnoliopsida; order Poales; family Poaceae; genus Hordeum; species Hordeum marinum. The sequence continues at coordinate 469,352,620 of CM039674.1, read as the reverse complement.
AGCAGCACACAACTATAAAGCTTTCAGTGAAAGATTTGTCTTGAAAACATTGTAAAGTGCAATCTCAAGTTTCAAAGAATTCCCAAAGCTATATCTTTTGTGTATGTCACCATAAATATTTTATGTATCACAAATAAATTTCAACAATGTACTTATTTAATAATTATATTATTGAAAGTACACACAAACTTGCACTCACACGGGTTGACGACAAGTATACAAAAATCTTAAAAGACTTTCCTGGAATGGCTAGTACTAGTATTCGAAACCAAAAGTGTTGCTTGTTGGAGACTTCCCGTGTATAAAATAGAAGCAAAATGTCTCTCTCCTCGTCTAAAGAAAAAAAGAAGAAGAAGGATGATGGAAAAAATGTAAGGATCACACGGTGTGGCTGATCCAGTCTCTCGGCCCATCCCAAGCAAGTGGCAACTACTTCCTCCGTTTCTAAATATAAGGATTTTAAGACATTTCACTACGGACTATATATGGATGTATATAGTCATATTTTAAAGTGTAGATTCACTCATTTTGTTCTGTACATCTATATACATCCATATATAGTACGTAGCAGGGGCGGAGCCACACCAACGGATCGCCCCGGCCGTGTTTGTGCAGTGTAGCTATTGTATACAATAGCTGCTACAGTTTACACTGCAGGCAGGGACGGAGCCAGGAAATAAGGATGGGGGGCAGGAACTAGAAGCCCCAAAACCATAGTAGGATATGGTCATATGCCGAAGTAAATAATGAAAGATTAAAGTAGTAAATATATGTCTGTTATTCTATAATTATAAGAGATACATATATCAATTAATTTGAGTTGGTGTTGCATTTTGTTTGCATTAGCATCATGTTGACATGGTTTTAAGCTTGAACCGATTGGCTTGGAAAAAATATAAATTGATTCGGCCCTTTTACTCTTCGTGTCTACACAAACACAATTCAGGAATTATCGCTTTAGCAGGGAAGAATTTGTGTCATCTGATTTTGGCTAGAGGCGATGTGCATGTGTGATTACGAACACATATTGCCAGCACAGCATTGACAAAAACATCATGCATGCGCCCTAGTAGATTCCTCGGCCAATTAGACTAATTAGAATTTTACTAGTTAGTTGTAAATGTTTGTAGAATTGTAGTTCTACAATTTCACTTTTACAATTTGAAGGCATAAATTAATCTAATGCTGAAAGTAAACTAACTCATTTTTCTTCTGGTTTGGTCGTTCTGTGTGTCCAGCCGACCAGCAGTGCGCTCGTGGATCGGCGTGACGGTGGTTGCCTGTCCCCTCCGTTCCTCAACTAGAGATTCGATCAACGATAGCAAGCGGCCGGCGGTAGGCTCGATCTCAGGCGCAGGAGTTGTATTTTCACGGGATCTCAGGCGGCAGGAGTAGTGGGGAGGTTGGAAACAAAGGGATTAGATTTTTTTCAAGGCTAACGAGGTGATCAGATGAGACCTAAACCATGTGTACGTGGGTACTGTTTCTAGCCTGGCCCTTTCTCATTTCCTAAAAGATTTGGGCCTTTTATTAGTATACATGGGCCCTCGCTACGGGAGGGACAACCGCACAGGGGGCGAAACATGTCACGGACTCTGTGCGTACGCTGAAAAATAGGTGGTAACTGATCGATATCAAGGAACGGCGCGATCGTTGGGGGGGGGGGGGTCTAGCCCCCCCTCGTCCCCCACCCTTGAATCCGTCCATGACTGCAGGTGGGCCTCACGCCCTGGGCCCGTGCCCTAGGGCTGGTGTGTGGACCCGTCTCTGATCTATAGTGAAATCTTTAAAAAGACTTATATTTAGGAACGGAAGAAGTACATGCCAAGTCACGATATATCACATACATGTTGATTAAAGAAAATTAAACTCTGTTCACTGCAATCCATCGTCGTCGCCTAATATGTTGCTTCTACTAGATCATCAGGACGACCTCTTCCAACTTGTTCGCGCTAATCATTCATATCTATAAAATAATATCAGCAGCCTCGTGCAGCAATGGAAAGCTGCGGTAGGCGGTAGGAGACGTACGGGCAGTGCTAATACTCAAGTTGACAACGGCATGGAACATGTCAAACGCGCTTCCACAAAATCCTACCAAGAAGTTCAAACACCCTGCACAATGGCGCTGGACTATATATAGCTTCCATACCGTTCCGTATCCCTCACATCCATCTCGAGCAGCTAGCTTCCCAATCCATCCATCAGTAACAAATTAATTAAGCAGCAGCTTGATTCTAGCCTTCTCCTTCTGAACGTGTGGTGGTGCACATGGTCGCTTCGTCTTGCTGCCCGTTAGCTGCTCGGTGCAGCCTCTTTCTCGCAGCAGCCCTGGTCCTAGCGCTGAGCCACGGAGCCCTCGGTCATGGCAGTGCCGGTGCCGGGTTGAGCTCGTCCTTCTACGACTACTCGTGCCCCAGTGTGCAAGACATTGTTCGGCGTGTCATCCAGAGAGCCCGCATCGTCGATGCGCGCATCCCAGCCAGCCTCATCCGCCTCCACTTCCATGACTGCTTTGTTCAGGGTTGTGATGGCTCGCTTTTGCTTGACAACGACCTCCCGACGATCATGACCGAGAAGGAGGCCCTTGGCAACGACAGGTCAGTGCGTGGGTTTGAGGTGGTCGACGGCATCAAGCATGCGTTGGAGAACGCGTGCCCTGGCATTGTGTCCTGCGCCGACATCCTCGCCCTCGCCTCCGAGATCTCCGTCGAGCTGGCTGGGGGGCCACGCTGGAGTGTGCCGTTGGGCCGCCGTGATGGCACAACCACCAATGTTGAGAGCGCCAACGCTCTCCCAAGCCCTTTTGACTCTCTGGAGATGCTCCAGGAGAAGTTTAGAAACATCGGCCTCGACGACATAGACCTTGTCGCCCTCCAAGGAGCGCACACCTTTGGGCGTGCGCAATGCCAGTTCACGCAATGGAACTGCAGCACCGGGCAGGACGAGGAAACACTCGTGAACCTCGACATAGTCACCCCCGACGTCTTCGACAACAAGTACTACGGCAACCTCGTGCGCGGCCGCGCCCCTCTTCCTTCGGACCAGGTAATGTTGTCTGATGTTGGTGCCGCTGCGACCACCGCACCAATTGTTCACAGGTTCTCCAGTAGTCAAAAGGACTTCTTCAAGAATTTCGCGGCCTCGATGGTCAAAATGGGAAACCTAAGCCCGCTGACCGGAAGGGTTGGCGAGATTAGGAACAACTGTCGGAGGGTGAACAGGAAACCCTATTGACGAATCAGATTGAGTTATGAGTTGTGAACTCGTTGTCCTTGTGTAAATCATTTTTTAATTCATTCTAACCGTAAAGTGTTCCGTTATTATTCTCTTTGGAAACAAATGTAAATATAATTCATTACACGTGATTTTCATGAACCCATTCTTGTCATGCCCACTTGTTGTTGAATAAACACATTGAAATCACTTTATCATCATTCAATCAAATCTTGTGTAACATCACAGCTACATGAAGGCATGACATTAAACTTTGTATATTTTTTTCTTGAAGTTTTCATGTAATTGCCGTATCAACGCATGCATGGTTTTATATCTATTTGGAAGAACCTATTGACAAAGTGACAGAAATGAGGAAAGATTTTATGCCTATGCTTTCAAGATTTTCGGACTTTGAAAAATAAAAAGATAATACATTAAAGAGTAACATTATTTTTGAGAGAAAATTAAAGAGTGACGTTGGAGACGAGACACCTATCAAAGGACGACCATAGGAGAGCCACTTGGATCGCACGACCCCTCTTCCGAACCTGCTGTTATCTACATGGCGCACTTGAAGGGCTGGAAAGATTAGGAACAACTGTCGGAAGGTGAACAGAACACCCTATTGACGAATGAGATTGATGTTATGAGTTGTGAACTCTTGTCCTTGTGTAAATCATTTTTTTAATTCATTCTAACTGTAAAGTGTTCTGTTATAACTTTCTTTAAAAATAAATGTAACTGTTACTTTTCATTTACTACACGTGATTTTCGTGAACACATTCTTGTCATGCCAGATGACTTGTTTTTTATAAACATATGTCTGCCAGATGACTCGTTTTTTATAATCATGCCATATCACTGCTAAAGAATGACATGTCATGGAACCACGTCTCTTTAAAAAAATCATGTCATTGCGTTATCAAAACATGCAGTCTTATATGTATTTGGAACAAGCTATTAACAAAGTGACAGAAAGCAAGCAAGTTATTGTGTCTTTGATTTCAGGATTTTCCAGACTATACAAAAATAAAATAAAATGCATTAAAGCATAACATTGGGGACAAGACACCGGGATTCCTTATTCGCCGCTCCCAGCGTTAAAATAAAATAACTGCCAGGACGCTGAGGCAATAGCCTCCTTCCAGCATAATATTCGGGATAAACGATTGGCCCGCCAACTCGGTCAGGGTAAACCTCGGACAATGTCCGCCCTTACATCCCTCATGACCCGCTCTTGTGCGGGCGAGGATAACTGGCTCGCAAGACAAAGCCATAACCCCGAAGATCCGGAACCTTCGAAGTTCAGGACGGAAACAGAAAACCAAAGCGCAATAAGAATAAGCGCCGTCACAACAATAGTAATGCCGATGACACGGCCGTTAACGCCGGCTTCCGCAATTCCCGACCCGGACAGCCGAAGAAGCCTCCTAAAGGCAATCATGACGAACCACCCCGCTAGAGAAGATCATAGAAAGGCCATGCACCCTTGGTTATTTTCCAAGGTTATTTTTATCTTTTAAAACTAGTTCATGTTCAAAATTTGTTCTTATATTTCAAAAAAAGTTGTTGCTTTCAAAAAATGTGCCAAATTTCAGAAAAATGTCGTTTTTAAAAAAATATTCGAAATTTTTCAAAATATTCTTTATTTTCAAAAAATGTTACGAATGCTTTTGGTCAAAATTTTCAAAACAATGTTCCGGTGTTAAAAAGAAATGTTCCTGTTTTAAAAATTGTTCATGTTTACAATGTTCACTTTAAAAATTTTACAAAATATGTTCCTGTTTCAAAAAAAAATCATGATATTTAGAAAACATATCAGCACTTAATGATTTGCACTGTCTTTGAAAAAAATGTGTTCGTAATTTCAGAATTTTTTTTCGAATCTGTGATGTAGTCATGTTCTTAAAAGTTTGTGTTGTGTTATAATCACTAAAACTCGCTGGCTCAGCTGGTTGTATCGCCTTCTTGCTCAACATTCACCGTTTTTTGAGCCGGTCCTTGATCGTATCCTATCGCTGCATTCGAAACAGAAAAATGAGCCAGAAAGCCCGCCAAGTGGACGCTCTCTGTGCAAAGCCCTAGCAACTTGACGCCTAGAGCGTCCTATATGACTTCCCCAGGACACCTGCCAAAAGGAGGGTCAAAGGGGAGCCATGTAAACCCATGCCCCCTCCATCGACCCATGGGGTGTCACCATGGGATCATGAATCGCCTCTGCTGCCCTCCTTGTGAACATGTAGTAGTGCAAATGGTTGCTTTCTCTTGCTTGTCATTAGTCGCCTGCTCCAACGGTGCAACCTCTTGCTCATGGTAGCACTGGTCGTAGTGCTAAGTCATGGAACCCACAGTCATAGCGGTTCCTATGTCGGTTGGATCTTATCCTTCTATGACGACTGTCGCCTCAGTGCTTTTCCGGTGTGTCCAGAATGCCCGCATCGCTGACATGCGCATCCCGGCCAGTCTCATCTATTTCCACTTCTACGAATGCTTTATTCATGGATTTTATGGATCACTATTGTTGTACATAGACCTTTTTCGAAAAAGGATTTCCCCCGCTTTATATTATAAAGCAACATTTTACCGACGACAACGAAATTGCTGGGGGAACAAGACATCAAGCCCAAATGAGAAAGAAAAAAATGCCAACAACGACATCTCGACAAAGAATGGATGATCCGCCACCGTTGCGCCCTCTTGATTCTTCCCACCGCACTCTAGGGCTCTGAACCGCCGCATACCAGGTAGCACCTTCAAGAAGGAATGTGACGTCAATGACACTGCTGCCAGGACATATCCTAGGGTTTCCCCGACACGCGAAGGGGAGTGGCGGATGGGTGACAACAACGCCCTTCAAGAAGGAATGGCAGCATCCATAGGCGACAACGCGTCGGAGTCGGATGAACCGGCAGGGATTTCTCACGCAAACCAAACACCACTATCCGTCGGAACCGGAGCCAACCGATAGCTTGCCACCCACCATCGTATGCCACCACGGTCTTGAGGTCATCCATGCTGCCTCATTGTGATCACCAACACGAGGCCAAGAGGACGAAGAGAGTGGGAGCATCGAAGCCTCGCGAGAGGGAATCACCTCCACCGCCATCGTGTGGGAGGCCCGTGCCTCCAACACCATCGTAGTCACAATTCAGACGCGGTAGCCGGAGCATACCAGGGCACCTGGGCCCAACCAGGCCCAAAATGGGCACACAAAGCCCCAACCGCCATGCCGCAACACGCCGGCTCCAGCACCTTGCCGCCACCCACCATCCCAACATCGTTCCTCCGCCTCACGGGAGCCACGTCGACAACCCACCTCGCTGCCGGCCCACCTGACCCAGATGGGGCCGAGCAGGAGCCACCAGGTCACGTCTCCACACCACCTCGCTGCCCAGCAGACTACCCGGACGTGACAGGTCACCCCGCCGTCGTGCCTGACCACCACCGCCTAGGTGCACCCCATGGCGCGCTCCGCCCCACGCCAGCGCGACACCATGATACATCTCCAACCTATCTAATTTTCCAAACACTTTCGCTCTTGTTTTGGACTCTAATTTGCATGATTTGAATGAAACTAATCCAGACTAACGTTGTTTTAAGCAGAACTACCATGGTATTGTTTTTATGCAGAAATAAAAGTTCTTGGAATTGGAGGAAACTTTTTGGAGAATTTTTCTAGAATATATAAAAAATAATGAAGCAAAGATCCATTTTGAGGGGGCGGGGGACTTGTTGGTGCGAAGCCAAAAGGACACAGCCACCCCCCTAGACGTGCCCTGTTGGCTTGGATCCACCTCGTGGCTCCACAGACCCTAATTCCGTCCCTATAAATTCCTATTTCCGGAGAAAATAATCAGAGAGGAGTTTTCATCACATTTTATGAAAAATAATGCAGAGTCTATGGACTCCGAACTGAGACAAGTCGCTAATGGTTTTGACTATAAGGTCTGTTCATTTGACAAATACGACATCAACGGGTATCGCTTTCGTACTTTTGGCAAAGAGCTATCTATGGCCGACCGAAAGTCTACAAATTGTTGTGTCTCCGCTGTCGGCAAAGGAGGGGTCGAGTATTATGGAAGAGTTGAAGCAATTTATGAACTTACATTCTTTGGTGAAAACCCACCAAACGTCGTAGTCTTCAAATGTTATTGGTTCCAACCGAAGAAGACTAGAAGGACTCATGAACATATAGGGCTAGTCGAAATCAAATAAAGCACCCATTTAGATGTTCCTGACGTCTATATTATGGCTCAACAGACGAGTTCTGATCTTGAGATAAGGCCTCGTCCACGGCCAATGGAGCTCGCCATTGAGGCTAGGGCCCAGGAGCTTCTGGCGGAGGCAAATAGGCAGGCAGCGCAGAGGGAGAGGGACATGGAGGAGAGGACAGCTAGGCTCTTGGAGGAGGAGAGGAACCGGGACGACGCGTCTCACCGGGCCCTATAGGAGCTCCTCGTGGTAAGTTTCTCCTGCATATCATGCACGTAATGTTTGTTTCATCACTGACTAATATGAATGACTCGTGAAAACAAAATGTGCAGACCGTGTGCCAGAACAATGGTCATACCCATCCGTCGATGCCCCATATTACTATAGCACCCACGGTGAGTTTCATTTGAATGGTCATTAGTTACTAGTATTCACATTTGAGTTGCATCATGCTAAGGAGACATTGCTTGCAAATGATCTTTGGTGCAGCGTGCCTCCCGACAAGCATCGACCGATCCTTCTACGTCTGCCGCAACCCCGACCGGTCCTTCTACATCTCACCCTGGCGCAAACCCGACCGGTCCTTCACCTCCGTGATGATGGTAAGTTTTCCCAAGTGTTTTTCTTAACAAATGCATACAGAGCTTAAGAAATGACCCAATTAGCTCCAAAATGACCTATACTTAGCTTATTTTCCTCAAAAATGACATAATAACCTTACTTATCTCTAAAATGATATATTCTACCTAGGATAGCTATAAAATGACCTACACTTAGCATTTTTTCCTCCAAAATGACTTGATATGCTTAGTTAGCTAAAAAATAGCATAACTATCTAGGATAGCTCAATAATGATCTATAGCTAGCTTAGCTAGTTCATTTATGACATAATAGCTCACTTAGTTACAAAATGGCATAACTACCTAGGATAGTTCAATAATGATCTATAATTAGCTTAGCTAGTTCATTTATGACATAATTAGCTCACTTAGGTAAAAAAAGGCATAATAACCTTGGTTTAACACCAAAATGACCTATACTTAGCTTACTTTCCTCAAAAATGACATAATAACCTTACTTAGCTCCAAAATGATATATTCTACCTTGGATAGCTATAAAATGACCTATACTTAGCATTTTTTCCCCTCCAAAATGACTTGATATGCTTAGTTAGCTAGAAAATGGCATAACTACCTAGGATAGCTCAATAATGATCTATAGCTAGCTTAGCTAGTTCATTTATGACATAATTAGCTCACTTAGGTACAAATGACATAACTACCTAGGATAGCTCAATAATAATCTATAATTAGCTTAGCTAGTTCATTTATGACATAATTAGCTCACTTAGGTAAAAAAATGGCATAATAACCTTGATTTAGCTCCAAAATGACCTATACTTAGTTTATTCTCCTCAAAAATGACATAATAACCTTACTTACCTCCAACATGGTATATTCTACCTAGGATAGCTATAAAATGACCTATACTTAGCATTTTTCCTCTAAAATGACTTCATATGCTTAGTTAGCTAGAAAATGGCATTACTACCTTGGAGAAGAGGAGAGGAGAGGAGAAAAAGAAAGAGAAGATAAATTCTTCTTCTTCTTTTTCTACTTTTTCTTCTAGCTAGTATTCTTCTTCTTCTAACTTTTATCTTTCCTAATTTGCAGATTTGCTATAGATGAGGAAGCTTGCATTGATGGAGTGTACTCTTCTACTTGTGCTTCCTTTTTGTTTATGGAAACTTGTTGGAAACTTGTTTTGGATATGTATGTATGGATATGTTGTTGCAAACCATTGTATGTTGGATATGTTGTTGGAAACTTGTATGTTGGATATGTTGTTGGAACTTATTGTTGGTATGCTTGTTGAAACTTATTGTTGGTATGCTTGTAGGAAACTTGTATTGTTGATATGTTGGATATATATGTGAAATTCTGTCAAATTGAATGATTTTAAGAAAAAACAGAAAAGATAGGGGCTATATAGCTACTTTGTCGTCTGCTGGCACACGACAAAGGTCTTTGCCGTCATCTAGCAAACGGCAAAGCTGCCACGTGGGAGCTACCTGTGCAACCTGGGGTAGCACTAGGCTGACCTAGGTGGGTTCTTTGCCATCCGCCAGCGAATGGCAAAGAACCCACCTAGACTGGCAAAGAAACAGGTGATTTGCCGTCAGCTGGCAGACGACAAAGAACTAAGGTCTTTGCCATCTGCTAGCGGACGGCAAAGCACGTCGTTAAGCCCTTAACGGAGCTAAGTTTCCACGTGTGCCGTCCATGCCCTTTGCCATCCCCTAGCAGATGGCAAAGATGCAAAGGTCTTTGTCATCCACCAGCAGATGGCAAAGCGCCCTTTACCATGGCTTATTCAACCGGACGGTTGGCCGTCTGCTGGCGGACGGCAAAGCCTTTGCCGTCCGGCATGCATGTCTTTGCCGTCCGGGATGGCCGACGGCAAAGTGCCTGCTTCCTCCAATGTATCATGGTGGGTAAACAAATTACTGTCAAGCAATTGATAGAAAAGCGAATAATCATGTAGTTAGCCAAGGCAATGATCATGCATACAAGCATCACGTCCGTGTCAAGTAGACCGAAACAATTCTACAACTACTACTATTACTCCACACATCGACCGACTCCTGCTTGTATCTAGAGTATTAAGTTCATGAAAAACAAAGTAACACATTAAGAAAGATGACATGATGTAGAGGGATAAATTCAAGCAATATAATGAAAATCCCATCTTTTTACCCTTGATTGCAACAATACAATACGTGCCTCGCTACCCCTACTATGTCACTGGGTGAGGACACCGCAAGATTGAACCCAAAACCAAGCACTTCTCCCATTGCAAGAATTACCAATCTAGTTGGCCAAACCAAGCAAATAACTCGAATAGACTTGCAAGGATATGAAATCATGCAAATAATAATTCATAGGAGATTCAAATAAGATTCATGGATAATCTGAAAATAAACTCACAATTCATCGGATCTTGACAAACACACCACAAAAGAGGATTACATCAGATAGATCTTCATGAAGATCATGAAGAACATGGTATTGAAGATCAAAGAGAGAGAAGAAACCATCTAGCTACTAGCTATGGACTCGTAGGTCTGTGGTGGACTACTCACGCGTCATCCGGGGGGGGCAATGGAGTTGATGTAGATGCCCTCCGTGATCGAAACCCCCTGCGGCAGATTACCGGAAGAGGCTCCAAGATTGGATCTCTTGGGAACGGAGGCTTTTGGCAGCGGAAAAGTATTTGTGTGGGTTGTTCTGATGTTGAGGAAATATTTGGGTATCTATAGGCCAAAAAATAGGGTTAGGAGACCTGCCACGGAGCGACAAGCTTGCTAGGCGCGGTCAGGGGGGTGTGCCTAGCAGGCTTGTGGCGCCCTGGCACCTCCCCTGACGTGCACTCCAAGCTTGATCGACATGTTTTCTTCTAAAAAATTTACTTCCGAAGATTTTATTCCGTTTGGACTCCGTTCAATATTCCATATCTGCAAAACTCAAAAACAAGGAAAAAGCTGAAACTGACACTTGACTCTAGATTAATAGGTTAGTCCCAAAAATAATAAAAAATAGCATATTAATGCATATAAAACATCCAATAGCATGACATCATCAAAAATTATAGATACGTTGAAGAAGTATCAAATAACACCGGCACATGGCAAACCTGCACATGTGGAAACCTATGCTCGGAAGCTCTGTGCCCCTGATCTCAGTTATGCCCAGCCAACTCTCAGATTGAAAGAGAAAAGATTCATGTGGTTCTACCTATACATGTGGTTCTACCTGTACATGTGGTCGTCAATGCGGGAGGCATCAAGGTCAGGCTTAAAGTAATCAAGCAACTATGTCAAGAATGCTGCCAAGGGTTTCTGGATAACCTTTAAGGCTGTAACCCCTTCTCCTAATGTTATTGGAAATTTTCTCCGGTGGCCTTTTCATAAAAAAGACATTGATGTCTGTCTTGCATGAGGTTTTCGACTAATTTCTCATCTTTAATAACAATGTATGTTGATGTGATTTCTTATCTATTTCGTTTTGAACCTATGGAGGGGGGATGGAGATCGGTTGCGAAGATTTTGCTCCTTTTTGTATATCAAATAATCTTTCAGTAGAGGGATATTGCTTGGTTGAGGTGGGAACTGTTGGGGAACGTCGCATGGGAAACAAAAATTTTCCTACGCACACGCAAACCTATCCATGGTGATGAGCATCTACGAGAGGGAGAGTGGATCTACATACCCTTGTAGATCGCTAAGCGGGAAGCGTTAAGAAACGCGGTTGGTGTAGTCGAACATCTTCGCGATCCAAATCGCCGAGCGTCCCGCGATCTCATCACGATCCGTCCCGCGATCCAATCACGACACGTCCCGTGAACTCATCACGATCCGTCCCGCGATCTCATCACGATCCGTCTCACGATCTTGATCACGATCTGTCCCGCGAACTCATCACGATCCGTTCCACGATCTCATCACGAACCGTCTCGCGATCTCGATCACGGTCCTTCCGATCTAGCGCCGAACGGACGGCACCTCCGCGTTCAGCACACGTGCAGCTTGATGACGATCTCCACCGTCTTGATCCAGCAAGAGGAGGTGGATAGGAGAGAGAGTTCACCGGCAGCGTGACGGCGCTCCGGTGATGGTGGTGGAGCAATTCCGGCAGGGCTTCGCCTAAGCGCTGCGGAAAACCGATCTAGAGGAGAAACTGTGCACCGGTGAAACGGGTAGCACGTGGCCGGAAATTCTGTCCAAAAACCACCCAATCCACTAGTATATATAGGAGGAGAGGAGAGGATAGGCAGCCAAGGCCTTTGGGTCGGCCGAAATAGGAGGTGGGAAGAAATCCTACTTCACCTCCAATCCTAGTTGGAGTAGGATTGCCTCCTATTGGCTGATTTTCCACTTTTTGCTTTAGGACTTTCTCTCCTGCGCCATGGGCCTTTGTGGCTGTTTTCCCAGCCCACTAAGGGCTGGTTATTATTCTCCCACAGCCCATGGACCTCTTGGGGTCGAAATACCCCTCCCGGAGGCCTCCCGGTACACTACCGGCACTCCCGGTACACTACCGGCACTCCCGGTACACTACCGATGAGCCCGAAACTTTTCCGGAAACCAAACTGGGACTTCCTATATATGAATCTTTACCTCCGGACCATTCCGGAGCTCCTCGTGATGTCCGGGATCTCATCCGGGACTCCGAACAAACTTCGGTCACCACCATACATAACTCTACACTACCGAAACGTCACCGAACCTTAAGTGTGCAGACCCTGCGGGTTCGAGAACTATGTAGACATGACCGAGACACCTCTACGGTCAATAACCAATGGAGGGACCTGGACATCCACATTGGTTCCTACATATTCTACGAAGATCTTTTTCGGTCGAACCTCTATGTCAAGGATTTAGTTAATCCCGTATAACGTCCCCTTTGTTCTTCGGTATGTTACTTGCCCGAGATTCGATCGTCGGTATCTCCATACCTAGTTCAACCTCGTTACTGGCAAGTCTCTTTACTCGTTCCGTAATACAAGATCCCGTGACTAACACTTAGCCACATTGCTTGCAAGGCTTGTTGTGATGTTGTATTACCGAGTGGGCCCTGAGATACCTCTCCGTCACACGGAGTAACAAATCCCAGTCTCGATCCATGCCAACTCAACAAACACCATCGGAGATACCTGTAGAGCACCTTTATAGTCACCCAGTTACGTTGCGATGTTTGATACACACAAGGCACTCCTCCGATATCCGTGAGTTGCATGATCTCATGGTCATAGGAACATATACTTGACATGCAGAAAACAGTAGCAATAAACTGACACGATCATATGCTATGTTTGTAGTTTGGGTCTTATCCATCACATCATTCTCCTAATGATGTGATCCCGTTATCAAATGACATCTCATGTCCATGGCTAGGAAACCTTAACCATCCTTTGATCAACGAGCTAGTCCATTAGAGGCATACTAGGGACATGGTTTTGTCTATGTATCCACACATGCATTTAAGTCTCCGATCAATACAATTATAGCATGGATAATAAACGATTATCATGAACAAGGAAATATGATAATAACTAATTTATTATTGCCTCTAGGGCATATTTCCAACAGTCTCCCACTTGCACTAGAGTCAATAATCTAGTTCACATCACCATGTGATTCGCATTGTTATGAATCTAACACCCAATGAGTTTTGGGGCTCGATCATGCTTTGCATGTGAGAGAGGTCTTATAGTCAACGGGTCTGCGATATTCAGATCCGTGTGTACTTTGCAAATCTCTATGTCAAACCGTAAACACTGCTACCACACTCCACTTGGTACTATTTCCAAATGGCTGCTCCACTATACGTATCCAGATTGCTACTACTAGTCATCTGGATAGGTGTTAAAGCTTGCATCGACGTAACTCTTTACGACGAACTCTTTATCACCTCCATAATCAAGAAACATTTCCTTAGTCCTCTGGTTACTAAGGATAATTCCGACCGCTGTCCAGTGATCCACTCCTGGACCACTCTTGTACCCCCTGACAGACTCGTGGCAAGGCACACATAGGTGCGGTACACAGCATGGCATAATATAGAGCCTATGGCTAAGGCATAGGGGACGACATTCATCCTTTCTCTTTCTTCTGCCGTTGTCGAGCTTTGAGTCTCACTCAACTTCACACCTTACAAATCAGACGAGAACTATTTCTCTGGCTGATCCATTTTGAACTCTTTCAAAATCTTGTCAAGGTATGCACTCATTGAAAGTCTCATCAAGCATCTTGATCTATCTCTATAGATTTTGATGCTCAACAATTAGGTAGCTTTATCCAGGTCTTCATTTGAAAAACACTTTTCAAACAACCTTTTATGCCTTCCAGAAATTCTACATTATTTCCGATCAACAATATGTCAACCACATATACTTATCAGAAACTCTATAGTGCTCCCATTCACTTTATTGCAAATACAAGTTTCTCGTAAACTTTGTATAAACTACAAAAACTTTGATCACCTCATCAAAGTGTATATTCCAACTCCGAGATGCTTGCTTCAGTCCATAGAAGGATCACTGAAGCTCTCTCATCTTTTAGCATCCTTAGGACTGACAAAACCTTCTGGTTGTATCACATACAACCTTTCCTTAAGTAAACCGTTAAGGAAACGACGTTTTGACATCCATCTGCCAGATTTCGTAATTGAAAATGCAGCAACTGCTAACATAATTCCAACAGACTTTTAGCATCGCTACGAGTGAGAAAGCCTCCTCGCAGTCAACTCCTTGAACTTGTCACAAACAACTTTGCAACAAGTCGAGCTTTACAAATGGTGACATTCACCATCAGTGTCTGTCTTCATTCTAAAGGTCCATTTGTACTCAACGACCTGCCGTCTAACGAGCAAGTCTACCAAAGTCTATACTTGGTTTTCATAAATGGATCCTATCTCGGATTTCATGGTCTCTAACCATTTGTCGGAATCCGGGCCCATCATCGCTTCTCCATAGCTCGTAGGTTCATCGCTGTCCAACAACATGACCTCGAAGACAGGGTTGTCGTATCGCTTAGGAGCAGTACACATCCTTGTCGACCCACGAAGTTCGATAGTAACTTGATCCTGAAGCTTCATGATCATCATCATTAACTTCCTCTTCAACTAACGTAGGCTTCACAGAAACATCTTTCTGCGCTGCGCTACTCTCTGGTTGAACAAAGGTTTAACAACCTCATCAAGTTCTATCTTCCTCCCACTCAATTCTTTCGAGAGAAACCTTTCCTCGAGAAAGGATCCGTTTTAGTAACAACCACTTTGCACTCGGATCTGAGATAGAAGGTTCACCCAACTGATCTTAGGGTATTCTATGAAGATGCATTTGTCCGCCTTGGGTTCGACCTCATTAGGTGAAAACATTTTTCACACAAGTGCCGCAGCCCCAAGTATTAAGAAACGACAGCTTAGGTTTCTATCAAACCATAATTCATATGGTGTCATCTCAACGGATTTAGATGGTGCCCTATTTAAAGTGAATGTAGTTGTCTCTAATGCATAACCCCAAAATTATAGTAGTAAAACGACAAGAGACATCATAGCACGCACCATGTCCAATAGAGCATAACTATGATGTTCGGACACACCATCACACTATGGTGTTCCAGGTGGCGTTTAGTTGTGAAACAACTTTCACATTGTCTTAAGTTGTATGCCAAACTCGTGACTCAGATATTCACCTCCACGATCATATCGCAGTCATTTTTATCTTCTTGTCACGATGATCTTTAAACTTCACTCTGAATTTGCTTGAACCTTTCAAACGATTCAGACTTGTGTTTCATTAAGTAAATATACACTATATCTACTCAAATCATCAGTGAAGGTAAGAAAATAACGATATCCACTGCACACTACAAGACTCACTAGATTGCATACATCAACATGTATCATTTCCAATGAATCACTTGCCCGCTCCATCCAACGGGGTCCTTTAGTCATCTTGCCCAAGAGGCATGGTTCGCATGTCTCAACCGATTCGAAATCGAATGAGTCCAAATATCCATCAGCATGGAGTTTCTACATGCGCTTTATACCAATATGACATTTAGCGGCAGTGCCACAAGTATGTGGTACTATCATTATTAACTTTGTATCTTTTGACATCAATGTTATGAACATGTGTAATACTACGATCAAGATTTCAACAAACCATTCTCACTGGGTGCATGACCATTGAAGGTATTATTCATGTAAACAGAATAACCATTATTCTCTAACTTAAATGAATAACCGTATTGCAATAAACATGATCTAATCATGTTCATGCTCAACGCAAAACACCAAATAACATTTATTTAGGTTCGTCACTAATCCTGAAGGTAGAGAGAGCGTGCGATGTTGATCACATCAACCTTGGAAACACTTCCAACACATATCGTCACCTCACCCTTAGCTAGTTCTCCGTTTATTCCGTAGCTTTTATTTCGAGTTACTAACATTTAGCAACCGAACCGGTATCCAATACCCAGGTGCTACTAAGAGTACTAGCAAGGTACACATTAGTAACTCGTATATCAAATATACTTCTATCAATGTTGCCAGCCTTCTTATCTACCAAGTATCTAGGGTTGTTCCGCTTCAGCGACCTCTCACCTCATAATAGAAGCACTTAGTCTCGGGTTTGAGTTCAACTTTGGGTTGCTTCACTGGAGCAGCAACTGACTTGCTATCCATGAAGTTTCCCTCCTTGATCTTGCCCTTTTCGAAACTAGTGGTTTGATTAACCATCAACACTTGACGCTCCTTCTTGATTTCTACCTTCGCGGTGTCAAACATCGCGAACAGCTCAGGGATCAATACTTCTATCCCTGGTGTATTATAGTTCATCACTTAAGTTCTAGTAGCTTTAGTGACAGTGACTTGGAGAACTATATCAATCACTATCTTATCTGGAAGATCAACTCCCACTTGATTCAAGCGATTGTAGTACCCAGACAATCTGAGTACATGCTCAACGATTGAGCTATTCTCCTTCATCTTACAGGCAAAGAATCTTGTTGGAGATCTCATATCTCGCAACACAGGCACGAGCCTGAGATCACAATCTCTGCCCCTAGAACATCTCATATGTTCCGTGACGTTCAAAACGTTTCGGAGCCTCAATTCTAAGCCGTAATGCATGACGCACAAAACTATCAAGTAGTCATCGAAACGTGCCTGTCAGATGTTCACAACATCTATAGACGACGCTAGAGGGGGTGGCGCACCGAGCGGTGCATTAAGGACATAAGCCTTCTGTGCAGCAATGAGGACAATCCTCAGATCACGGACCCAGTCCGCAATATTGCTACCAACATCTTTCAATTCTATTTCTCTAGGAACATATAAAAATACAAGGGAGCCACAACGCAAGCTAGTAATCTACAACATAATTTGCAAAGACACTTTGACTATGTTCATGATAATGAGTTCAATTAATCATATTATTTAAGAACTCCCACTCAAATTGACATCCCTCCGATCATTCGAGTGATACATGATCCAAATTCACCAACTCAAGTCCGATCATCACGTGAGTTGAGGTGGCTGCAATGGTGAACATCATTATGTTGATCATATCTACTATATGACTCATGTTCGACCTTTCGGTCTCTCGTGTTCCGAGGCCATGTCTGTACATGCTAGGCTCGTCAAGTTTAACCCGAGTGTTCTGCGCGTGCAAATCTGGCTTGCACCCGTTGTATGTGAACGTAGAGTCTATCACACCCGATCATCACGTGGTGTCTCAACACGACGAACTTTCGCAACGGTGCACACTCGGGGAGAACACAGTTCATCTTGAAATTCAAGTGAGGGATCACCTTATAATGCTACCGCCGTACTAAGCAAAACAAGGTGCATAAAAGGATTAACATCTCATGCAATTCATAAGTGACATGATATGGCCATGAACTTGTGTTTAAGATCTCCATCTTCGAAACACCGGCATGATCTCCATCGTCACCGGCACAACACCATGATCTCCATCATCTTGATCTCCATCAATGTGTTGCCATTGGGGTTGTGGCGCCAGCCCTGCTTCTACTTCTATTGCTACTGCTTAGCGATAAAGTAAAGCATTACATAGCGCTTAATGATTGACACGCAGGTCATACAATAATTAAAGACAACCCTATGGCTCCTGCCGGTTGCCGTACTCAACGACATGCAAGTCGTGAAATTCTATACATCACATGATCATCTCATACATCACATATATCTCATCATGTAATTGGCCATATCACATCACAACATACCCTGCAAAAACAAGTTAGACGTCCTCTAATTGTTGTTGCATGTTTTACGTGGCTGCTATGGGTATCTAGCAAGAACGATTCTCACCTACGCATAAACCACAACGGTGATACACTAGTTTGCTTTTCAACCTTCTCAAGGACCGCCTTTGTCGAATCCGATCCAACTAAAGTGAGAGAAACTGTCACCCGCAAGCCATCTAGGCAACAAGTTGCGTCGAGGGAACCGGTCTCTCGTAAGCGTACGAGTAATGTTGGTCCGGGCCGCTTCATCTCACAATCCCGCTGAACCAAAATACGACCAAGGGAGGAAGCAATCTAAGCATCAACGCCCACAAACCTTTTGTGTTCTACTCGAGATCTCATCGAACCATCAACCTAGCTCATGATGCCACTGTTGGGGAACGTCGCATGGGAAACAAAAATTTTCCTACGCACACGCAAACCTATCCATGGTGATGAGCATCTACGAGAGGGAGAGTGGATCTACATACCCTTGTAGATCGCTAAGCGGGAAGCGTTAAGAAACGCGGTTGGTGTAGTCGAACATCTTCGCGATCCAAATCGCCGAGCGTCCCGCGATCTCATCACGATCCGTCCCGCGATCCAATCACGACACGTCCCGTGAACTCATCACGATCCGTCCCGCGATCTCATCACGATCCGTCTCACGATCTTGATCACGATCTGTCCCGCGAACTCATCACGATCCGTTCCACGATCTCATCACGAACCGTCTCGCGATCTCGATCACGGTCCTTCCGATCTAGCGCCGAACGGACGGCACCTCCGCGTTCAGCACACGTGCAGCTTGATGACGATCTCCACCGTCTTGATCCAGCAAGAGGAGGTGGATAGGAGAGAGAGTTCACCGGCAGCGTGACGGCGCTCCGGTGATGGTGGTGGAGCAATTCCGGCAGGGCTTCGCCTAAGCGCTGCGGAAAACCGATCTAGAGGAGAAACTGTGCACCGGTGAAACGGGTAGCACGTGGCCGGAAATTCTGTCCAAAAACCACCCAATCCACTAGTATATATAGGAGGAGAGGAGAGGATAGGCAGCCAAGGCCTTTGGGTCGGCCGAAATAGGAGGTGGGAAGAAATCCTACTTCACCTCCAATCCTAGTTGGAGTAGGATTGCCTCCTATTGGCTGATTTTCCACTTTTTGCTTTAGGACTTTCTCTCCTGCGCCATGGGCCTTTGTGGCTGTTTTCCCAGCCCACTAAGGGCTGGTTATTATTCTCCCACAGCCCATGGACCTCTTGGGGTCGAAATACCCCTCCCGGAGGCCTCCCGGTACACTACCGGCACTCCCGGTACACTACCGGCACTCCCGGTACACTACCGATGAGCCCGAAACTTTTCCGGAAACCAAACTGGGACTTCCTATATATGAATCTTTACCTCCGGACCATTCCGGAGCTCCTCGTGATGTCCGGGATCTCATCCGGGACTCCGAACAAACTTCGGTCACCACCATACATAACTCTACACTACCGAAACGTCACCGAACCTTAAGTGTGCAGACCCTGCGGGTTCGAGAACTATGTAGACATGACCGAGACACCTCTACGGTCAATAACCAATGGAGGGACCTGGACATCCACATTGGTTCCTACATATTCTACGAAGATCTTTTTCGGTCGAACCTCTATGTCAAGGATTTAGTTAATCCCGTATAACGTCCCCTTTGTTCTTCGGTATGTTACTTGCCCGAGATTCGATCGTCGGTATCTCCATACCTAGTTCAACCTCGTTACTGGCAAGTCTCTTTACTCGTTCCGTAATACAAGATCCCGTGACTAACACTTAGCCACATTGCTTGCAAGGCTTGTTGTGATGTTGTATTACCGAGTGGGCCCTGAGATACCTCTCCGTCACACGGAGTAACAAATCCCAGTCTCGATCCATGCCAACTCAACAAACACCATCGGAGATACCTGTAGAGCACCTTTATAGTCACCCAGTTACGTTGCGATGTTTGATACACACAAGGCACTCCTCCGATATCCGTGAGTTGCATGATCTCATGGTCATAGGAACATATACTTGACATGCAGAAAACAGTAGCAATAAACTGACACGATCATATGCTATGTTTGTAGTTTGGGTCTTATCCATCACATCATTCTCCTAATGATGTGATCCCGTTATCAAATGACATCTCATGTCCATGGCTAGGAAACCTTAACCATCCTTTGATCAACGAGCTAGTCCATTAGAGGCATACTAGGGACATGGTTTTGTCTATGTATCCACACATGCATTTAAGTCTCCGATCAATACAATTATAGCATGGATAATAAACGATTATCATGAACAAGGAAATATGATAATAACTAATTTATTATTGCCTCTAGGGCATATTTCCAACAGGAACGATCTGATTGTTGTCATACAATCTGCATGTACATATATGGTACAAAATTCTTCACTTGGATTTACTACCTTTTGCATTACGCATGCACGTGTCGTTGAATATGTTCTTATGACTCTTGCAAGTGTGGAATATATATTTAAATATGTTCTTATGACTCTTGCAAGTGTGGAATATATATTCACTATGCTTACATGCATATAAAGTGTATGCATATCCATAGATTATTTGTTATTCATCCTTTAGCTGCAGATTGAGTAATGTGTTCATGAGTGAGAAATAACAGATAGTATGCTTCATCTCCTATCGTATTATGGTTGATATTTCAGAAGGTAATTACAGACAAGATTCCCTATGTTTCTCAAAATCATATTTAAAAGTTGATGTTTATTTCAGGTGAATACATATCTTCCGAGACTCCTCGAGAAGGGAGAGATTGCTCGGTTAATATTTCTTATATTGGTTTGATTCCTGTTTGACTCGATTAGATGCTACCACCTGCAAGTCATATACCTGGCAATGGTAATTTGTGGAACACGGGACTCGATTGCCAGCTTAAACATGCCTATTCAATATATTACCAGGATGTTCCCCTTCTATTTTTTAATGTATATTTTGTTGTTAGTCACTGCTTACCCTAGAACTTGCAATTGCTATTATATTTAAATTTTTTGCAAAACATATTTATAGCCTGTTCCAAAACCCTTCGCTCCGCAACTCCGATCCGGAGCGGAACGGCATCTAGTTCTATTTTGGGAATCTGCTACCCCGGCGCTCCGCGCGCTCCGCGCCATCCTGGAGGAGTGGCGTGTTGCCGAACAATGCCTTAATTATCATCTTGCGTTTGTTTTTCTATGCACAACCTTGCAAAAAAAAAGAATAAGTTGTTTCAGTTTTAGAACATAACAAATTTTATGATCATTTTGATATCAGATCCTTAATAAACTGGACTATTAGTACACAAAAGTTTATTTTTTTGCATTGGAATTTCCTTCGGATGTGGCACATGGAATGTTTCCTTTTGCGTTTAACAGAAGTTTTAAGTACATTGGGTGTCCCATGCTACTTCCTGCACATAGAGTCTTCTATTCCATCTAAAGAAAATACACTCCACTCTAGGTACAGTCTTCTACCAAACCATCGCTCAGTGTGGTGTATTCTCTCCTTAGTCAATATAACAAAAACTGAACCCCCGACACTAGAAAGAGAAAGGTCATCGGTGAAGAGAAACAAGATGAGGCTGACTCAGGACTGTGTTGGATAATGCAGAGGTTTCGAACGGTCAACCTGAGCCATGGGAGAAAGACATGTGTCGCCAATAGGCATGCCCCATGAGACGCCACTAACTATTCAATATCCATCTCTCTATAATATTGTGCAACGAAAGGAGGCTTTTGTTGCCACAGTATTACAATCTATTCCTCCAAATATCAAATTCCGAAGATCCTTGGTAGGAGATAGATGGAAAGCATGGTTACATCCTCATTAGAAGATTGATGGATATCAACCACTCTAATCAAGATGGAAGGATACATTGGAAACTGAATAAAACAATATTTTTTCAGTCAAATCCATGTGTCAAGACCTGATTGGCGCTGGCCCTATTCCCAAGTCATCACATATTTGAAAAGTCAAAGTCCCTTTACAAATCAAAGTGTTCATGTGGTTTATCCACAAGGGGATGATTCTTACGAAGAATAATTTGGCAAAACGTAGATGGGAGGGTAACCAACGATGCACCTTTTTTGATCACAATAAAACAATCAAACGCCTCTTTCTTAAATGCCCAATGGCCAGGATACTATGGCGATATATTCATATAGACTTTAACATAAACCCTCCGGATAGCATAAACATGTTATTTAGGATGTGGCTAAACGGGGTTGATGATTTTACTGCTAAACATATTTGGATAGGAGTACGTGTCTTGTTATGGGCTATATGGAACTGTAGAAATGACATAGTTTTTAACAAACAAACTCATACAATTATTTTGCAGGTCATCATCAGGGCCACATCATTAATTCATATGTGGTCGTTACTCACTCCTACGGAAGCTAGGAAGCCTTTGGTTACTGGGTCTGCCCGATGGAAGATGGTAGCGTGGGATATATACAATCGGTTTGGATGACAAGCCACTAATAGGATAGCATAATCTTTGCATCCTATTTTAAGCCGGTTGTGACTTTACTTTTACTTGTTTGTTTATGTTTAGCAGCTCAGTGAGAGCCTTTGTAGATCTAGAACCTCTATTGAATATTTTGATAGCGTAATAAAATGGCTTCATCCATCATCATGATGCAGAGGAGGCCGGGGACACTTTTCTAAACAAAAAGGCATGCCCATAAACAACACGGCTTGAACCTCATCAGCAAACACGTGGCCAAGGACGAGATTGATCTTTTACTAAGGAACTAACATTTACGTTTGCTGCATCCACTGAAATAGGGATTCAATAATTTTGTAAACTAAAGAGACCGCCGTACATGTTTATTTGTAACAAGAACTGATGAGTATAAATGCACTAGACTATTATTTAGCGTTGTAAACTGCGGGTGCAGGCATGTACACTAGAGAAAAGGAGGAATATCCGTAACTGTTGTTAGTGATAAATATACTTGCATGTTACTAATTTATTCTCTTACACAGGTTTGTCAGCCCTAGGTTCCTGCACGTACCATTAGCACCATGCAAGTTTTGGACACGATAGCCCTTTCCTTGCTTCAAACTGATTGAAGTATTTGGCGGAAGTGCCAAAAAACAATTGTTCAGATTATTTCCAGCTGTCTATCTCCTCAATGCCTCAATACACGTGTGCCTAGCCAGCTAAGGAGAAAGAAACGTTGCCATGAAGAGGACCATCCAATTGGCTGTTCTTTGTTGAATATATGTGTTGCATGTATATCATGTATAGTTTGGTCCACCTTTTAGTTGTGTATAGTTGAGTTAGAGACCCATTTATATTTTAGATATACGTGCACCTTGGCACCTATCAATACACCAACAATAGTATTGTCAATTCCTCTTTCTACATGATATCATCCTTTCCGATCTAACCCTAGGGTTTTAGCCGCCGCCGCGCCCTCTCGCGCGCGTCGCCACTGCCGCTACCCACCATCACCACACCCTGCCGTCGCCGTGTTCTCCTCCCAACGCCGCCGCCGCTCCGTGCCACTACCCCTTTCCTTGCTCCTCTTCTCGCCGACCCGCAGCCGCCGCCGCTGTCGCACCACTCCTCCCCATGCCGCATCCGCTGACCTGCTGCGCCTCCCTCTTCACTCGCTGCCGCTGCCGCCTCTCTCCATAACACAGCCGTCACCTGTAGCCGTCGTCTCCCTCCAACGCCACCGCTGCACCCCTAACCCTAGCCGCTGATTGAGTCCCCGCGCTCGTCCACCACCCGCTCATCCAACCCCTTCGCTGGTCCCGAGCCCTCCGCCGTCGCCATCCGTGATCTTAACATCGAGGCACACGTTCCCATCTGCCTCGATATCTCCAGCACTTAGTACTATGCGTGGAAGACCTACTTCACCCTTATCTTCCGCGAGTACTATCTCACCCAGCACATCGATGGCTCTATGGATACCGACTTCATGAAGGGCGATCCGGAGTGGTCCGCCATTGAGGCCACACTCATCCGATGGTTTTACCAAACCATCTCGAAGGACATCTTCCACACGGTTGTCGCCGAGGACGACAACGCTTGCGCCGTGTGGAACAAGATCAACGCGCTCTTCACCGACAAAAAACTTCAGCGCCTTGTTTTCTTGTAGCAGGAGTTCTTCTGCTGTCACCAGGACATCTCCACCATCGATAAATACTGCATGCGACTTAAGATGCTGGCCAATGAGATTCGCGGCGTCGGGGCCAGAGGCTCCGAGGAACTCATGCTAAGCACTCTCACCGCCGGCCTCAACGAGGACTTCGGCAATGCAGGCTCCAACTTCACCTTGCTGTCGCAGCCCACCTTCCAACGTGTCGTTGCGTACCTCAAGCTAGAGGAGCGCCGCATAACGAAGTTGAAGCAGCGAGTCCACTACACTGTCCTCGCCACCGGCACTACCTGCGGCAATCCCGCTCCACCGGCTGCACCGAACCAGCCGCGTGCTCCTCCACCGGCCGGTTACTTCCCGCTGCCACCCGCGCCCTCACGCCTCCCCAACAACAAGGCGGAGGGGGCCGACGCAACCAGCGGGGTGGCACGGGTCGCCGGCAGCAATAGCAATAGCAGCAGGGTCCGGGCGCCAGGGGGGCATCACGCGACCAGCCGCCCCCTCCTACTCTGGGTCTCCTCGGTCCGGGCCACACCAGCCATCAGGCCTTCTTCAGCGCGGCACACCAGCCGGCCGGCGCCGGTTACGGCGCCCGCCTCGCGCTGCCACCTCTTGGCGGCCATGCCCCACCGGCCCTAGCGCCAACCTACGGGGGTCTCCTGCCTCCGCCGGCACCTGCGCCATGGGATCCTTCCCTCTTGGCAGCTCTGCACTCCACGCCATCACCTAACAACTATGGCAGCTGAGGCGACTGGTACATGGACACTGGTGCTAATGTGCACATGACAGCTCATCTCGATAACCTAACCTCTTTCACTCCCGTTCATATGCCCACTCGTATCACCGTTGGCAACGGTTCTTCCTTACCTATCAGTCATATTGGTAGCGCTAGTTTTCCCTCCAATTGCACACCCATCACTATGTCTAATGTTCTTGTTTCACCTGAACTTGTCACGAACCTAGTTTTTGTTCGTTGTCTTAATCGTGAGAATCCTCTCACTGTTGAATTTGTCGGTGCTGGTTTTTCTGTGAAGGACGCCCGTACGCGGATGGTGCTCCACCGATGTGATTGCCCCGAGGATCTTTATCCCGTGCACGCTGGTGCTTCTTCCTCCACACCCGCTGCATTGGCCCGCCCGCTTGGGACACCCCGATCCCACCGTTTTGTGTCAAATTCTTAGGAGTTTTTCTTTCTCATGTAATAACCTC
Organism: Hordeum marinum; assembly: GCA_022496015.1. NCBI lineage: Eukaryota > Viridiplantae > Streptophyta > Magnoliopsida > Poales > Poaceae > Hordeum > Hordeum marinum. The sequence goes on along the minus strand of CM039674.1, from coordinate 469,327,022 downwards.
GACGAGCATACTTGTGAGGCTTGCCGTTTAGGCAAGCACGTTCGTCTTCCCTTTAGTGCATCTACAACTATTTCCACTTTTCCGTTTCAGCCCCTTCATAGTGATGTTTGGACGTCTCCCATTGCAAGTAACACGGGCTATCTATACTAATTAGTGATTTTAGATGATTACTCTCATTATATGTGGAATTTTCCTCTCCGCCGCAAGTCCGATGCCTTAGCCACACTCACGCCCTTTTTCTCCTATGTCACCACATAGTTCGGTCGCCCTATACTTGTACTCCAAACTGACAAGGGAAAAGAGTTTGAGAACCTCGCCCACCGCACCCTTCTTGCCTCTCATGACACCACCTTCCGCTTAACTTGCACGTACACTTCGCAGCAGAACAACCGCGCCGAGCGCATCCATCGCACTCTTAATGACTGCACTCGCACGTTACTTTTCCATGCTAACATGCCCACCAGGTTCTGGCCTGATGCTCTTGCCACCCCTACACTTCTCATTGACATTCGTCCGTGTCATCCTAGGTGGAACTATGCCTCTCATCACCTTCTTTTAGGTGCATCGTCGTCCTACGACGGCCTTCGCATCTTTGGGTGCCTTTGCTACCCTAGCACCGCGTCCACCACTCGTCAGAAACTCGCACCACGTTCCCTTCCATGCGTTTTTCCGGGTTACCCTTCAAACACCAAAGGTTACCAGTGCTATGATACTGTCACTCACCGCGTGTACACTTCGAGGCACATATATTTCGTCGAGACTGTGTTTCCTTTCTTCTAGGTACCACTGGCTCCGGCACCCTCGGCGCCTCCTACGACGCCCCTTCCTTGGCGCGACGCGCGGCAGCAACCCCCGGCGGCCCAACCGGTCCGACGCCTACTGTCGCCGCCACTCGGGTTCTTGAGTCCCTCCCCCAAGATTGAGTCAAACCAGATCTCTGAGTCTTTGACTTCCTCCTCTCAGGATGCACTGGCCTCCCTCGCCGGTGCCATGGCAGGTTCCCCGGTCGGCAAGGGCTCTTCGACGAAGGGCTTGACATCCTCCTCGCCTGCCGTCCTCATCGCCGCCGCCGGCCCTGCCACCGCTGACGGCCCGGCTGCTGGTCCCGCCGACGAACCGGCAGCCGACGTGGGCCCGACCGCCCTCTGCCGGTAATACTCATGGCATGACGATCCGTGCCCGGGCTGATATGCTTCTCCCGAGAACGCGCTACTCTTCCGACGAGTATGTGTGTGCTTCTGCGACCTCGATGCCATCACCCATCCCCACCTCCTTCCGTGCCGCCATTCGGGACCCTTACGGGCTGTTTGCGATGCAGGAGGAGTTCAACGCCTTGCTGTGCAACCGCATGTGGCATCTTGTTCCGCGACCCCCTCATGTGGCTTCATGAACGTCGAGCATCCGGACTCTGTGTGCTTGCTCTCCCTCTCTCTTTACAGGCTGAAGTAGGCACCATGGGCTTGGTACCAGCAAATCGCTGCCTTCCAGCAGTCTCTGGGTTTTTGGTCCACCCGCTCTGATGCCTCGCTTTTTGTGTATCATGAGGGCGGCGCCACGGCATATCTGCTCCTATACATCGATGACATCATCCTCACGGCCTCCACCGCCGAGCTCCTTCAGCGGCTTACAACTCGTCTTCGCGCCGAGTTCGCCCTCAAGGACTTGGGGCCCTGCATTACATTCTCGGCATCGAGGTGGTCCGCCAGGCCGACGGCTTCTTTCTGCATTAGCAGAAGTATGCTCATGAGTTTCTGGAGCGCGCTGGCATGCTTAATTGCAAGTCAACGCCAACTCCGGTCGACACGAAGGCGAAGGTTTCCACTACGGAGGGGTCTCTTGCGACTGATACCGCATTTTACTGCTCCATCGTTGGTGCTTTACAGTACCTGACGGTGACACACTCGGATCTGCAGTATGCTGTTCAGCAGGTGTGCCTCCACATGCAGTCACCGCATGACTCCCACTGGACCCTGGTGAGGCGTATTCTCTGCTACATACGCGACACCATGCCTTTGGGTCTCACCCTCACGGCCTCCGCCTCCACCGACCTCGTCGCATACTCGGACGCCAACTGGGTTGGCTGCCCCGATACCCATCGCTCCACATCCGGCTATTGCGTCTACCTTGGGCCCTCGTTGATCTCTTGGTCTTCGAAGCGACAACCAACGGTCTCACGCTCGAGCGTAGAGGCAGAGTGTCGGGCCGTCGCCAACGCCATGACGGAATGCTCTTGGGTTCGTCAGCTGCTTCAGGAGTTGCTTTTTGATGCTTCCAAGGCCACCCTTGTCTTTTGTTACAACGTCGGCGCGGTCTACCTCTCCTCCAACCTGGTGCACCATCGACGTACGAAGCATATTGAGCTCGACATTTACTTCGTTCGTGAGCAGGTTGCGCTTGGCCGTGTTCGAGTTCTCCACGTGCCGACGTTGCAACAGTTCGCTGATGTAATGACTATGGGATTGCCCACTCCCGTCTTTGAGGAGTTTCGATCCAGTCTTTGTGTCTCCGGTGATGCTTCGACTGTAGGGGGTGTTGAATATATGTGTTGCGTGTATATAACGTATAGTCTGACCCACCTCCTAATTGTATATAGTTGAGATAGAGGCCCGCTTGTACCCTATATATACATGCACCTTGGCACCTATCAATATATCAACAATAGCATTGCCAATCCCTCTCTCTACATTCTTGATCATCATGTTTATGGGGTTTCGACAAAGCCACGGAAACATGAGAAAGGCCGTACCAACAAGTAATTACTTCATTTGACATTTATTTGTCACATATGTTCCATGATTTGATTTTTTCCCGTATGTTCAGCTGGGTTCTTCTTTTTTTATAATAGCAACCATTCCCATCATATCATGTGAGAAATCAATTGCAGAGCTTCGATGATGGTATATACCACCTGATCTATTTATTCATCACTGCGTTGTATTCATTTATTTCTCTGTATACACACTCATGGACTGACTGGGTTCCATTTTTCACAGTTTTATACCCCAATTCGCTTGCTGTTGTTCAGGTCTTCATGTTCTAATCAGTGGTGGAAGGAAATTTGCACATTCTTAATACTAAGGAGTGAAAATCACCCCAATACCGGTTAGAGCAGCTTACTTATGCAGTTGGCACCAAAGAACACAAAAACCCTTACAAGATAAAATACTGATATTGGAGTAGCATCAAAGAAAAGAAAAACACTATAAGGCACTTCAAAAACTTTGAAGTCCGTCTGCAATAGCAACATCGTTTTTGAGATATTTTATATGGTATTCCTTTAACACATTCTACAGCAAAATAGAAATGGCAATAACCAGCTATTGTTTTTTATGTAATAAATTTCATGAGAAGGACGAGTGGAAAGTTTAGGTCTGATCATGCTTGCATTTGGTTGACATTACTATTGAGAGTCTGCTGAAATTCCACGTACAACAGAGATAAACAAATAGTATATCGTGACAATTATCCAGTAAGAATGAGTTACAATAGCTTATTCAAAAAGGTTTTTTCTTGCATTGCGACATTATAACAACTGAGATCGATTTGCATTGAGAAAAATGTTAACACATAGGATGCTACAAGTATTAATTTACAGCTCAAGGACGAAGCCTACCATACCATTGGATACACTCTATAAAGGATAATAATTTCCAGTTTTCCACCATTTAGTGTATGAAAAACTTATGTAAGTGTAGTATGCTTAGCCTACTTGATCATTAGTAATAATTATGCTCATTTGTAGTTAGTCTATTAAAGATTTATCTAAACCTCTCAATATACAATGTTACAAGTCATTGTTTACAGCAGCACACAACTATAAAGCTTTCAGTGAAAGATTTGTCTTGAAAACATTGTAAAGTGCAATCTCAAGTTTCAAAGAATTCCCAAAGCTATATCTTTTGTGTATGTCACCATAAATATTTTATGTATCACAAATAAATTTCAACAATGTACCTATTTAATAATTATATTACTGAAAGTACACACAAACTTGCACTCACACGGGTTGACGACAAGTATTTCAACAATGTACCTATTTAAAAGACTTTCCTGGAATGGCTAGTACTAGTATTCGAAACCAAAAGTGTTGCTTGTTGGAGACTTCCCGTGTATAAAATAGAAGCAAAATGTCTCTCTCCTCGTCTAAAGAAAAAAAGAAGAAGAAGGATGATGAAAAAAATGTAAGGATCACACGGTGTGGCTGATCCAGTCTCTCGGCCCATCCCAAGCAAGTGGCAACTACTTCCTCCGTTTCTAAACATAAGGCTTTTAAGACATTTCACTACGGACTATATATGAATGTATATAGTCATATTTTAAAGTGTAGATTCACTCATTTTGTTCTGTACATCTATATACATCCATATATAGTACGTAGCAGGGGCGGAGCCACACCAACGGATCGCCCCGGCCGTGTTTGTGCAGTGTAGCTATTGTATACAATAGCTGCTACAGTTTACACTGCAGGCAGGGACGGAGCCAGGAAATAAGGATAGGGGGGCAAGAACTAGAAGCGCCAAAACCATAGTAGGATATGGTCATATGCCGAAGTAAATAATGAAAGATTAAAGTAGTAAATATATGTCTGTTATCCTATAATTATAAGAGATACATATATCAATTAATTTGAGTTGGTGTTGCATTTTGTTTGCATTAGCATCATGTTGACATGGTTTTAAGCTTGAACCGATTGGCTTGAAAAAAATATAAATTGATTCAGCCCTTTTACTCTTCGTGTCTACACAAATACAATTCAGGAATTATCGCTTTAGCAGGGCAGAATTTGTGTCATCTGATTTTGGCTAGAGGCGATGTGCATGTGTGATTACGAACACATATTGCCAGCACAACATTGACAAAAACATCATGCATGCGCCCTAGTAGATTCCTCAGCCAATTAGACCAACTAGAATTTTACTAGTTAGTTGTAAATGTTTGTAGAATTGTAGTTCTACAATTCCACTTTTACAATTTGAAGGCATAAATTAACTAATGCTGAAAGTAAACTAACCCATTTTTCTTCTGGTTTGGTCGTTCTGTGTGTCCAGCCGACCAGCAGTGCGCTCGTGGATCGGCGTGACGGTGGTTGCCTGTCCCCTCCGTTTCTCAACTAGAGATTCGATCGACGATAGCAAGCGGCCGGCGGTAGGCTCGATCTCAGGCGCAGGGGTTGTATTTTCACGGGATCTCAGGCGGCAGGAGTAGTGGGGAGGTTGGAAACAAAGGGATTAGATTTTTTTCAAGGCTAACGAGGTGATCAGATGAGACCTGAACCATGTGTACGTGGGTACTGTTTTCTAGCCTGGCCCTTTCTCATTTCCTAAAAGATTTGGGCCTTTTATTAGTATACATGGACCCTCGCTACGGGAGGGACAGCCGCACAGGGGGGGCGAAACATGTCACGGACTCTGTGCGTACGCTGAAAAATAGCTGGTAACTGATCGATATCAAGGGACGGCGCGATCGTTGGGGGGGGGGGGTCTAGCCCCCCCTCGTCCCCCACCCTTGAATCCGTCCCTGACTACAGGTGGGCCTCACGCCCTGGGCCCGGGCCCTAGGGCTGGTGTGTGGACCCGTCTCTGATCTATAGTGAAATCTTTAAAAAGACTTATATTTAGGAACGGAAGAAGTACATGCCAAGTCACGATATATCACATCCATGTTGATTAAAGAAAATTAAACTCTGTTCACTGCAATCCATCGTCGTCGCTTAATATGTTGCTTCTACTAGATCATCAGGACGACCTCTTCCAACTTGTTCGCGCTAATCATTCATATCTATAAAATAATACCAGCAGCCTCGTGCAGCAATGGAAAGCTGCGGTAGGCGGTAGGAGACGTACGGGCAGTGCTAATACTCAAGTTGACAACGGCATGGAACATGTCAAACGCGCTTCCACAAAATCCTACCAAGAAGTTCAAACACCCTGCACAATGGCGCTGGACTATATATAGCTTCCATACCGTTCCGTATCCCTCACATCCATCTCGAGCAGCTAGCTTCCCAATCCATCCATCAGTAACAAATTAATTAAGCAGCAGCTTGATTCTAGCCTTCTCCTTCTGAACGTGTGGTGGTGCACATGGTCGCTTCGTCTTGCTGCCCGTTAGCTGCTCGGTGCAGCCTCTTTCTCGCAGCAGCCCTGGTCCTAGCGCTGAGCCACGGAGCCCTCGGTCATGGCAGTGCCGGTGCCGGGTTGAGCTCGTCCTTCTACGACTACTCGTGCCCCGGTGTGCACGACATTGTTCGGCGTGTCATCCAGAGAGCCCGCATCGTTGATGCGCGCATCCCAGCCAGCCTCATCCGCCTCCACTTCCATGACTGCTTTGTTCAGGGTTGTGATGGCTCGCTTTTGCTTGACAACGACCTCCCGACGATCATGACCGAGAAGGAGGCCCTTGGCAACGACAGGTCAGTGCGTGGGTTTGAGGTGGTCGACGGCATCAAGCATGCGTTGGAGAACGCGTGCCCTGGCATTGTGTCCTGCGCCGACATCCTCGCCCTCGCCTCGGGATCTCCGTCGAGCTGGCTGGGAGGCCACACTGGAGTGTGCCGTTGGGCCGCCGTGATGGCACAACCACCAATGTTGAGAGCGCCAACGCTCTCCCAAGCCCTTTTGACTCTCTGGAGATGCTCCACGAGAAGTTCAGAAACATGGGCCTCGACGACATAGACCTTGTCGCCCTCCAAGGAGCGCACACCTTTGGGCGTGCGCAATGCCAGTTCACGCAACAAAACTGCAGCATCGGGCATGATGAGGAAACACTCGTGAACCTCGACATAGTCACCCCCGACGTCTTCGACAACAAGTACTACGGCAACCTCGTGCGCGGCCGTGCCCCTCTTCCTTCGGACCAGGTAATGTAGTCTGATGTTGGTGCCGCTGCGACCACCGCACCAATTGTTCACAGGTTCTCCAGTAGTCAAAAGGACTTCTTCAGGAATTTCGCGGCCTCGATGGTCAAAATGGGAAACCTAAGCCCGCTGACCGGAAGGGTTGGCGAGATTAGGAACAACTGTCGGAGGGTGAACAGAGAACCCTATTGACGAATCAGATTGAGTTATGAGTTGTGAACTCGTTGTTCTTGTGTAAATCATTTTTTAATTCATTCTAACCGTAAAGTGTTCCGTTATTATTCTCTTTGGAAACAAATGTAAATATAATTCATTACACGTGATTTTCATGAACCCATTCTTGTCATGCCTACTTGTTGTTGAATAAACACATTGAAATCACTTTATCATCATTCAATCAAATCTTGTGTAACATCACAGCTACATGATGGCATGACATTAAACTTTGTATATTTTTTTCTTGAAGTTTTCATGTAATTGCCGTATCAACACATGCATGGTTTTATATCTATTTGGAAGAACCTATTGACAAAGTGACAGAAATGAGGAAAGATTTTATGCCTATGCTTTCAAGATTTTCAGACTTTGAAAAATAAAAAGATAATACATTAAAGAGTAACATTATTTTTGAGAGAAAATTAAAGAGTGACGTTGGAGACGAGACACCTATCAAAGGACGGCCATAGGAGAGCCACTTGGATCACACGACCCCTCTTCCAGACAGATATCTGCATGGCCCAGGCACCGCCTTTGCTGCCCTCCTTCTGAACGTGAACGTGCAGTAGTGCACATGGCCACTTCCTCTTGCGTGTCGTTAGCTCCTCGCTGCAGCTTCTTGATCATGGCATTATTGATTCCAGCGCCGAGTCATGGAATCCATAATCATGGGATGTCCATGCCATTAGAGAATAGGTGACAAGGAGAAAGGGTAAGAAATAAAATGCAATAAGTAAACATAAATGGAATGAATCCAATAAAAAATCATTTTGCAATAAGATATAGATTTTCAAGAAAAGATAAAGTGAAGCCGAGTGTAATATATCGAGCATTTGGCTTATATTTTGTCAGTTTCGTAAAATAAGGTAAGTTTTTAATATAAGACGAGCACCTTTAGTCCCAATCTCGGCTTATAGGCTACGCTGATACGGAGCCGTCAACTAGCTCTGTGATGGTCACATTACAGAAAGCTTTGCCGAGCCTATTATGTAAACAGAGATCTCTCTAGATTATGTGCCAAGCTTAGCCTATAAGCCGAGTGTATTTTAACACTGCACTCGACTTATTTCCCCCCCCCCCCCCCCCCCAAAGCAGAAGTCTCCTTTTTTGATGTGCATTCTATTGTACGTACTCGTCTTAGTGTCACTAACCCTTACTGTCACCACCGAGTACAGTGAAATGAGACATTGTTTATAGCCCAACACACGACAATGTATTATGACCGGATTACATATGTGTTTGTGAGTGATATTTTTATTTGATTCCATGCTTATATTTTCTCTATCTAATAGTACTACAATAAGATACGGAGGTGCACTGCAAATTTAATTGTAGTCATGGTTATTTCCTACTACCTGAATGGATCACACTAACACAAATTTCTGAGATGAATCTGCATCACACCATGTTTTAGGAAACTTCTGAAATGCACACTATTAGGGATAAGGCTAGTGATGGCGCAGAGTAAAAGCCTAGCTGGAAGTAGCGCAGGGTAGCACGCTACTACTATCACGTTATAGCTTACTGGTTAGTTATAGGGTTGGTTGCTACCCTGCGCTACAGGCTATTAGTTACATTAGCAGTAGCGCGGATAATTAGCTGTAGCACGGTTTTAGACCCCGCACCCTTTGTGTATTTCTTTTCCGCTTATAAATGAAGTGCTTATAAAACAATTATACACATATTCATACAGTCCAACATATATCATTGGTACATCAATGTCTCATCATGATCCTAGTGATATAACAATGTATCATCATCATCATAGTAATAGAACAATTTCTCATAATCATCATAAGTTAATGATAGCCTGCTGAGGGAGTCCTGGTTTAAGGGGTCCTCGGGAGGCCGACCTGTTTCTTATGGGCCGGACTGTATGGGCTGCTTGTCGAGCATTGGATCGATAGAAGACCCTGTCTCGAAGAAGGATGCTTCGGGAATCGTGGCGGGTCCTCCACGATTGGAGTAGTAAATAGGCATGTTTATCCCTTTGACGTGTAACCGACTATGTGTAAACCCTAGGTACACTCGGCGTCTATATAAGACGGAGGGTTTTAGGTTGTAGACGGAGGACAACTCATCTAGGGTTTAGCTATTTGATCTCGAGGTAGATCAACTCTATAACCTACATATCATCAATACAATCAAGCAGGACGTAGGGTATTACCTCCATAGGAGGACCCGAACCTGGGTAAACATCGCCTCTTTCGTCTTCTATTACCATCGATTCTAGTCTCACAGCTCGGGACCCCCTACCCGAGATCCGCTGATTTTGACTCCGACATTGGTGCTTTCATTGAGAGTTCCGCTGTGACCACCGAAGGAATCGATGGCACGCGTCATCATCAACAAAAGGGTCCGCAACATGGACACCTTTGTCCCCGAACAGATCTTCGCTTTCGGTAGCATTGTGCTGCACACTGACCCGACCGGCCATCTAGGCCGGATCGGGAGCTTTGCCCCTAATCGAGAGGTCAGATTTGAGAACCTAGAGTTCTTCGTGGACTCTCGGGGCGATCTTTCACTAACCGGGCTCGCAGTCTCGCCTGCCACGCCCTAAGATCTGCTACCTCTTGAGCTTGTGTTGGTTTTCCCTCAGTTTTTGAGAACCAAGGTATAAATCCAGTAGGAGGAACAAGCAAGTCACCTGTGGATGCACCTACACAAACAATCAAACTCTTGCAGCCACCGCTATAAATTGGTTGTCAATCCCTTCGCTGTTACTTGCAAGGATTAGATCTGGAAGAGATAGACGTAAACGAGTGCGGAAAGTAAAAGGTAAATAAATTGCAGCAAGATATCTTTGGTTTTTTTAGTTTATAGAGCTGAAAGTATATGATGGAAAATAGACCCAGGGCGCATAGGTTTCACTAGAGGCTTCTCTCTTGAAGGCAAATATCATGATGGGTAAACAAATTATTGGACTCTCGAAAAATCTGGATAATTCCTGGACCGAGTGCAAAAGTTTCTGTTTTTTAGCAAGATCAAATCAACAACTATCATAGATCACCCCAAAGGTTTTACTTGGCTCAAACACTAATTGAAACACCAAAACACAATTATTAAAGAAGTAATAATGTGGGAAACACTAAAAAACAGAAGCAAAAAACAGAACACAAAAATAAAATTGGGTTGCCTCCCAACAAGCACTATTGTTTAATGCCCCTAGCTAGGCAAAACACAATAGATCTAGGTATTATCATCTTTGGTATGCAATCCAAAAGTAGCTCTCATAATAGATTCATAAGGTAATATTATTTTATTTCTAGGAAAATGTTCCATGCCTTTCCTTAATGGAAATAGGAATCTAATGTTTCCTTCTTTCATGTCAATAATTGCACCAATCTTTCTAAGGAAAGGTCTACCAAGAATAATATGACATGTAGGATTGCAATCTATATCAAGAACAATGAAATCTACGGGCACATAATTCCTATTTGCAACAATGAGAACGTCATTAATCCTTCCCATAGGTTTCTTAATAGTGGAATCCGCAAGATGCAAATTTAGAGAGCAATCATCAAGATCATGGTAACCTAGCACAACACATAAAGTTTTGAGAATCATGGAAACACTAGCACCCAAATAACATAAAGCATGACACTCAGAATCTTTGATTTTACTCTTAATAGTAGGTTCCCACTCATCGTGAATTTTTCTAGGAATAGAAACTTCTAACTCAAGTTTTTTTTCGAAAGATTTCATCATAGCATCAACAATATGTTTAGTAAACGCCTTATTTTGACTATAAGCATGAGGAGAATTCAACATGGATTGAAGCAAGGAAATAAAATCAATCAAACAGAATCTATTATAATTAAAGTCCTTGAAATTCAAAAGAGTGGGTTCATTGCTATTTAAAGTTTTGACCTCTTCAATCCCAGTTTTATCAATCTTTGCATTAAGATCTATAGACTCTAAATCATTGAGACGCCTTTTAACTAAAGTTGATTTACCTCCAGTCCCATAATTATCAAGATTTACATTGCAAAAAAAATTTCAATAGAAGTCATATCAATCACTTTAAGATCTTCATCATTATTATCGCGAGAAAACACCTTTTCAAGCCATTCATGCTTAGCACGAATTCTAGCGGTTCTTTCCTTACATTCATCAATAGAAATTCTCATGGATTTTAAAGACTCATTAATATCATGCTTGGGTGGAGTAGATATAACTTTCAAAGAATCAACCTCAAATGAAATTCTATCAACACTTCTAACCAAATCGTCAATTTTGAGCACGTTTTCTTCAATCGAAGCATTAAAACCTTTTTGCTAACCAATAAAATCTTTAAAAATGTTCTCAAGATTAGAGGGAATCTTATTATTTCCATAATAATTGTTGAGGAATTACCATAATTATTAGAGGAATTACTAGGAAACGGTGTAGGGTTGAAATTACCTATATACGCATTGTTACCAAAATTATTCCTACCAACAAAATTCACATCCATAGATTAATTATTATTTCCAATCAAAGAAGACAAAGGCATATCATTAGGATTAACAGGAGCACTCTTAGTAGCAAACAATTTCATCAATTCATCCATCTTTTGACTCAAATTATTTATTTCTTCAATAGCGTGCACTTCTTTACTAGTAGGAGATCTTTCGGTATGCCATTGAGAATAGTTTGCCATGATATTACCTAGGAGTTTAGTAGTTTATCCTAACATGATTTCCATAAAAGTGCCACCCGCGGCAGAATCTAAAAGATTTCTAGATGCAAAATTCAAGCCCGCATATAAAATTTGTATAATCATCCATAAACTCAAACCATGCGTAGGACAATTTGTAATCATTAATTTCACCCTCTCCCAAGATTGTGCAACATGCTCATGATCAATTTACTTAAAATTCATTATATCGTTCCTAAGGGAGATGATCTTAGCGGTCAGAAAGTACTTGGAAATAAAAGCATCTTTACACTTATTCCATGATTCAATAATGTTTTTAGGCTAATACGAAAACCAAGTTTTAGCACAATCTCGTACTAAGAACGGAAATAGCTTCAATTTAACAATATCATTATCCACATGTTTCTTCTTTTGCATATCACACAACTCAATGAAAGTATTTAGATGGGATGCAACATCTTTACTAGGAAGGCCGAAAAATTGTTCTTTCATAACAAGATTTAGCAAGGAATTATTGATTTCATAAGATTCCCCACTACTGGCGGGAGCAATAGGAGTACTAATAAGATCATTATTATTAGTATTGGAAAAGTCAGACAACTTGGTATTCTCAGACATCGTGACAAAGCAAGCAATCAAGCAGACAAGCAAACGAAAGAAGGGCAGATAAAAAGACAAATCTTTTTGGTATTTTCTAAAAATCGTTTTAGAAGTGGGGGAGAGGCAAACGAGAGCCAAATGGCAAATAAAGTAAATGCAAGAGATGAGTTTATGATGGGTACTTGGTAGGCTTCCCGGCAACGATGCCAGAAATACTTCTTGCTACCTCTTGAGCTTGCGTTGGTTTTCACTTGAAGAGGAAAGGGTGATGCAGCGAAGTAGATAAGTATTTGCCTCAGTTTTTGAGAACCAAAGTATCAATACAGTAGGAGGAACAAGCAAGTCACGAATGGATACACCTACACAAACAATCAAACTCTTGCAGCCAACGCTATAAAGGGGTTGTCAATCCCTTCGCAGTTATTTGCAAGGATTAGATCTGAAAGAGATAGATGTAAAAGAGTGCGGAAAGTAAAAGGTAAATAAATTGCAGCAAGATATTTTTGTTTTTTAGTTTATGGAGCTGAAAGTATATGATGGAAAATGGACCAGGGGGGCATAGGTTTCACTAGAGGCTTCTCTCTTGAAGGAAAATATCATGGTGGGTAAACAAATTACTGTCAAGCAATTGATAGAAAAGCAAATAATCATGTAGTTATCCAAGGAAATGATCATGCATATATGCATCACGTCCGTGACAAGTAGACTAAAATGATTCTACGTCTACTACTATTACTCCACACATCGACCGACTCATGCTTGCATCTAGAGTATTAAGTTCATGAAGAACAGAGTAACACATTAGAAAAGATGACATGATGTAGAGGGATAAACTCAAGCAATATGATGAAAACCCCATCTTGTTACCCTTGATGGCAACAATACAATACATGCCTCGCTACCCCTACTATGTCAGTGGGTGAGGACACCGCAAGATTGAACCCAAAACCAAGCACTTCTCCTATTGCAAGAATTACCAATCTAGTTGGCAAAACCAAATCAATAACTCGAAGAGACTTGCAAGGATATGAAATCATGCAAATAAGAATTCAGAGGAGATTCAAATAAGATTCATGGATAATCTGAACATAAACTCACAATTCATCGGATCTTGACAAACACACCACAAAAGACTATTACATCGGATAGATCTCCATGAAGATCATGAAGAACATGGTATTGAAGATCAAAGAGAGAGAAGAAGCCATCTAGCTACTAGCTATGGACTCGTAGGTCTGTGGTGCACTACTCACGCATCATCGAGGGGGGGGGGCAATGGAGTTTATGTAGATGCCCTCCATGATCAAAACCACCTCCGGTAGATTACCGAAAAAGGCTCCAAGATTGGATCTCTCGGGAATGGAGGCTTCCGGTGGCGGAAAAGTATTTGAGTTGCCCATTTTATGTTGCAGGAATATTTGGGTATTTATAGGCCAAGGATTAGGGTTAGGAGACCTGACACGGAGTGACAAGCCTGCAGGCTTGTGGCATTCTGGCACCTCCCCTGACGTGCACTCCAAGCTTGATCGACTTGTTTCCTCCCCGAAAAATTTCTTCCGAAGGTTTTATACCGTTTGGACTCCGTTAAATATTCCTTATGTGCAAAACTCAAAAACAAGGAAAAAACAAAATTTGGCACTTGGCTCTAGATTAATAGGTCAGTCCCAAAAATAATATAAAATAGCATATTAATGCATATAAAAGATCCAAAATGGATAATATAATTGCATGAAATCATAAAAAATTATAGATACGTTGGAGACGTATCAAGACCCCGAGGCTTTAACCTTGGATCCCTCTTTCGGTCACGTCCACGGGATTACCCCGGCAATGACCTGATTCTCAGTCCGAATCTACCCATAGTGCCAGATGACCGGATACATGTTCCTTCCGAACACTCCCCTAGCACGGGCACAATGGAGGTCAACTCTGAAAGCTCCGAGCAGGTTGACCCGATTGAGCTCTCGATACTCAACAAGGCCCTAGATCGGATCTCGTCGATGAAGATTACCGATGACCCAACCCGGATCCATGCTCACATCGGTCTCATGACGAATTTTTCGTCCCACCCACCACCCACTTTATAGCCACAGTCGAAGATTTAACTGACATGTTGGACTACCCGTTAACACCGGGCGATGGGCCGCCACCTCCACGTACTATGTCTACATGGTGGACACTCTAGCCGCTAATGGCAAGAACACGCCTAAAAACGATGGCGACAAGTCAGGCGAAGCATTGTCAAGGCGTCGAAAACCGCACAAACGGTCAAAAGGCAAAAAGGGAAGGAAAGCTATTATCGGTATCGGGGACGGAGATATCCCGAAAGACCTCGGCGATCCCGATATCCCCGAACACCCATTAGAGGGTCAGAAGAGGCCTAACAACCAGTGCAACCCCGATGACCTAAACGATTCTGAGGACGATAATTACCTCCCCCAGTCGAGGAGGAGGGCATCGCAGAAGCCGATGAGTTCGACATTCTCGATAACCATTAAGATCAGAAACTGTCCAGGCAACAACTTATAGCCATAAGCCGCAGCAGGAAAACAAAAGAATGGCATCTTAAAAACGAACAAGACAACCTCAATGATCGGTGGACGAGAGTCCTCACAGTCAAGGAAGGATACGGTTCCGGTCTGCCGGACCAACCTAAAATCTATCGACGCAGAAGGCTCCTGCCGCAATTCGATGACAAGCTCAGTGATATGGCGTCTCCCAAACATACCCCATATGATAAGCCAGATTGCCCCCTCAAGCGCGCGACAAGACGACTGACTACACCGGTTATAGGCTGGTGATACCCCGAAGACGGGGAATATAGACAGTAGAGCCCGATGGCAGGTTCGACCTGCGACACGACCTGGACAATAGGGCAGGTTGCACAAGATCCATATAAAGATCCAGAGGGTACTCACCCCATCAATGGGATGGGTACCAGCCTTGGATAGACCGTAACAATAGAGGCCGAGAACGAAACCGGGCTAGAACAGACGTCAATCACCGGCGCGACATAGCTCGGGTCAAAGGCGCCGCCCACCCACTATGCTTCACGGGTGAGGTGATGCAGCATCAGTTCCTGGAGGGATTTAAACCAGTGAACATAGAATAGTACGATGGGACAACTGACCCAACCATATGGATTAAGGATTTCCTCCTCCACATCCACATGGCACGAGGAGATGACCTCCATGCCATCAAATATCTACCTCTAAAACTTAAAGGGGCATCTCGGCACTAGTTGAACAACCTCCCCAAAAACTCCATAGGATGCTGGGAAGATCTAGAGGATGCATTTCGATATCACTTCTAGTGCACCTATGTTCGGCCGCCGGACTCCTCCGATTTGAGCAACGTCATCCAGAAGCCAGGAGAGTCCACGCGAAAATTCGGGAATCAGTTGTTGACCAAGAAAAACTAGATTGTTGACTGCCCGGATGCTAAGGCAATAGCCTCCTTCCAGCACAATATTCGGGATGAACGGTTGGCCCGCCAGCTCGGCTAGGGTAAACCTTGGACAATGTCCGCCCTTACATCCCCTATGACCCGCTTTTGCACGGGCGAGGATAACTAGCTCGCAAGACGAAGCTACAAACCCGAAGACGCCGGAACCTCCGATGTTCAGGACAGAAACGGGAAACCAAAGTGCAATAAGAATAAGCATCGTCACAACAATAGTGATGCCGATGACACGACCGTTAAGGCCGGCTTCCGCAATTCCCGACCCGGGCAGCGGAAGAAGCCTCCTAAAGGCAATCATGATGGACCCACCCCGCTAGAGAAGATCATGGAAAGGCCCTGCCAAATTCACGACATTCAAGATAAGCCCGCCAACCACACAAACCGTAATTGTTGGGTATTCAAATAGGTTGGCAAACTCACATCCGAGGACCAAGGCAAGATCCAACACAACGAGGGCGAGGATGAGCCATAACTTTTGAAGCGAAGACTTGATCTACGACATGGTGCCTTTCCGCAGCGGCTATCACGCCCTGCTCAGTCGTCTAGCATTCGCTCGCTTTAACGTCGTTCCACACTACGCATACCTCAAGCTTAAGATGCCCGGCCCCAAGGGGGTCATCACTGTCAACAACAACACAGAGCGCTCCCTCCAAACTTAGGAACATGTGTTAGCCCTAGCGGCCGAATTCCATTACAATGATGATCGGAAAATGCCGACACCTGCCGTCAAGGCACGAAAGGTTGGGAAGCGAGCTCAGCTTCAGCCCGAACTCTCAGAACCTTCTTCTCCCCGTAAATAGGGACTCGCCCCCCATTGCACAGACCTAGGACCAGCAAAGTACGTGCCAAGGAGGCACAACTTTGCGCTTAAAATTTTGTGGGCGGCGGTGGGGAAAAAATTGTAAGTGTTCGGCTGGACCAAACGACTACCATCAAATGTCTTCGTACACACTGCAGGTACCATCAAGGGCCTGCTAAATGCGTAAAGCTCATCCACACTTCGGGACTTCTCAATACCTTGTTTCCAAGATCCGTTCGATGAACAATACCACCCATTAAGGTGCACCACTCCCTAGGAGGCGTAGGAGTAGACAAGCGACAGGGCACATCGAGGACGTAAGGTCACCAATCGAAGACCCCTGGTACAACCACTCCTGTAAAATTTCTTTTTTTCAAATACTTGTAAACAGTTGCTTCAGCAATTCGATCAATAAGAGTCGTTGAGAAAAATAAAAAAACATTATACATGGTTGTCTCGTTGTCCTTTTTTGGCACGTATTACATTTTCTCCCTCTTCTCGCGAAACTATTCGGTATATTGCGACGCAACCGGCTAATAGACCGGGAGCTCGAGTTTAAAAAACCCGTTTTATGAACAATTAATTACGCATTCGGCGTCTTGGAATTCACTTTATATGCATTGGTTCCGAACTATGTCTTGGGTCAATAGTTGGGTTGCCCGGCTCCTGTGCTTGTCCCTTTACATTCCGCTCGTTCGGCTAAAAGGCCAAAGGGAGAACCTCTGCAATTGTGTTTCTGGCTAGCCTGGTCAAACACCTCAGAGGATAAAGCCAAAAATTGTCTGTCATGGTATCCGAGAACCAATCTGCGAATCCGAGCTTAAGTGGTATACTAAAGACCTCGTCAGAGGTCATTCCGTGTCATACGATGGGTTTGGTATTCGTACAAGCCATGTGATATTGTCTTTAGTCACGGTTCATTCTGAACATCTCAACTCACAGAGGGCTAGTCATCAGCCCCTCCCAGTCCTTTTCACGCCCCTACGGCTAAGTGAAAGCAATAAAGCATTATGGTATGATTGCCTGGTTTGCCGCACATTGCCGCCTTCAGGTACCGATAGCTGGGCTAAGGGTTATAGTGCGTAACTAGAGACACCCCACTTACTATCTACATGGGGGCTGAAGCCAACGACTTGCAGCTTTCAGTTTATACAGCCACACGGGAGTTACAAAGGGATGCAAAACATTAAAAACATGATAAACCATGCATAACAAATATACAAGCGTTCAAAGGTCTTCAGACATATTACAACACATTCAATCGTACATGTCCTATTTTGAACATTGCGACTCTATAGCCCGAGCACCCTCCATTACTTTGGAGAAGTAGAGCTCGGGGTGCCTATGCTCCTTCCTAGGAGGCGGCGGGGTGGTGGCTATCTTCATCGGATAAAGCCTCAGATAGTGCACCTTGGCCTTCGCAAAGGCCATCCAAGCTCCCTTGATCGAGGAGGAACGCCTTAGCGCGTCGACCCGGTGAACTTCTGCACCAGGCTGAAGTAGGTGCCCGGCACTGGCTCGTTGGGCCATAGCCGGATACAGAGATCCTTCATGGCTGGCTTTGCCATCTGGTGTAGCTCCATCAACTTATCAATAAGGAGAGGAGGACACTCAGGGGCTTTATCTCCTTCTCCCCATGAAGCATAGAAATGATTCACGTCCGCTGCACTCTTCTTGAGGTCAGAGTAGGCACCTGAGGAACGCCACACCTAGCTAACCAACTCAAACTTTCTATCCCCTAAGACACACTGCAATAAGTACGGCTTACCATCCGTGATAACCTTCGCTTGGCAAACTTGCTCCTCAAAGAACCGCCTATCCACCCGCTCCTTTTGGAGATTGGTTTTAGGGTGGATAGTTCGGCAACGTGCTCCTTGCTTTTCACCTCAAGGTCCTTGCACTTTTGGCGGGCATCTTTCAGCTCCTGTTGGATCTCCTCAACCCGAGCATCATGCTTGTCACTGGTGGCTCTTGAGACGAAAAGTGCAGTAGCCGCTTGCTTGGCTGCCGCCCTCTCAACCGCGGCCTCCTGCTTCGCACGTTGCAGCTCGGCCTTGAGCTTCTCTATTTCCTTTACCGAGGCTATATAAGCGTCAAAATATGAATACTGCATGGACATTACGATGGCGAAATTTTCTGGATATTGAATTAGGCTTACCTTGCGTCTTGTCGAATCTCTTGTTCAGAGCATCAACTTCGTCTTCGGAGTTTTTGAGCTTCCGATTCAGCTCATCTAGCTTGGCGGCATTCACAGCCGTCGCTGACGATGAAGCGTGTAAAAAACAAATCCCTATCAGGTTAGACAGGTTCAAAACTTCGAAACTGTAATCAATAGGATCCGATGTCCGGTCCTCTTAAGGGCTGTCAGAACATTCCAAACATATATAGTCATGTACATGTTGGGGAACGGTGCATGGGAAACAAAAAATTTCCTACGCACACGCAAGATCTATCCATGGCGATCTATGTACCCTTGTAGATCGCTAAGTGGGAAGCGTTGAGAAATGCGGTTGATGTAGTCGAACGTGTTCGCGATCCAAATCGCCGTGCGTCCCGCGATCCAATCACGATCCGTCCTGATCTAGCACCGAATGGACAGCACCTCCGCGTTCAGCACACGTACGGCTTTGATGACGATCTCTGCCTTCTTGATCCAGCAAGAGGGAGCGGAGAGGTAGACGAGTTCTCTAGAAGCGTGACGGCGTTGCAGCGATGGTGGTGGAGTAATCTTAGCAGGGCTTCGCCTAAGCACAACTGAAACCGATCTAGAGGAGAAACTACGGGCTAGAGGGTAGGGTTTCACGTGGCTGAAAATCTAGTGCAAAAACCCTAAAACCTCTAGTATATATAGGAGGAGAGGAGGAGAAGGCTTGGCGCAAGGGCCATCCCCTCTTTGGTTCGGCCGAAGTGGAGAGGAGGAGTCCTCCTCCTCCACTCCTAGTAGGATTAGGACTCGTTCCTTATTTCCACCTTTTTGCCTTTTTTTTCCACCTTTTCCATTTTGGAATTTCTTCCCAGCCGCATGGGCCTTGTGTGGGACTATTGACAGCCCACTAAGGGCTGGTGTTTATCCTCCCACAGCCCATGTAGCCTCTTGGGTCGAAATACACCTCCCGATGGTCACCCGGTTCCCTCCCAGCACTCTCGGTACACTACCGATGAGGCCGGAACTTTTCCGGTGACCAAAAATGGACTTCTTATATATCAATCTTTACCTCCGGACCATTCCGGACCTCCTCGTGACGTCCGGGATCTCATCCGGGACTCTGAAACACCTTCGGTCACCATCATATATAACTCTATACTACCGAAACGTCACCGAACCTTAAGTGTGCAGACCCTGCGGGTTCGAGAACTATGTAAACATGACCGAGACACCGCTACGGTCAATAACCAATAGCGGGACCTGGATGCCCATATTGGTTCCTACATATTCCACGAAGATCTTTATCGGTCGAACCTCTATCTCAAGGATTCACTTAATCACGTATGATGTTCCCTTTGTTCTTTGGTATGTTACTTGCCCGAGATTCGATCGTCGGTATCTCCATACCTAGTTCAACATCATTACCGGAAAGTCTCTTTACTCATTCTGTAATACAAGATCTCGTGACTAACGCTTAGTCACATTGCTTGCAAGGCTTATTGTGATGTTGTGTTATCGAGTGGGCCCTGAGATACCTCTCCGTCACACGGAGTAACAAATCGCAGTGTTGATCCATGCCAACTCAACAGACACCCTCGGAAATACCTGTAGAGTACCTTTATAGTCACCCAGTTACGTTATAAAGTTTGATACACACAAGGCATTCCTCCAGTGTCCGTGATTTGCATGATCTCATGGTCATAGGAACATATACTTGACATGCAGAAAACTGTAGCAATAAATTGACACGATCACATGCTATGTTTATAGTTTGGGTCTCGTCCATCCCATCGTTATCCTAATGATGTGATCCCGTTATCAAATGACATCACATGTCAATGGATAGGAAACCTTGACCACCTTTGATCAGCGAGCTAGTTCACTAGAGGCATACTAGGGACAAAGTGTTGTCTATTCATCCACACATGCAATGTGTTTCCAATCAATACAATTATAGCATGGATAATAAAAAATTATCGTAAACAAGGAAATATAATAATAAACACTTTATTTATTGCCTCTAGGGCATATTTCCAACAGTCTCCCACTTGCACTAAAGTCAATAATCTAGTTCACATCACTTTGGGATTTACATTGTAATGAATCGAACACCCATGCAGTTCTGGTGTTGATCATGTTTAGCCCTTGGAAGAGGTTTAGTCAACGGGTCTGCAATATTCAGATCCATGTGCACTTTGCAAATATTTATGTCCTTCTCCTTGATGTAATCGCGGATGGAATTGAAGAGTCGCTTTATGTGTATGGTCCTCTTGTGAAACCTTGGTTCCTTGGCCAGAGCAATGGCACCAGTGTTGTCACAGAACAGAGTCATTGGATTCAGTGCACTGGGAACTACTCCAAGATCTGTCATGAACTGCTTCATCCAGACACCTTCCTTCGCTGGCTCCGAGGCTGCGATGTACTCCGCCTCACATGTAGAATCGACTACCACGCTTTGCTTGGAACTGCACCAGCTTACCGCTCCCCCATTGAGAATAAATACGTATCCAGTTTGCGACTTAGAGTCATCCGGATCAGTGTCAAAGCTTGCATTGACGTAACCCTTTACGACGAGCTCTTCATCACCTCCATAAACGAGAAACATTTCCTTAGTCCTTTTCAGGTACTTAAGGATATGCTTGACCGCTGTCGAGTGCTCCATTCCAGGATCACTTTGAAACCTTCGGGCCATACTTATGGCAAGCCATACATCAGGTCTTGTGCACAACATTGCATATATGATAGAGCCTATTGCTGAAGCATAGGGGATGACACTCATCTTCTCTCTATCTTCTGCTGTCACTGGGCATTGAGTCTTACTCAACTTCACACCTTGTAACACAGGCAAGAACCCCTTCTTGGACTGATCCATTTTGAACTTCTTCAAACCTTTATCAAGGTACGTGCTCTGGGAAAGTGCTATTAAGCGTCTCGATCTATATCTATAGATCTTAATGCCTAATATGAAAGCAGCTTCTCCTAGGTCCTTCATTGAAAAACTCTTGTTCAAATATTCCTTCATCCTTTCCAGCATTTCTATACTGTTTCAATCAGCAATATGTCATCTACATATAATATTAGAAACGCTATAGAGCTCCCACTCACTTTCTTGTAAATACAAGCTTCGCCATAAACTTGTATAAACCCAAACGCTTTGATCACCTCATCAAAGCGCTTATTCCAACTCCGAGATGCTTGCACCAATCCGTAAATGGATCGCTGAAGTTTGCAAACTTTGTCAGCATTCTCTGGATCGACAAAACCTTCCGGTTGCATCAGATACAACTCTTCCTCAAGGAAACCGTTGAGGAACGCTGTTTTGACATCCATCTGCCAAATTTCATAGTCGAAATATGCAGCTATTGCTAACTTGATTCTGACGGACTTAAGCATCACTATAGGTGAGAAGGTTTCATCATAGTCAACTCCTTGAACTTGTGAAAAACCCTTTGCCACAAGTCAGCTTTATAGACAGTGACATTACCATCCGCATCCATCTTCTTCTTAAAGATCCATTTGTTCTGAATGGCCTTTCTCCCTTCAGGTAATACTTCCAAAGTCCATACTTTGTTTTCATACATGGATCCCATCTCGGATTTCAGGGCCTCTAACCATTTCTCGGAATCCGGGCCCATCATCGCTCCTGCATAGCTCATAGGTTCATTGTTGGCCAACAACATGACCTCCAAGACAGGGTTGTCGTACCACTCAGGAGTAGTACGCGCCCTTGTCAACCTACGAGGTTTAATAATGACTTGACCCAAAGCTTCATGATCATCATCATTAACTTCCTCTTCACCTGTTGTAGGCTCCACATAAACATCTTTCTGCGCTGCACTACTCTCTGGTTGAAGTAAAGGTTCAATAACCTCATCAAGCTCTATTTTCCTCCCACTCAATTCTTTCAAGAGAAACTCTTTCTAAAGAAATGTTCCATTCTTAGCGACAAACACTTTGCCTTTGGATCTGAGATAGAAGGTATACCCAACTGTCTCTTTCGGGTATCCTATGAAGACACATTTCTCCGCTTTGGGTTCGAGCTTTGTAGGCTGAAGCTTTTTGACGTAAGCATCTCATCCCCAAACTTTAAGAAACGACAACTTTGGCCTCTTGCCAAACCACTGTTCATAGACGTTGTCTCAATGGATTTCGATGGTGCCCTATTTAAAGTGAATGCAGCTGTCTCCAATGCATAATCCCAAAACGATAGTGGCAAATCGGCAAGAGACATCATAGAACGCACCATATCTAATAAGGTTCGATTACGACGTTCGGACACACCATTACGCTATGGTGTTCCGGGCGGTGTCAACTGCGAAACAATTCCACACTCTCTTAAGTGACTGCCAAACTCATAACTCAGATATTCACCTCCTCGATCAGATCGTAGGAATTTGATTTTCTTGTTACGATGATTCTCAGCTTCACTCTGAAATTGCTTGAACTTTTCAAACGTTTTAGACTTGTGTTTCATTAAGTAAATATACCCATATCTACTTAAGTCGTTAGTGAAGGTGAGAAAATAACGATATCCAGCACGCGCTGCAACATTCATTGGACCGCATATATCAGTATGTATGATTTCCAACAAGTCACTTACCCGTTCCATTGTTCCAAAGAACGACATTTTAGTCATCTTGCCCATGAGGCATGATTCACTTGTGTCAAGTGATTCAAAATCAAGTGACTGCAAAAGTCCATCGGCATGGAGCTTCCTCATGCATTTTACACCAATATGACCCAAACGACAGTGCCACAAGAAAGTGGTACTATCATTATCAACTCTACATCTTTTGGCATCAATGTTATGAACATGTGTATCATCACTATCAAGATTTAATATGAATAAACCCCTCACATTGGGTGCATGACCATAAAAGATATTACTGATATAAATAGAACAATCATTATTCTCTAATTTAAATGAGTAACCGTCTCGCAATAAACACGATCTGGATATAATGTTCATGCTTAACGCAGACACTAAATAACAATTATTCAGGTTCATCACTAATCCCGACGGTAATCGAAGAGAGAGCGTGCCGACGGTGATCACAACAACCTTTGAACCATTTCCCACGTGCATTGTCACTTTGTCCTTAGCCAGCCTCCGTCTATTCCGTAGGTCCTGCTTTGAGTTGCAAATGTGAGCAACCGAACCGGTATCAAATACCCATGCACTACGAGAGCTAGTAAGATACACATCAATAACATGTATATCATATATACCTTGTTTGTTGTTGGCCACCTTCTTGTCAGCCATGTACTTGGGGCAGTTCTGCTTCTAGTGACATGTTCCCTTGCAATGAAAGCACTCAGTTTTTGGCTTGGGTCCAGCCTTGGGTTTCTTTATAGGAGGAGCAACTGCTTTGCCATCCTTCTTGGTTTTACCCTTCTTGCCCTTTCCCTTGCCATTCTTCTTGAAACTAGTGGTTTTATTGACCATCAACACTTGATGTTCTTTTTGGATTTCAAACTCAGCGACTTTCAGCATCGCAAATAGCTCGGTGACCGACTTGTTTATCCCGTGCATGTTATAGTTCATCACAAAGCTCTTGTAGCTAGGTGGTAGTGATTGAAGAACTCTGTCAGTGATCGCCTCTGGCGGAAGGGCAATTCCCAACTCCGCCAGACAAGTCGAATACCGATACATTCTGAGTATTTGTTCATTGATAGACCCGTTCTCCTCCATTTTGCAAGCATAGAAGTTATCGAAGGTCTCATACCTCTCGATCCGGGCATTCTCCTCAAAGATAAACTTCAACTCCTGGAACATCTCATATGCTCCATGTCGTTCAAAACGTCTTTGAAATTCCGATTCTAAGCCATACAATATTGCACACTGAACTATTGGGTAATCTCCAGAACATGCCTCCTAAGCGTTCTTAACGTCTTCAGATGACATGTCTTCGGGTTGGTCACCAAGTGGTGCATCAATGACATATGATTTCTGGGAAGCCGTGAGGATAATCCTCAGATTATGGGCCCAATCCACAAAGTTACTTCCATCATCTTTCAACTTAGCTTTCTCTAGGAACGCATTAAAATTCAGGGGTGCTACTGCGCGAGCCATTGATCTACAAAATAAATATGCAAAGGTTACTAAGACTTGTTCAAGATAACGAGTTTAGTTAATCAAATTACTAAAGATCCCAATCAAAGTGACATCCCTCAGGTCATCTGAGTGTCACATGATCCAAATTCACCAACTCAAGTCCGATCATCACGTGAGTTGAGGTGGTTTCAATGGTGAACATAATCATCTTGATCATATCTACTATATGACTCATGTTCGACCTTTCGGTCTCTTGTGTTCCGAGGCCATGTCTGTACATGCTAGGCTCATCAAGTTTAACCCGAGTGTTCCGCATGTGCAACACTGGCTTGCACCCATTGTATGTGAACATAGAGTCTATCACACCTGATCATCACATGGTGTCTCGACACGACGAACTTTCGCAACGGTCCACACTCGGGGAGAAAAAATTTCATCTTGAAATTTAAGTGAGGGATCACCTTATAATGGTACCATCGTCCTAAGCAAAACAAGGTGCATAAAAGGATTAACATCACATGCAAATCATAAGTGACATGATATGGCCATGAACTTGTGCTTTTGATCTCCATCTTGAAAGCACCGGAATGATCTCCATCGTCATCGGCATGACGCCATGGTCTCCATCATCTTGATCTCCATCAATGTGTCGCCATCAGGGTTGTCGTGCCCACCATGCTTCTACCACTATTGCTACCATTTAGCGATAAAGTAAAGCATTACATAGTGCTTAAAGATTGACACGCAGGTCATACAATAATTAATGACGACCCTATGGCTCCTGCCGGTTGCCATACTCAGCGACATGCAAGTCGTAATATTCTATACAACACATGATCATCTCATACATCACATATATTTCATCATGTAACTGGCCATATCACATCACAACATACCCTGCAAAAACAAGTTAGACGTCCTCTAATTGTTGTTGCATGTTTTACGTGGCTGCTACGGGTATCTAGCAAGAACAATTCTCACCTATGCGTAAACCACAACGGCGATACATAAGTTGCTTTTAAACCTTCTCAAGGACCGCCTTAGTCAAATCCGATCCAACTAAAGTAGGAGAAACAGACACCCACCAGCAATCTTTGTGCAACGAAGTTACACATTAGTCAATGGAACCGGTCTCTCGTAAGCGTACGAGTAAGATTGGTTTGGGCCACTTCATCCCACAATACCACTGAACCAAAACACGACCAAGGGAGGAAGCAATCTAGGAATCAACTCCCACAAACTCTTTGTGTTCTACTCAAGATCTCATCTACACATAGACCTAGCTCATGATGCCACTGTTAGGGAATGTTGCATGGGAGACAAAAAACTTCCTACGCACACACAAGATCTATCCATGGTGATGAGCATCTACGAGAGGGAGAGTGGATCTACGTAACCTTGTAGATCGCTAAGCGGGAAGTGTTAAGAAACACGGTTGATGTAGTCGAACGTCTTCGCGATCCAAATCGCCGAGCGTCCCGCGATCCAATCACGATCCATCCGGATCTAGCACCGAATGGACGGCACCTCCGCGTTCAAAACACGTACGGCTTGATGACGATCTCCGCCTTATTGATCCAGCAAGAGGGAGCGGAGAGGTAGACGAGTTCTCCGGCAGCATGACGGCGCTGCGGCGATGGTGGTGGAGTAATCTCAGCAGGGCTTCGCCTAAGCACAGCTGAAACCGATCTAGAGGAGAAACTACGGACTAGAGGGTAGGGTTGCACATGGCTGAAAATCTAGTGCAAAACCCCTAAAACCTCTAGTATGTATAGGAGGAGAGGAGGAGGAGGCTTGGCCCACGGTCCAGCCCCCCTTTGGTTCAGCCAAAGTGAGGAGTCCTCCTCCTCCACTCCTAGTAGTATTAGGACTCCTTCCTTATTTCCACCTTTTTGCCTTTTTTCCACCTTTTCCACTTTGGAATTTCTTCCCAGCCACATGGGCCTTGTGTGGGACTTTGTCCAACCCACTAAGGGCTGGTATTTATCCTCCCACAGCCCATGTAGCCTCTTGGGTCAAAATACATCTCCCGATGGTCACCCGATACCCTCTCGGCACTCCTGGTACACTACCGATGAGCCCGGAACTTTTTCGGCGACCAAAACAGGACTTCCTATAGATCAATCTTTACCTCCGAACCATTCTGAGGCTCCTCGTGACTTCCGGGATATCATCCAGGACTCTGAACAACCTTCGTTCACCATCATATATAACTCTATACCATCAAAACGTCACCGAACCTTAAGTGTGCAGACCATGCGGGTTCGAGAACTATGTAGACATGACCGAGACACCTCTACGGCCAATAACCAATAGCGGGACTTGGATGCCCATATTGGTTCCTACATATTCTACAAAGAACTTTATTGGTCGAACCTCTATGTCAAGGATTCAGTTAATCACGTATGATGTTCGGTATCTCCATACCTAGTTACTTTCCCGAGATTCGATCGTCGGTATCTCCATACCTAGTTCAACCTCATTACCGGCAAGTCTCTTTACTCATTCCTTAATACAAGATCCCGTGACTAACACTTAGCCACATTGCTTGCAAGGCTTATTGTGATGTCGTATTACCGAGTGGGCCCTAAGATACCTCTCCATCGCACGGAGTAACGAATCCCAGTGTTGATCCATGCCAACTCAACAGACACCCTCGGAGATACCTGTAGAGTACCTTTATAGTCACCCAGTTACGTTATGACGTTTGATACACACAAGGCATTCCTGCGGTGTCCGTGAGTTGCATGATCTCATGGTCATAGGAATATATACTTGACATGTAGAAAACTGTAGCAATAAACTGAGACGATCACATGTTACGTTTATAGTTTGGGTCTCGTGCATCCCATCATTCTCCTAATGATGTGATGCGATTATCAAATGACATCACATGTCAATGGCTAGGAAATCTTGACCATCTTTGATCAACGAGCTAGTTTACTAGAGGCATACTAGGGATACAGTGTTGTCTATTCATCCACACATGTAATGTGTTTCCAATCAATACAATTATAGCATGGATAATAAACAATTATCATGAACAAGGAAATATAACAATAAACACTTTATTTATTGCCTCTAGGGCATGTTTCCAACAGTATATAGTTCGGATAATGATCTATGATTGATCCCTAGGAGAGTTTTTCCAAATTCACCTAAGGCTTGGGTGCTGCCATGCACATAATGATAACACAAAGAAATTAATATTTCGCAAATAGAGCATTACGTGGCTCAAATGAAAGCCTGTTAGGAGACCATTGAAGGCCTCCTTCAGTCTCTTGTTGATGGACTGAGTGATTTGCAATACCAC
Organism: Hordeum marinum; assembly: GCA_022496015.1. Taxonomy (NCBI): domain Eukaryota; kingdom Viridiplantae; phylum Streptophyta; class Magnoliopsida; order Poales; family Poaceae; genus Hordeum; species Hordeum marinum. The sequence continues at coordinate 469,298,936 of CM039674.1, read as the reverse complement.
TTCCATAAGGGTGGGGTGCTCCTCGGAGATGGAGGCGCTCGATAGAGCCTCCCCCATAACCGGCCACTCGTTGGTCGGTGGTGTCGTCTTGATCGGATAACCCGATCGCCAATCAAGGATTGAACCAGTTCCTCTGAAGGCGTGGTGGTGCGCCCTGGAGACATTATCGAAGGGGACTTAATGTCCCCTCGTCCAGTCCCCTCGGTGCCCGGGCGGAGCTCTTTCCCCTGACTTCGGTGGACGAGGCATTAGCCTCGACCATGACATCATCACCCCCACCACTGGTGCCCGGCTTGGCAGAAGTCTGTTGGGATGACACCTCCATGGCATCCTTTGCAGTGCCCGGAGGAGTGGGATGCAGCGCAGTCCCGCTCTCCGCTAGATCGCCAGGAGGGATCTCCCTGTCTGAAACTAGCTCGGTGGGGAGAACGTGAGGTGGGCTATAAAATCAATAAGTGCTCACATATGAATAACCTTTCAAACTTATCGTTAATAGTCAAGGAAGTATTCGGATCCTTACCTTCGATCTGGGGGCTTGACCCTTAGGGTCCTTTGTGGAACCCTCTCGAAGTCATCAGACTTCGTACCCGAGTCCGAACTGTCATCGGACAGAATAACCTATGTCCAACGCGCTTTCTACAGGGCAGGAGGGGGTACCTCCTTTGTGGCGTCCGATGACGCCGCCCTCTTTCTTGTGAGATGGGATTCACCTTCCCCCTCATCATCATGATCTTCCTCCTGATTGGAGGAGGCATGGGTTTCCCCAGACACAGGGTCTGGCTGGTCCCTTATACGCAGATCCAATCACGAATCGTCTCGCGATCCAGATCACGGTCCTTCCGATCTAGCGCCGAACGAATGTCACCTCCGCGTTCACCACATGTACAGCTCGATGACAATCTCCGCCTTATTGATCCAGCAAGAGGGAGAGGATAGGTAGATGAGTTCTCCGGCAGCACAATGGCATGGTGACAGTGGTGGTGAACTAATGCAGCAGGGCTTTGCCTAAGCACCGCAGAACTAATCTAGAGGAGAAACGGATCTAGAGGAAGAAGAGGGCAGCACATGGCAATTAAGGTTAGCTCTTCCCTCTAAATCCTCTAGTATATATAGGAGGGAGGGAGGGGAGGAGGCAACCTCAAACCCTCAAGGTTTGGTCGAAATTGGAGGTGGAGGAGTCCTACTCCAATCTTATTAGGAGTAGGATTCCTCCTTTCCACTTGGAAACTCTTTCCACAAGTCCAGCTTTTGGATTTTCCCCAACCCTAGCCACATGGGCCTTAGTGGGGGCTTAGTCCACCCTACCAGGGGATGGTTTGACACCTACCACAGTCCATAAGGTCCTTTGGGTCGATACACCCCTCCCGATGGTCCCCCGGCACCCTCCCGGCACTCTCGGTAAACTACCGATGAGCCTGAAACTTTTTCGGTGACCAAAACAGGACTTCCTATATATCAATCTTTACCTCCGGACCATTTAGTAGCTCCACGTGACGTCCGGGATCTCATCCGGGACTCCGAACAACCTTCGGTCACCACCATACATAACTCTATACTACCGAAACATCACCGAACCTTAAGTGTGCAGTCCCTGCGGGTTCGAGAACTATGTAGACATGAACGAGACACCTACACAGTCAATAACCAATAGAGGGACCAAGATGCCCACATTGGTTCCTACATATTCTACGAAGATCTTTTACCTCTATGTCAAGGATTCAGTTAATCCCGTATGTTGTTCCCTTTGTTTTTCGGTATGTTACTTGCCCGAGATTCGATCGTCGGTATCTCTATACCTAGTTCAATCTCATTACCGGCAAGTCTCTTTACTCGTTATGTAATACAAGATCCCGTGGCTAACACTTTAGTGACATTGCTTGCAAGGCTTGTTGTGATGTTGTATTACCGAGTGGGTCCTGAGACACCTCTCCGTCACACGGAGTAAAAATCCCAGTCTTGATCCATGCCAACCCAACAGACACTCCTGGAGATACCTATAGAGCACCTTTATAGTCACCCAGTTACGTTGCAACGTTTGATACACACAAGGCACTCCTCCGGTGTAAGTGAGTTGCATGATCTCATGGTCATAGGAACAGAGACTTGACATGCAGAAAACAGTAGCAATAAACTGACATGATCATGTGCTACGTTTATAGTTCTGGTTTTTGTCCATAACATCATTCTCCTAATGATGTGATCCCGTGATCAACTGACATCTCATGTCCATGGCTGGAAAACCTTAACCATCTTTGATCAACGAGCTAGTCTATTAGGGGCATACCAGGGACATGGTGTTGTCTATGTATCCACACATGTATCTGAGTTTCGATCAATAGAATTCTAGCATGGATAATAAACGATCATCATGAACAAGGAAATATGATAATAACCCATTTATTATTGCCTCTAGGGCATATTTCCAACAGTCTCCCACTTGCACTAGAGTCAATAATCTAGCTCACATCGCCATGTGATTTGTTATGAATCTCACACCCAATGAGTTTTGGGGTTCGATCATGCTTTGCATGTGAAAGAGGTTTTAGTCAATGGGTCTGCGACATTTCGATCCGTGTGTACCTTGCAAATCTCTATGTCATAAAGTAAACACTTCTACCACGCTCCACTTGGAGCTATTCCAAATGGCTACTCCACTATACGTATCTCGATTGCTACTAAGAGTCATCCAGATTGGTGTTAAAGCTTGCATCGATGTAACTCTTTACGATGAACTTTTTATCACCTCCATAATCGAGAAACATCTCCTTAGTCATGTGGTTACTAAGGATAATTTTGACTGCTATCCCATAATCCACTCCTGGATTACTCTTGTACCCCTTGACAGAATTATGGCAAGGCACACACAGGCGCGGTACACAGCATGGCATACTATATAGAGCCTATTACTAAGGCATAGGGGACGATGTTCATCCTTTCTCTTTCTTCTGCCGTGGTCGAGCTTTGAGTCTCACTCAATTTCACACCTTACAAATCAGGCAAGAACTCTTTCTTTGACTGATCCATTTTGACCTCTTTCAAAATCTTGTCAAGGTATGTACTCATTGAAAGTCTTATTAGATGTCTTGATCTATCTCTATAGATCTCGATGCCCAACAATTAAGTAGCTTTATCCAGGTCTTCCTTTGAAAAACTCTTTTCAAACAAGCCTTTATGCTTTCCAAAAATTCTACATCATTTCCGATCAACAATATGTCATCCACATATGCTTATCAGAAATTCTATAGTCCTCCCACTCACTTTATTGTAAATACAAGTTTCTCATAAACTTTGCATAGACTCAAAAACTTTGATCACCTCATCAAAGTGCGTATTCCAACTCCGAGATGCTTGCCCAGCCCTTAGATGGATTGCTGGAGCTTGCATACCTTTTAACATCCTTAGGAGTGACAAAACCTTCCAGTTGTATCACATACAACATTTCCTGGCGGAAGGAAACGATGTTTTGACATCCATCTGCCAGATTTCATAATTGAAAAACGTAGCAACTGCTAACATAATTCCAACAGACTTTAGCTTCGCTACGAGTAAGAAAGTCACATCGTAGTCAACTCGTTGAACTTGGCGAAAACTTCTTTGCGACAAGTCGAGCTTTATAAATGGTGAGATTCACCATCAACGCCTGTCTTCATCTTAAAAGTCCATTTGTACTCAATGACCTGCCATCCAATGAGCAAGTCTACCAAAATATATATTTGGTTTTCATACATGGATCCTTTCTCAGATTTCATGGCCTCTAACCATTTGTCGGAATCCGGCTCCATCATCGCTTCTCCATAGTTGGTAGGTTCATCGTTGTCCAACAACATGACCTCTAAGATAGAGTTGTCGTACCACTCAGGAGTAGTACGCGTCCTTGTTGACCTACGAGGTTCGATAGTAACTTGATCCGAAGCTTCATGATCATCATCATTAACTTCCTCTTCAACTGACGTAGACTCCACAGAAACATCTTTCTGTGTTGCGCTACTCTATGGCTAAAACAAAAGTTCAACAACCTCATCATGTTCTATCTTCCTCCCACTCAATTCTTTCGAGAGAAACTCTTTCTCGAGAAAGGACCCAGTTTTAGCAACGAACACATTGTGCTCGGATCTGACATAGAAGGTATACCCAACTATTCTTAGGGTATTCTATGAAGATGCATTTTGCGCTTTGGGTTCAAGCTTATTAGACATAAGTGTCGCATTCCCAAACTCTAAGAAACGATAGCTTAGGTTTCTGCCAAAACATATGGTGTCATCTCAATGGATTTAGATGGTGCCCTATTTAAAATGAATGTAGTTGACTCTATTGCATAACCCCAAAACGATAGTGTAAAAACGATAAGAGACATCATAATTCACACCATATCCAATAGAGCATGACTACGATGTTCGGACACACCATCACACTACGGTGTTCCAGGTGGCGTGAGTTGTGAAACTGCTTCCACTTTGTCTTAAGTTGTACACCAAACTCGTAACTCATGTATTCACCTCCACGATAATATATAGACATTTTACCTTCTTGTCACGATGATCTCAAACTTCACTCTGATTCTGCTTGAACTTTTCAAACGATTCAGACTTGCGTTTCATTAAGTAAATACACATTATATCTACTCAAATCATTAGTGAAGGTAAGAAAATAACGATATCCACCGCACGCTACAACACTCATTGGACCGTATACATCAACATGTATCATTTCGAATAAGTCACTTGCCTGTTCCATCAAGCCGGAAAATAGGGTTTTAGTCATCTTGCCCAAGAGGCATGGCCCGCATGTCTCAACCGATTCAGAATCGAATGATTCCAAAGATCCATCAGCATGGAGTTTCTTCATGCACCTTACACCAATATGACATTTAGCGGCAGTGCCACAAGTATGTGGTACTATAAGTATTAACGTTGTATCTTTTGGCATCTATGTTATGAACACGTGTACCACTACGATCAAGATTTAACAAACCATTCATTGGGTGCATGCCATTGAAGGTATTATTCATGTAAATAGAATAACCATTAATTTCTGACTTAAATGAATAACCGTATTGCAATAAACATGATCTAATCACATTCATGCTCAACGCAAAGACCAAATAACATTTATTTAGGTTCGTCACTAATCCCGAAGGTAGAGAGAGCATACGATGTAGATCACATCAACCTTGGAAACATTTCCAGCACACATCGTCACCTCACACTTAGCCAGTCTCCATTTATTCTGTAGCTTTTATTTAGAGTTATTAACATTTAGCAACCGAACCAGTATCCAATACCCAGGTGCTACTAGGAGTACTAGCAAGGTACACATCAATAACAAGTATATCAAATATACTTCTGTCGATGTTGCCAGTCTTCTTATCTACCAAGTATCTAGGGTTGTTCCGCTTCAGCGACCGCTCTCCTCATAATAGAAGCACCTAGTGTCGGGTTTGGGTTCAACTTCAGGTTGCTTCACTAGAGCAGCAACTGACTTGCCATCCATGAAATTTCCCTCCTTACCCTTTCCATTTCTGAAACTAGTGGTTTTACTAACCATCAACACTTGATGCTCCTTCTTGATATCTACCATCGCAGTGTCAAACATCACGAATAGCTCAGGGATCATCATTTCCATCCCTGGCATAATTATAGTTCATCACGAAGTTCTAGTAGCTTAGTAACAGTGACTTGGAGAACTATATCAATCACTATCTTATCTAGAAGATCAACTCCCACTCGATTCAAGCGATTGTAGCACCCAGACAATCTGAGCACATGCTCAATGATTGAGCTATTCTCCTTCATCTTGCAGGCAAAGAATCTTGTTGGAGATCTCATATCTCACCACACAAGCACGAGCCTGAGATCCCAATTTCAGTTCTTAGAACATCTCATATGTTCCGTGACGTTCAAAACATTTTGGAGCCTCAATTCTAAGCCGTAATGCATGACGCACTAAACTATCATGTAGTCATCAGAACATGCATGTCAGATGTTCACAACATCTACAGACGATGCTAGAGGGGGTGGCGCACCGAGCGGTGCATTAAGGACATAAGCCTTCTGTGCCGCAATGAGGACAATACTCAGATCACGGACCCAGTCCGCAATATTGCTACCAACATCTTTCAACCGTATTTCTCTAGGAACATATAAAATTCAAGGGAGCTACAGTGTGAGCTAGTAATCTAGAACATAATTTGCAAAGGCACTACTCACTATGTTCATGATAATGAGTTCAATTAATTATATTACTTAACAACTCCCACTCAAATTTACATCCCTCCGGTCATTCGAGTGATACATGATCAAAATTCACCAACTCAAGTCCTATCATCACGTGAGTTGAGGTGGTTTCAATGGTGAACATCATCATGTTGATCATATCTATTATATGACTCATGTTCAACCTTTCGGTCTCTTGTGTTCCGAGGCCATGTGCGTACATGCTAGGCTCGTCAAGTTTAACTCGAGTGTTCTGCACGTGCAACACTGGCTTGCACCCGTTGTATGTGAACGTAGAGTCTATCACACCCAATCATCACGTGGTGTCTCGACACGATGAACTTTCGCAATGGTGCCCACTCGGGGAGAACACAATTGATCTTGAAATTTTAGTGAGGGATCACCTTATAATGTTGTCATCGTCCTAAGCAAAACAAGGTGCATAAAAGGATTAACATCACATTCAAATCATAAGTGACATGATATGGACATGAACTTCTGCTTTTGATCTCCATCTTGAAAGCACTAGCATGATCTCCATCGTCACCGACATGACACCATGATATCCATCATCTTGATCTCCATCAACGTGTCGCCATCGGGGTTATCGTGCCAACCATGCTTCTACTACTACTGCTATCACTTAGCGATAAAGTAAAGCATTACATAGTGCTTAATGATTGACATGCAAGTCATACAATAATTAAAGACAACCCTATGGCTCCTGCCGGTTGTCGTACTCATCGACATCCAAGTCATGACATTCTATACATTACATGATCATCTCATACATCACATATATCTCATCATGTAATTGGCCATATCACATCACAACATACCCTGCAAAAACAAGTTAGACGTCCTCTAATTGTTGTTGCAAGTTTTACGTGGCTCCTATGGGTATCTAGCAAGAACAATTCTCACCTAGGCAAAAACCACAACGGTGATACATAAGTTGCTTTTCAACCTTCTCAAGGACCGCCTTTGTCGAATCCGATCCAACTGAAGTAGGAGAAACACACACCTGCCAGCCATCTTTGTGCAACGAAGTTACACGTCAATCGATGGAACCAGTCTCTCATACGTGTACGAGTAAGGTTGGTCCAGGCCGCTTCATCCCACAATACCGCTGAACCAAAACACGACCAAGGAAGGAAGCAATCTAAGCATCAATGCCCACAAACTCCTTTGTGTTCTACTCGAGATCTCATCTACACATAGACCTAGCTCATGAGGCCACTATTAGGGAACATTGCATGGGAAAAAAATCCTACGCACACACAAGATCTATCCATGGTGATGAGAATCTATGAGGGGGAGAGTGGATCTACATACCCTTGTAGATCGCTAAGCGGGACGCATTAAGAAACACGGTTGATGTAGTCGAACGGCTTTACGATCCAAATCGCTGAGCGTCCCGCGATCCCATCACGATCCATCTCATGATCCAATCACTATCCGTCCCGCAATCCCATCATGATCGATCCCGCGATCCAATCACGAATCGTCTCACGATCTTGATCATGGTCCTTCCGATCTAGCGCCGAACGGACGACACCTCCGCATTCAGCACACGTACAGCTCGTTGACGATCTCCGCCTTCTTGATCTAGCAAGAGGGAGTGGAGAGGTAGATGAGTTCTCCAGAAGTACAACGGCATGGTGGCGGTGGTGGTGAAATAATCCCACAGGGCTTTGCCTAAGCACCGCAAAACTAATCTAGAGGAGAAACAGATCTAGAGGAAGAAGAGGGCAGCACGTGGCAATTAGGGTTAGCTCTTCCCTCTAAATCCTCTAGTATATATAGGAGGGAGGGATGGGAGGAGGCAACCTCAAACCCTCAAGGTTTGGTCGAAATTGGAGGTGTAGGAGTCCTACTCCAATCCTATGAGGAGTAGGATTCCTCCTTTTCACTTGGAAAATCTTTCCACCTGTCCACCTTTTGGGTTTTTCCCAACCCTAGCCACATGGTCCTAAGTGGGGGCTTAGTCCAGCCCACTAAGGTATGGTTTGACTCATCCCACAGCCCATAAGGTCCTTTGGGTCTAGACACCCCTCCCGATGGTCCCCCGGCACACTCCCGGCACTCCCGGTACACCACCGATTAGCCCAAAACTTTTCCGATGACCAAAACAGGACTTCCTATATATTAATCTTTACCTCTGGACCATTTTGGAGCTCCTCGTGACGTACGGGATCTCATCCGGAACTCCGAACAACCTTCATTCACCACCATACATAACTCTATACTATGAAAACGTCACCGAACCTTAAGTGTGCAGACCCTGCGGGATCGAGAACTATATAGACTTGACCGAGACACTTCCACGGTCAATAACCAATAGAGGGACCTAGATACCCATATTGGTTCCTACATATTCTACGAAGATCTTTATCGGTTGAACCTCTATGTCAAGGATTCAGTTAATCTTGTATGATGTTCCCTTTGTTCTTCGGTATGTTACTTGCCCGAGATTCGATCATCGGTATCTCTATACCTAGTTCAATCTCATTACCGGCAAGCCTCTTTCCTCGTTACGTAATACAAGATCCCGTGGATAACACTTTAGTCACATTGCTTGCAAGGCTTGTTGTGATGTTGTATTACCGAGTGGGCCCTGAGATACCTCTCCGTCACACGGAGTAACAAATCCCAGTCTTGATCCGTGCCAACCCAACAGACACCCTCGAATATACCTATAGAGCACCTTTATAGTCACATAGTTACGTTGCAACATTTGATACACACAAGGCACTCCTCTGGTGTCAGTGAGTTGCATGATCTCATGGTCATAGGAACAGATACTTGACATGCAGAAAACAGTAGCCATAAACTGAAACGATCATATGCTACATTTATAGTTTGGGTCTTTGTCCATCACATCATTCTCCTAATGATGTGATCCCGTTATCAAATGACATCTCATGTCCATGGCTAGCTAACCTTAACCATCTTTGATCAACGAGATAGTCTATTAGAGGCATACCAGGGACATGGTGTTGTCTATGTATCCACATATGTATTTGAGTTTCTGATCAATACAATTCTAGCATGGATAATAAACGATCATCATGAACAAGGAAATATGATAAGAACCCATTTATTATTGCCTCTAGGACATCTTTCCAACAAGGTGCTTAGATTTTATTTAGGAAAAATAAATCTGATCAAACAAAACTATGTTATACCTTGGTAGGAGGCTTGTCAGCGTGTAGACCCCGATCCTCCTCCTCGGCCGGCTAGTCCTTTTGCGCCTTTAAAAACGCCTTCCATAGCTTCTCCCGAGTAGTTAGGAAGAGCTGACGAATAGTAGGCTCGTCATCGAGCCGATAAGCCCATATGGGAGAGCTCCGGCACTGGCAGGGGAGGATGCGCCGTCGGAGCATAATCTGGACCACATTGGCCAACGCGATGTCGTTTCTGATCATGGACGCGATGTGTTTCTGTAGATTGTCCACCTCCTTGTCTGACCCCCAGTCGAGGCCCTTTCAGAGCCATGAGGTCAATATGATGGGGGGACTAGATCTGAATTCAGTCAGAGCAACTCGACCTTCCTCCATTGGCTCAGTGATGTAAAACCACTCTTTCTGCCATATTTTGATGGTGTCAATGAAGGTGCTGGATGGCCATCCGACATGGGGGAGTTTTCTGATGACACCCCCGCCGTAGTCTGCGTGCTCGCCTGCGACACACCTTTGCTTGATATTAAATACCTTGAGCCAAAGTATGAAGGGTGGCTCGACTCACAAGAAGGCCTCGCACATGATGATTAAGGTCGATATGTGCATGAAGGAGTTCGACGGGAGGTCATGGAAGTCGAGGCCGTAGAAGAACATTATCCCCCTAACGAAGGGATGGAGCGGGAAGATCAGTCCCCAAATGAAGTGGGGGATGAAGACCACCCTCTCGCCTGGCTTGGGGGTGGGGATCACCTGGCCCTTCTTCGGTGTGCGGTGGCCGATGTTGGTGGGGAGGTAGCCGGTGTCCTTGAGGTCCCGGATGTCCCGGTCGGTGACCGTGGAAGCCTCCCATTTGACATTAGAGTCAGAATCAACCATGGCTGAGCTCGGAGGGGGGAGTTGTGGAAAACCTAGATCTGTGCTCTGAAAGCTCAGGAGATTGGGGAAGCAGAAGGTGCGAATGAGAAGCGTGTTTAGGACTTGGGGTTTTCTTTCCCTTTTATGAGGCTTATCGCCGTTCGGCCTCACTTTGCTGCGCCGTGTATCACTCCGCTTCCCAACATGTGCGTGTCGTTATGCATGCATGATTACACATATCCAGTGTGAAACGGAGCATGATCTGTGCATTGACGGATCATGCTGATGAAAACGGCCTCGAACCGTGGTTTGAGTTTTTGCACCTGGTCTGACGGTCATGGTGGGCCGCGACCTTTCATCAGAAAAGTTGTTAGGGAACTCTCTTTGCTCCTTGGCACTTGGCCTTCGGGGCTAAGTTATTAACAGTGTTCGAACGCGCCTCTAATCAGAAAACTACAAGTCATCGGAGGCCGAACTAAACTCGAGGGAAGAACTCGCTTCGCAAGCCGTAGACTCTGATTATACAATGCAGCGGGAGCTAAGACCCTTGGCATTGGAGGAAAGTTCAGGGGCTACTAAGGGAGTCCTGGTTTAAGGGGTCCTCGAGAGGCCGACCTGTTTCTTATGGGTCAGACTGTATGGGATGCTTGCCGAGCATTGGATCGATCGGAGACCCTGTCTCCAAGAAGGAAGCTTCGGGAATCGTGGTGTGTCCTCCACGATTGGAGTAGTGAATATGCATGTTTATCCCTTCGACATGCAACTGACTATGTGTAAACCCTAGGTACCCTCGACGTCTATATAAGCTGGAGGGTTTTAGGTTGTAGACAGAGGACAACTCATCTAGGGTTTAGCTATTTGATCTCAAGGTAGATCGACTCTGTCACCTACATATCATCAATACAATCAAACATTACGTAGGGTATTACCTCCATACGAGGGCCTGAACCCCTTACCCTAGATCCGCCGATTTTGACACCAACATCTGGAAGTGCACAGAGATCAGTTGTAGCCTTTTCAAGTAAGAGTATCAATCCCATAGAAAGCATAGGAATCAATCTTTGGTCCTTTGTAGGGTGCAAATAATGTGCCTAGGAATTGTAAGTGATCCAAAATAGTAATAGTAATTATAATAAGGTTGCCAGTGCAAAGGTGAATAAATCAAGTGAAGTAACTATACTTGAGACAAATCATTAAAATAGTTCACAGGTGTCCAAAATCCTCACTAGTGTGCATCCAAGGTGTTGCCTAGACACAATGCTACTTTAGATTCCTATGCCACTTTACATGTGTCTCTTTATGGCCGGAGCTTGTATAGATATGTGCATACTTGTGGTATCTCTGTATCCCATACACCCCCACCGTTCGTTCCCGACGGTTATCATACGATAATTAAGGAGAAATAGGTCCCCATGGACGCATCCAAAGTGGACTCTATTTACCCCATGTTGCAACTATCCGCTATGAAGGGAGAAGGGGCCTATCACGTCACCCAACTGCACAAACACACAATTAGCCAACAGTAATAACCTTCCATCTAAAGTTGGCATATGTTGAATGGCCGACTTCACCCAACGCCAAGAAGATTATCAACATAATTATGTAAACATGATATTAAATCCTAATACCAAAGAACCTATTACATACTAGGGTTCATCCATAGTTTCATACTCCGAGAACAATGGGTCTACTCACATGTCGAGACAACAATCATCATGGTAAAGGCAAAAGAATACATGGACGTATGAATTAACTGATACACCTAAGGATCCAATAGGGTTCTTGATGTTACAGAGGATAAGGATGTGTATACTAATGATGATGATCACGGTGGTGATGAAGATGGTGATGATGACTTTGTTCCGCTTATGATGAGAGGGATCCCCGCTTGCTCGTGGTTGATTCTCCCTCCAGATGGGTTCCAGAGGCTAGGATTTTGTCATCTGGATGGGTTTCTGGGTGCTCTATGCGTCTGATTCACAATCTGCTTTAACGGGGTGAAAATGATTGATCTTTGAGAGGCGGCAGCATGCCAAACGACTGCTCATAAGGGCGTGTGTGATCGTATGGAACACCATCGTTCACTCTAGAAGCGCAACCAGGGCTGTTTCTTTAGCCTTCTTGCTTGATTTTTTATGGAAAGTGTTTATCACCTTTAATACATGATTTCACTGCTATTTGGGTTTTCCCCCTCCATTGAATGACTACTGCTCCAGAAGTCATTACACGACGGATTATAAATAAAAGTAAGTATGCGAACATGGTAAAATTCCTCAAAGCCTACAGAGTAAGCACAAAAATAATGGTAAAAAGGTCTCATAATTTGGACTCATCAACTCCCCCAAGCTTAAAGATTTTCTTGTCCCAAAGAAAATACCACAGCTTGAAATGAAGAGGGCATCTCAGTTCATAAGCTGTGGATGAATCAAATGAATGAGTCTGAAGTAAAACTTTAGAATTTACATCATATGATTAATTACACCATTCACCATTGATACGTCTCCAACGTATCGATAATTTATGAAGTATTCATGCCATATTTGCATATGTTTACAATATTTTATATGGTATTGATGCACTTTATATTATTTATTTTGAACTAACCCGGAGTGACTATGTTTTCAGTAGAACTAACGTGGTGTTGTTTTTGTGCAGGAATGAAAGTTCTCGGAATTGCCTGCAACTTTTTTATATTTTTCTGGAGAACTAAGAAATACAGGAGCAAAGAACCACCGGAGGGGAGCCACCTGTGGGCCACAAGCTAACAGGGCACGCCCACCCCCCTGGGCGCGCTCTGATAGCTTATGGGGCCCATGTAGCTCCATTTTGCGTGATTCCAACGCCAAAAATCCTATATATACGGAAACCCTCAAAAATAAACAGAGACTCTCCGCTCCGCCGCTGTAACTCTCTGTATCGACAAAAAAGCCATCTGGAGCCTTTCCAGTAACCTGTCGGAGAGGGAAATCATCATCGGTGGCCATCTTCATCATACCGATGGAGGCCATGACGAGGAGGGAGTAGTTCACCCTCGGGGCTGAGGGTATGTACCAGTAGCTATGTGTTTGATCTCTCTCTCTCTCTCTCTCTCTCTCGTGTTCTTGAGATGTCACGATCTTGATGTATCATGGGTTTTATTAATATAGTTGGATCATATGGTGTTCTTCCCTTGATACCTTGTTGTGATGAATTGAATCTTCCCCTTTGAGATTGTTTTATGTCGGATTGAATATTGGATGTGAGATTACTTGATGTATGCTTTGCTTGTGGATACCCATGGTGACCGTGGGGTATTCTATTGATTCACTTGATATATGTTTTGGCATCAACTTGCGAATTGCGGTGACCTTGGGGACCTATGCATAGAGGTTGACTGCACGTTCTTGTCCTACTTTCTACGATAGAAATCTTGGGGTACTCTTTGAAGTTTTTTGTGTTGGACTGAGTGTGATGAATCTGATTTTTTTTAACCCAGGGATACTTGATGTGACATTTGAGTATCTAGGTGACATTAGGGTTAATCTATATGTATCATTGGTGTTATTTTAGTACGAACTCTAGGACACTTTGTGACACCTATAGGAATAGCCCAATAGATTGAGCGGAAAGGGTCACTTTGAGGTGGTTCTTACTACCTACAACAATTTCATCTTATGTTCACGGCTACTCCCTCCGTCCAGAAATAATTGTCGGAGGAATGAATGTATCTAGATGTATCCATGCCGCAAACCCTCGGCGTTTGGCCCACATTGAGGTGGGCCAACCTCTGAGCTCTTTGGAGTTGATCTCGGAGGAGGAGCGGAAGGAGGAGGAGGAGCTGATGTTCATCGAGGAGGAGGTGCCTACGGAGGTGGAGGCGATGGTTGTCGACGTCGTGGGTGTAGAGGAATATCTTCATTCTTATAGGAATTTTGAGCTTTCACAATTTTTTCTTATCAACCAAAACATCAGTGTGAACCAATACATCATACATCAACCGTAGTTAAAAATGCACATAAACCAGATCACACTCGTCTCGTGGTGGTGGCATATACGACATGCACGTTTAGCAACATCAAAAAGGGAAATGCAAACGAAAGGATGACAACCTAGATAGCAACCAATTAATTAGTCACGAAGTTGGCACATGGTTCTTCTTCCCGCCATCTATACTTCTATCTATACTTATACTAATTAGAGACTCCCTAGAAATTATAATGTTAATTAGTAAATAGGAGTCGTTAATCTTATGAGACTGAGTTTTAATAGCTAGATTCAATCTAATTAATTGAAGAAAAAGAGAAATTCACAACTGTCAATTTTATGGGTCCAAACTAGAATGGCTCATATTGAAAACCATTGAACAATAGTTATAAAGATTAAACATTGAACAATACGTACACATCACGACCATTAAATCTCCCAGATATTCATAAACCTGCCCTAAAAAAACTGCCCTATCCCTAATTATCGGAAAAGGAAAAAAACTTTCTCCTAATCTCTCCTTCGCCGCCACACGATACTCTCCTTCTCGAGTGATACTCACGACATTAAATCCCACGTCGCCGGCTATCCTCGCGATGTTCTTGCCGGTGACCTTTAGGCAAGATACTGAATCCAGTCAAATCACACGCCACCAACCATCTTGACGCTGTTCTTGGTGGTGATCTTCAGGCAAGATACGAAAGTATACAAGCTCAACACTTGATTGATCTCCTCGCCAGATCTGAAAGTACAAAAACTTGGCGGCTCATCTATCCTCCTCGGATGCAGGCGCAAAGACGCAATAATGCTACCTCTTGAGCTTGTGTTGGTTTTCCCTTGAAGAGCAAAGGGTGATGCAGCAAAATAAATAAGTATTTCCCTCGGTTTTTGAGAACCAAGGTATCAATCAAGTAGGAGGAACAAGGAAGTCACCAATGGATGCACCTACACAAACAATCAAACTCTTGCACCCAATGCTATAAAGGGGTTGTCAATCCCTTCATAGTTATTTGCAAGGATTAGATCTAAAAGAGATAGATGTAAACGAGTGCATAAAGTAAAAGGTAAATAAATTGCAGCAAGATATTTTTGGGTTTTTTAGTTTATAGATCTGAAAGTATATGATGAAAAATAGACCCGGGGGCCATAGGTTTCACTAGAGGCTTCTCTCTGGAAGTCAAATATCATGGTGGTTAAATAAATTACTATCAAGCAATTGATAGAAAAGAGAATAATCATGTAGTTATCCAAGCCAATGATCATGCATATAGGAATCACGTCTATATCAAGTAGACCGAAACGATTCTGCATCTACTGCTATTAATCCACACATCGACCGACTCCTCCCTGCATCTCGAGTATTAAGTCATGAAGAATAGAGTAACGCATTAAGAAAGATGACATGATGTATAGGGATAAACTCAAGCAATATGATGAAAACCCCATCTTGTTACCCTTGATGGCAACAATACAATACGTTCCTCGCTACCTCTACTATGTCAGTGGGCGAGGACACCGCAAAATTGAACCCAAAAGCAAGCACTTCTCACATTGCAAGAATTACCAATCTAGTTGGCCAAACCAAACCAATAACTCAAAGAGACTTGCAAGCATATGAAATCATGCAAATAAGAATTCAGACGAGATTCAAATAAGTTTCATGGATAATCTGAAGATAAATTCACAATTCATCGGATCTTGACAAACACACAGCAAAAGAGGATTACATCGGATAGATCTCCATGAAGATCATAAAGAACATGGTATTGAAGATAAAAGAGAGAGAAGAAGCCATCTAGCTACTAGGTATGGACCCATAGGTCTGTGATGGACTACTCACACATCATCGGAGGGGCAATGGAGTTGATGTAGATGCCCTCCGTGATCGTAACCCCTCTCGCAGATTACCTGAAAAGGCTCCAAGATTGGATCTCTCGAGAACGGAGGCTTCTTGTGGCAGAAAACTGTTTTCGTGGCTTGTTCTGATGTTGGGGGAATAATTTGGTATTTATAGGCCAAAGAATAGGATTAGGAGACCTGCCACGAAGCGACAAGCCTGCTAGGCACAACTAGGGAGGCGCGCCTAGCAGGCTTGTGGTGCCCCGGCACCGCCCCCAACATATTTATCCATGTAATATTCTTTATTGTGGCATGAATATTCAGTTCCGTAAGACTCAAAACAAAAGCTTAATATTGATAAAGAAAAAATAACATTTCAAGCGTACTAGCAAAGCAATCGTATCTCTTCAAAATATAATGGAAAAGAAAGCTATCCCTACAAATCATATGGTATGGCTATGCTCCATCTTCCCCTCACAAAGTATTTATATCATGTACAACCTCGATGAAAATTCAAGCAATTGTTTTCACACCTTTATTTTCTCAAAAAATTTCAACTCTCACGCAATACATGAGCGTGAGCCATGGATATAGCACTATAGGTGGAATAGAATATGGTGGAGGTTGTCAAGGAAGGGGAGATGATAGTCTCACATCAACTAGGCGTATCAATGGGCTATGGAGATGCCCATCAATAGATATCAATGTGAGTGAGTAGGGATTGCCATGCAGTGGATGCACTAGAGCTATAAGTGTATGAAAGCTCAAAAAGAAACTAAGTGGGCGTGCATCGTGAAGAAAAATTTCCACTAGCTATATGAAAGTGACAAAATAGGAGACTCTCTATCATGAAGATCATGGTGCTACTTTGAAGCACAAGTGTGGAAAAAGGTAGTAGCAATGTCCCTTCTCTATTTTCTCTCATCATATTTGTGTGGGAATCTAAGGCTCTTTTATTTCATCATTCTTTTATTGGGCTTCGCTGGCCTCTTTCATTTTTTCATGAAGTCCGGACTCTCATCCCTACAAGTAAGGGAATCATAGCTTCGATCATCCTTTCCTCACATGGGACATGCTCTATTAATGAAAATCATCACACTTTTATTTACTTAGAACTCAAAAGGAAAATTACAACTCGATACCTATTACAAAATATGACTCTATATGCAATATGGAAGTGATGGCGCATGTCATAAAAGGAAACGGTGGTAGTTGCATGGCAATATATCTCGGAATGGCTATGGAAATGCCATAATAGGTAGGTATGGTGGATGTTTTGAGGAAGGTATATGGTGGCTATTTTGAGGAAGGTATATGGTGGCTGTTTTGAGGAAGGTATATGGTGTACCGGCAAAAGTTGCGCGGTACTGGAGAGGCTAGCAAAAGGGGAAGGGTGAGAGTGCGTATAATCCATGGACTCAACATTAGTCATAAAGATCTCACATACTTATTGCAAAAGTCTATTAGTCATTGAAGCAAAGCATTAAATGCATGCTCCTAAGGGGGAGGTTAGTAGGAGTTAACTATTGCGCGTCCCCGACCCTCACACAAAGGCCGACAATCTATAAACAAGTCATGCTTCGACTTCCTTACATAACGGTTCACCATACGTGCATGCTACGGGAATCACAAACCTTTACAGAAGTATATTTACGAAATAACAATTTGCTTCCTAACATGTCTCTTGAAATTACCATCTTTATATCTCAAAACTTTATGCAAGGAATCAAACTTCTCGTAAATACTCAATGTACACTAGTAGAAAACAGACCTTTCATCCCAAGCATTAGTCCCGGTCTGGTTACGAGCCGGTACTAAAGACGGTATTAATCCCGGTTCGTGCCGGCTCCAACGGCTAGGAGCAGGGCAACCTTTAGTACTGTCTCGTGAGCAATCTTTAGTACCGGCTCGTGTCACGAGCCGGTACTAAAGGGGCGTGGCAGGCTTTTGGTCAGACTTGGGCCCCGCGTGCACCTTTAGTACCGGCTGGTGACACCAACCGGTACTAAAGAGCAACCTTTAGTACCGGCTGGTGTCACCAGCCGGTACTAAAGACTTCCTACTTATACGGTAATTTTAAGGTTTTATATAATTTTAGTTTCAAAAATACTAGAGGTTTATAAAAGCTTTTAGAGTTTCTTTTTGCTATTAGAGTTATATAAAAGCTTTTTAGTTGATTCTTTTTGCTATTGAAGAATATTATAGTTCATAAAATAATATTAGAATGATTATTTTTAGTTCATTCTTTTTGCTGGATGCACTTCATGTACAAAACGGACAACCTCTATCGAAGTATCAGGGTTTCGGACAGAAACTCATCTCTTACAAAAGGCATTTCATTTTCTTGAACTTATTTGAACTCCAGGATTTTTGTGTGTTCAAAATGCACCATTCAAAGCCACATCATCAATTTTCAACCCTTTCTGACTTCATTTGTTATTTTTCATGCAGTTATTGATTTTTTGAGCTAAATGACCCTGAAATTGAAAAGCACTACAAATGAATTCTGAAAAGGTTGAAAGTTGTCATGGTATCATCATTTCACCCACATAGCATGTGCTAGAAAGTTGAGAGGGTTATGGCAAAAGCTGGATGCACTTCGTGTACAAAACGGACAATCTCTTTCGAAGTATCAATGTTTCGGACGGAAACTCATCACTTACAAAAGACATTTCATTTTCTTGAATTTGTTTGAACTCCAGGTTTTGTGTGTGTTCAAAATGCACCATTCAAAGCCACATCGTCAATTTTTAACCCCTTCTGACTTCATTTGTTATTTTTCATGCAGTTATTGATTTTTTGAGCTAAATGACCCTGAAATTGAAAAGCACTACAAATGAACTCTGAAAAGGTTGAAAGTTGGCATGGTATCATCATTTCACCCGCATAGCATGTGCTAAAAAGTTGAGAGGGTTACGACAACAGCTAGATGCACTTCATGTACAAAACGGACAGTCTCTTTCGAAGTATCAGGGTTTTAGACATAAACTCACATGTTACAAAAGGCATTTTATTTTCTTGAAATTATTTGAACTCCAGGATTTTTGTGTGTTTAAAATGCACCATTCAAAGACACATCATCAATTTTCAACCCTTTTTGACTTCATTTGTTATTTTTGATGCAGTTATTGATTTTTTTGAGCTAAATGACCCTGAAATTGAAAAGCACTACAAATGAACTCTGAAAAGGTTGAAAGTTCGCATGGTATCATCATTTCACCCACATAGCATGTGCTAAAAAGTTGAGAGGGTTACGACAAAAGCTGGATGCACTTCGTGTACAAAACAGACAGTCTCTTTCGAAGTATCAGGGTTTCGGACATAAACTCATCTGTTACAAAAGGCATTTCATTTTCTTGAACTTATTTGAACTCCAGGCTTTTTGTGTGTTCAAAATGCACCATTCAAAGCCACATCATCAATTTTCAACCCTTTCTGACTTCATTTCTTATTTTTCATGCAGTTATTGTTTCTTTGAGCTAAATGACCCTGAAATTGAAAAGCACTACAAATGAACTCTGAAAAGGTTGAAAGTTGGCATGGTATCATCATTTCACCCACATAGTATGTGCTAAAAAGTTGAGAGGGTTACGGCAAAAGATGGATGCACTTCGCGTACAAAACGGACAGTCTCTTTCGAAGTATGAGGGTTTCGGACATAAACTCATTTGTTGCAAAAGGCATTTCATTTCCTTGAACTTATTTGAACTCCAGGATTTTTGTCTGTTCAAAATGCACCATTAAAAGCCACATCATCAATTTTCAACCCTTTCTGACTTCATTTGTTATTTTTCATGCAGTTAATGATTTTTTGAGCTAAATGACTCTGAAATTGAAAAGCACTACAAATGAACTATGAAAAGGTTGAAAGTTGGCATGGTATCATCATTTCACCCACATAGCATGTGCTAAAAAGTTGAGAGGGTTACGGCAAAACATGGATGCACTTCGTGTACAAAACGGACAATCTCTTTCGAAGTATCAGGGTTTCGGACATAAACTCATCTGTTACAAAAGACATTTCATTTTCTTGAACTTCATCTTCCCCGATTGCAGCATCACCGTATTCAGGGGGAGGGTATTTGTCGTCATCCTCTTCTTCTTCGTTGTCTTCCATAATAACCTCTCTTTCTCCGTGCTTGGTCCATAATAAGTTGAGATAGTTGTATGTTGTTTTATGAGATGTATGTATGAACTATAAGTATCTATTATTTGCAGTAATAACATTTGGTCACTGCTAGCTCTACTTTTGGTTGTAATGTGATGATGAAGTTGTATTAATTTGGTCACTTCTATGTTGTGTAGTGAACATGAGCCGGCAATGGATTTACGATGACCCACTAAGTCCAGGGTTTCTTAATGGCTTGCATGATTTTATTCATGTCGCTAAGGCAAACAAGCAAAATGGTTTCATGTGTTTTCCATGTCGTGATTGTAAGAATGATAGGAATTACTCTACCTCAAAAACCCTTCACTACCACCTGCTGAAGTCCGGTTTCATGTCCGGCTATAGCTGTTGGACCAAGCACGGAGAAAGAGGGGTTATAATGGAAGACAATGTAGAAGAAGAGGATCATGAAAACTATCCTTTCGCCGATACAACAATGGGGGAAGCTGAAGAAGATGTATCAATGGGGGAAGCTGAAGAAGAGGCATCAGATGAACCCGCTAATGATTTGGGTCGGGTCATTGCTGATGCAAAGAGAAACTACGAAAATTATAAAGAGAGGTTGAAGTTCAAACACATGTTAGAGGATCACCGTTGTTAGTTTAATATATCAAAAAAACTAGAGAAAAATTGGGACTCTATTTCACCGGGGTTTACCCGATGAAGTTTTCTCACATTCTTGAAATCCTAAAAGTAAAAAAAGTTCTTTCAAAAAGAAGATTTTTTCCTACAAAATAAAAATAAAAAATAAAAATAATTGTATTTAAAAATAAATAAATGATGTCATATTTGGATTCCTCACATTTTTCTAATAATAATGGATATATTATTTGTTGAATTTCGATTTACAGATTTAAAGATATTAATTATGCCATATGAATTTAATATATGGCAAAAATGAATAAAATAATAATATTACTTATTTTATTTTCTTAGAAATTCAATTTTTTTAATAATTGTTTGGAATTCAAAAAATTAAATAATGTGACATCAAGACCTAAGGGTTAATAGGATTGATAGCTTACTATTGTTAAGAAAACAACAAGTGCAGACTTGCAAACAAAGGGTGATAGAACTCGAAAGTTAAGCGTGCTCGGGTTAGAGCAATGAGAGGATGGGTAACCGGCTGGGAAGTTAGATGATTTGGAGTGAGGGTAATTAGAGATTAAATTGTCAAATAATTCAAAAGCTGTGAAGAGGGGTGATTAGAGATTAAATTGTCAGATAATTCACAGATTTGAAAATCACTAAAGGTCCTCCACCACCAGCCCACGCAGGCAGCCACGTGGTGGGGCTTTACTACCGGTCCGTGGGCCAGCCGGTACTAAAGGTCTGGACCTTTAGTCTCGACCCGTTAGTACCGGTTGGGGAACCGGTACTAAAGGAACATCCCGACCGGAACTACTGATCGACATTCTACTAGTGGTACTTAATATGGAAGTTTTTATTATATCCCTCTTGGATGTCTATCATATTAGGACTAAATTCATAACCTAGACCAATTAACATGATGTTTTAGAGACTCTCAAAAATAATATAAGTGAGGTATGAGAGTTCAAGTATTTCTATAAAATGCAAACACCACCGTGCTCTAAAAGATATAAGTGAAGCACACAGAGCAAAATTGCCCAACTCAAAAGATATAAGTGAAGCATATAGAGCATTCTAATGAATTCACGATTCAGCGTGTCTCTCTCAAAATATGTGTGCAGCAAGGATGATTGTGGCAAACTGACAAGCAAAGACTCATATCATATACGCTCCAAGCAAAACACATATCATGTGGTGAATAAAAATATAGCCTCAAGTAAATTTACCGACGGATTGAAGACGAAAGAGGGGATGCCTTCTGGGCATCCCTAGGCTTAGGGTTTTTGGCATCCTTGAATATGACTTTATGTGCCTTGGGAATCCCCAATCTTAGGCTCTTGCCACTCCTTATTCGATAGTCCATCCAATCTTTACCCAAAATTTGAAAACTTCACAACACAAAACTTAATAGAAAACTCGTGAGATCCGTTAGTATAAGAAAATAAATCACCACTTTAGGTACTGTTGTGAACTCATTATTTACTTATATTGGTGTTGTACTAATGTAATCTAACTTCTCGATGGCTCATACCACATGATACAACCCATAGATTCATCAAAATAGGCAAACAACTCAAAGAAAATAGAATCTGTCAAAAACAGAACAGTCTGTAGCAATCTGGCAACTTTGTAGACTAATCAAACTCAAAAAGTTCTGAAACATTAGGACACCCTGGGAAATTTATATATCAATCATGTGTGAAAATTTCAGATCAATTAGACGATCTGAAAAATCTGGAAAATTCCTGGACTGAGCGCAAAAGTTTTTGTTTTTCAGCAAGATCAAATCAACACCTACCATAGATCACCCCAAAGGTTTTACTTGGCTCAAACACTAATTGAAACACCAAAACACAATTGTTTAAGAAGTAATAATGTTTTAAACACTCAAAAACAGAAGCAAAAATAGGACACAACAAAAAATTGGGTTGCCTCCCGACAAGCGCCATTGTTTTACGCCCACAGCTAGGCATGATGATTTCAATGATGCTCACATAAAAAGTAGTAATTGAAACATGCAACAAAGCATCATTAATAGCATTAAAAACACATTTAGTTCTAACCCACTTCCTATGCATAGAGATTTTGTGAGCAAACAATTTATGGTAACAAGAATCAACTAGCATAGGATGGCAAAGCAAGCATAACTTCGAAACATTGAACACATAGGAAGGAAAATTGATATTATTGCAATCCCTACAAGCATATGTTCCTCCCTCATAATAATTTTTAGTAGCATCATGAAGGAATATCACAATATAACTATCACATAAGGCATTCTTTTCATGATCAATTATAGCATACGTGTCATCACCAAAACTTGGGGAACAAAAAATATCATCTTCATGAAACATAGCATCCCCAAGCTTATGGATTTGCATACCATTAGCATCATGGATCTATAGAGAATTCATACTAGCAACATTTAAATCATGATTTTCAATCAAGGATCTATCATGAATCTCCTTCTAATTTTCTTCTTTCAACACTTCATCAAAATTTCCAGATTCATGATTTTCAAACAAAACTTCATAGAGATAATCAAGTTCACTCAACTCACTAGCAATTGGTTCATCATAATTTGGTCCTTTTAAAGATTAGCAAGTGGATGAGGATCCATATCAATCAATTTTTAGCAAGAGAAGATGCAAGCAAATAGAAGGCACATGGCAACACAAGCAAACATAGCGAACAAGAGACGAACGGAAGAAGGAGGAATAAAAAGGCAAATCTTTTTGGTATTTTCTGAAAATCGTTTTAGAAGTGGGGGAGGGGAAAACTAGAGGCAAATGGCAAATAAAGTAAATGCAAGATATAAGTTTGTGATGGGAACTTGGTAGACTTGATATGCATCCTCCCCATCAACGGCGCCAGAAATCCTTCTTGCTACCTCTTGAGCTTGTGTTGGTTTTCTCTTGAAGAGGAAAGGGTGATGCAGGGAGGTACATAAGTATTTACCTCAGTTTTTGAGAACCAAGGTATCAATCCAGTAGGAGGAACAAGTAAGTCACCAATGGATGCACCTACACAAACAATCAAATTCTTGCACCAAACGCTATAAAGGGGTTGTCAATCCCTTCACGGTTATTTGCAAGGACTAGATTTGAAAGAGATAGATTTAAACGAGTGCGGAAAGTAAAAGGTAAATAAATTTTAGCATTATATTTTTGGGTTTTTGAGTTTATATATCTTAAAGTATATGATGGAAAATAGACCCGGGGCCATAGGTTTCACTAGAGGCTTCTCTCTGGAAGGCAAATATCACTACTGGTATCAGAAGATTTGCCGTCTACAACATCTTTACCGTCCGCTAGCGGACAGCAAGAGTGGCTTTCCCATCAGTTAGCAGAAAACAGACGATAAAGAGCTAGCAGACAGCAAAGGTGGCTTTGCCATCAGCAAGTTCTTTGCCGTTTGCCAGTTGATGGCAAAGATTCTTTGCCGTCGGCTAGCAGACGACAAAGAGGTGGGGTGGGGGCCTAGTGAAGGCTAGCTTAGGGCAATGGCCCACCCCACCTCTTTGCCGTCTACTAGATGACGGCAAAGAACTTCCTATCTAACGGCCCGTTACCCCCCCCCCTCTCTTCTCTCTCTCATTCCCCAACCACACCCCGCCGCCGCCGCCCCCGACCCCATGCCGCTCCGGCCCGCCGCCCGCCGCCACCGATGCCCCGCCGCTCCCCCCCGCCACCGCCCCGCCCCTCCCCTGCCCCGGCGATCTCCTCCACCGGCCTTGCCCTGCACCCTCCCCTGCCCCGGCCTCCTCCACCGGCCTCGCGCCCGCCCCCTCCCCTGCCCCGGCGTCCTCCACCAGCCCCGCCCCGCCCCCTCCCCTATGGAGACGTCGCCCCCTCCCCTGCCCCCTCCATAGGCCCTGACCAGGCCACCCCGCCCACCGACACTGACGCACCACCGCTGCCGCACCCTGCTGCCACCCCGACCCCCACCGGTGAGTTTAATTAGGTTTAGTTTTTTCCCTGTATTTTCTGTTTTTCTAGATTTAGGTTTAATTAGTTTAGTTTAGTTTATTAGGTTAGAAAAAAATAAGTTAGTTAGTTAGTTTTTCTGTTAAGTTAGTAAATTAGTTAGTTAGTTAGTTAGTTAGGAGGAGGAGGAGAGGAAATGAAGAAGAAGAAGAAGAGAGGAGGAGAAGGAGACGAAGAACAAGAACGAGAGGAAGCAGAAGAAGAAAAAGAAGAAGAAAAGGAGGAGGAGGAGGAGGAGGAGGAGAAAAGAAGAAAAAGAAGAAGGAGAATAAGAAGAAGAGGAGGAGGAGTAGGAGAAGAAGAAGAAAAGGAGGAGAAGAGGAGAAGAAGAAAAGGAAAAAGGAAAACCGGGTTGAGGATCAGCGACGGGGTGCGTTGGTGCCGACGTAACCGGGTCGAGGATCGGCGATGGGGTGCATCGGCGCTGACGTAACCGGGTCAAGGATCGTCGACATGACACCACCAACACCCCGACCCCCGACACGACACCCCGACACCCTGACACGGCACCCCCGATCCCGACATAGCACCCCTACCCCGACACGACACCACCGACACCCCGACCCCCGACGCGACACCCCGACACCACGACACGGCACCCCAGACCCCGACACGGCACCCCTACCCCGACACGACACCCCCGACACCCCAACCCCGACACAACACCCCCGACAATCCGATCCCGAAAAAGGTGCTCTTCGTCCTTCCAGAGGCCGACAGGACATATACTTGTGAATTATGAGATAGGTCATTTATTTTTCGATTTTGTTATATAGAACATCATATTTATGTTGATCAGGTGGATTTAAATGTGCAGTTGTTTTGTCGCTACAAGGTTCTGGTGTTCGATTACCTCCCCCGTGCGTTCGACGAGCTCCGCCCCTGCGTTCGTGGGTGAGCACAAATGACATCTCCTCTTGCCCCCTTCATTTCCTCTGTTCCAGTCTTCCTGCCGATGAAACTTGCTAGCTATAGGTGTCTTCAATCATCAGTATGCGTGACCACTATGCGTCTCCCGTTTGAAAGGGTTGCATCTATAAATATGCATTCATTAGCATATTTATAACCGTGATTCTTTCGAATTGTCCAACGATATCCATGGACAGCCCGAGTATGTGTAGATTGGGTTTGTTTTCCCATATGCTCTGCTCTGGATCCGATGCAGAATTTCGTCAGTGCCTCCCTTTTGTTCTCTGGATACACATCATCTCTGCTTATTGCCGAGACGTGTATCAGGAGAACAGCGGGGAGGTGCTACCAAAATTGTGTGTCGGATCCGGAGCAGAGCATGGGAAGACGAACTCAATCTACACATACTCGGGTGGGGTTAGGACCTATCTTTACCTACTAGCGTCTAGGTTTCATCAACGTAATAAAACTGACAAACTCTATTAACTGATGAATATGGTTTGCTGAATTATATATATATTTTTTGTGTGTCCAGTAGCTAGGCAAGATGAGTGATCGTGGGTGGATGCACAACGGTCACACTAGTGAGAAAGACATGACCCTTGAATGGATAACAAAAAGCAAGGAGTTTCTGAGAGTCGCATTTGCAACTTGATAGAAAACAACCTGGTGCCCTTGTGTCGATTGCGACAACTGTGAGAAGAAGTCAGAGTTTGAAATGATCAAACACCTGCAGAAGTGGGGTTTTACGCCTAATTATACGGTCTAGACATTTCATGGTGAGTCTTCCCAACGTGCCAGAGCTGAGGTGGTTCGTCGTCGCATCGACAAGCATGGTACCGGGATCGAAGACATGGTGCAAGACTTTGATGATGCTCGGGATTCGGACGATGAGATGGAGGAATCTGCAAAGGCCTTTTATGAAATGTTGGAGTCTTCAAAATGTCC
Source organism: Hordeum marinum (assembly GCA_022496015.1). Classification (NCBI taxonomy): domain Eukaryota; kingdom Viridiplantae; phylum Streptophyta; class Magnoliopsida; order Poales; family Poaceae; genus Hordeum; species Hordeum marinum. The sequence goes on along the minus strand of CM039674.1, from coordinate 469,272,283 downwards.
TCTCCACAAGCACACTAAGCTTTGTCAGCTGGATGACATCGCACAAGTAATGGCTCTAAAGGCTCAGTTCAACCTGGGTAGAGAATGCTACGACACGATGATGATGATATTTCGATGCTTTCTACCCAAAGGCCATGTATTGCCACAAAAATTGTACCAGTCGGACAAAATCCTACATGCGCTTAAGATGCCCTATGAGAAGATAGATACCTATGAGAATGGATGTGCCTTATTTAGGCTTGAGTATGCGGGCTTGAACTATTGCCCCATTTGCAATGCTTCTAGGTATGTTCTGGTATACAACGGTATGGGTGAGAAGAGTCAGACCAAAATCCCCATTAATGTTCTTCGGTATCTGCCAATCATACCAAGACTTCAACGTCTTTTCATGGTCGAAGAGACGGCCAAACAGATGACGTGGCATAAATTGGGCAAAAACAAAACTAGATGCAGATGGGAATCCGATGTTGGACACACTTCAGACGCTTTTCCGTGGAAGCACTTCGATGCATTACATAAGGATAAAGTGGCAGATCCAAGGCATCCTCGAGTTGCCATCAGCACGGATGGGTTCAATGTGTATGGTATGATAGAAGCACAATACAGTTGCTGGCTTGTATTTGTCATTCCACTCAATCTCCCCCCAGAGAGATTATGAAAAGAAAGAACATTTTCCTGACGTTGATAATTCCAGGGCCCAAATATCCAGGGAAGAATATGAATGTGTACATGCAACCGCTTAAGGATGAATTGCAATAAGCCTGGGATAATGGGATCAAGACATATGACGCCGCTACAAAAAAGAACTTCAAAATGCATGTGTGGTACATGTACTTGATGCATGACTTGCCGGCGTATGCGCTATTCATTGGCTGGTGTGTGCATCGAAGGTTTCCGTGCCCCACATGCAAGGCAGCTCTTCAGTTCCGTTAGTTGGAGGCGGGTCGCAAGTTTTCTTGCTTCGACATGCATAGACAGTTCCTGGATCCTGACCATAAGTTCAGAAAAGACAAGAAGAATTTCATCAATGGTAGAGTTGTCAAAAACACTACACCACCTGCGTTGACAGGCCAACAGATCCTGGATCAGATAAACGCTCTCGAGCCGGATCCAGATCGTCTAGGGTATTTCAAAGGGTATAATACGGAACACGCCTGGACTCACAAGATATGTTTGTGGGATCTGCCTTACTTTAAAGACCTCCTTTGCCCACACAATATCGACGTGATGCACACTGAAAAGAATATCACAGAGGCCCTTTTTGGTGCATTGTTCGGCATAGAGCGGAAGTCGAAGGATAAACCTAAGGCTAGAGTCGACCAGGAGGCTCTATGTGATATACCATTACAAAACATTCGACAACCGAAAGGAAAGAAGAACTGGAGGAAGCCAAAGGCATGGTTCAATCTTGGAAGGCCAACTATGAGGGAAATGATCTTGTGGGTGAAAATGCAGTTGATGTTCCTCGATGGGTATGCAGCGAATCTAAAGAGGGGAGCGAGTCTTGACAAATTGAAAATATTTGGTCTCAAGAGTCATGATAGGCACATATCGCTTGAGTGAGTAATGCTGGTGATGTTGTGTGGCTTTATCCCTTAGGATGAATGGCTAGTACTGGCAGAGCTAAGCTATTTCTTCCGTGCTCTTTGTGCGAAAGAACTATCGCCTGACGTGCTAGACGAACTGGAAGAGTTGGCGCCGGAGTTGATCTGCAAGTTAGAAAAGATCTTTCCACCGGGCTTATTTAATCCAATGCAACATTTGATTTTGCATCTGCCGACCGAGGCAAGATTGGCGGGGGGCATGCAAAATCGTTGGTGCTTCACAACTGAGACGATGCAGAAGACGCTACGAGCAAAATGTAAAAATAAATGTAGAGTTGAAGCATCGATGGCCAAGGCATTCATTATTGAGGAGGCAGCAAACTTCGTGACAGCACACTACAAAGCCAAGAATCGTCATTTGCATAATCCGAAGCCTCGATACAATGATGGCAACCGTGAAAAAGGTCGATCCAACCTCAGCCTATTCAAAGGGAAGGTCGCACCAGCCGGTGCTTCAAAATCAATAGCGTTGGATGTCGAAGAATGGCGGACCATTTCGTTGTATATCTTCAACAACCTAACAGAAGTGCGGCCGTACATCGAGTAAGTTCTCGATACATTGCTCCGCAACTTCTAATTCCTTTGAAATGCTCTTATTCCCGGATATGTGATACAGTTGATACGTCGCCAAATTCTCGGATGGAGCGGTGACCCAAAAGGATTCCATCGAAGAGTATGAGCTTCTAGCAAAGCATGGAGGCAGCTATCCCGGTTTCATCTCTTGGTTCAAGCAAACGGTAATTTGCATTAATTAGACGATTTCATTTCTTCACCTAGTTTTCGTCTAATGCAACAATCCTTTCGTATTAAACATGTAGGCTAATGTAGAGTCTATGGACTCTGAAGTGAGACAAGTCGCTAATGGTTTTCACTATAAGGTCTGTTCATTTGACAAATACGACATCAACGGGTATCGCTTTCGTACTTTTGGCAAAGAGCTATCTATGGCTGACCGAAATTCTACAAATTGTTGTGTCTCCGCTGTCGGCGAAGGAGGGGTCGAGTATTATGGAAGAGTTGAAGCAATTTATGAACTTACATTCTTTGGTGAAAACCCACCAAACGTTGTAGTCTTCAAATGTTATTGGTTCCAGCCGAAGGAGACTAGAAGGACTCATGAACATATAGGGCTAGTCGAAATCAAACAAAGCACCCATTTAGATGTTCCTGACGTCTATATTATGGCTCAATAGACGAGCTCTGATCCTGAGATAAGGCCTTGTCCATGGCCAATGGAGCTCGCCATTGAGGCTAGGGCCCAGGAGCTTCTGGCATAGGCAAACATGCAGGCGGCATAGAGGGAGAGGGATATGGAGGAGAGGATAGCTAGGCTCTTGGAGGAGGAGAGGAACCGGAATGACGCGTCTCACCGGGCCCTATACGAGCTCCTCGTGGTAAGTTTCTCCTGCATATTAGCCAAATCGTGCACGTAATGTTCGTTTCATCACTGGCTAATATGAATGACTCGTGAAAACAAAATGTGCAGACCGTGTGCCAGAACAATGGTCATACCCCTCCGTCGATGCCCCATATTACTATGGCACCCACGGTGAGTTTCATTTGAATGGTCATTACTTACTAGTATTCACATTTGAGTTGCATCATGCTAAGGAGACATTGCTTGCAAATGATCTTTGGTGCAGCCTGCCTCCCGACAAGCATCGACCGATCCTTCTGCGTCTGCCACAACCCCGACTGGTCCTTCTACGTCTCACCCTGGCGCAAACCCGACCGGTTCTTCACCTCCATGATGTTGGTAAGTTTTCCCAAATGTTTTGCTTAACAAATGCATACTTAGCTTAAGAAATGACCTAATTAGCTCCAAAATGACCTATACTTAGCTTATTTTCCTCAAAAATGACATAATAACCTTACTTAGCACTAAAATGATATATTCTACCTAGGATAGCTATAAAATGACCTATACTTAGCATTTTTTCCTCCAAAATGACTTGATATACTTAGTTAGCTAGAAACTGGCATAACTAACTAGGATAGCTCAATAATGATCTATAGCTAGCTTAGCTAGTTCATTTATGACATAATTAGCTCACTTAGGTACAAAATGGCATAACTACCTAGGATAGCTCAATAATGATCTATAATTAGCTTAGCTAGTTCATTTATGACATAATTAGCTGATTAGATAAAAAATGGCATAATAACATTGGTTTAGCTCCAAAATGACCTATACTTAGCTTATTTTCCTCAAAAATGACATAATAACCTTACTTACCTCCAAAATGATATATTCTACCTAGGATAGCTATAAAATGACCTATACTTAGCATTTTTTTCCTCCAAAATGACTTGATAAGCTTAGTTAGCTAGAAAATGGCATTACTACCTTGGATAAGAGGAGAGGAGAGGAGAAAAACAAAGACAAGATAAATTCTTCTTCTTCTTTTTCTTCTTCTTTTTCTTCTTTTTCTTCTAGCTAGTCTTCTTCTTCTTCTAACTTTTATCTTTCCTAATTTGCAGATTTGCTATAGATGAGGAAGCTTGCATTGATGGAGTGTACTCTTCTATTTGTGCTTCCTTTTTGTTTATGGAAACTTGCTGGAAACTTGTTTTGGACATGTATGTATGGATATGTTGTTGGAAACCATTGTATGTTGGATATGTTGTTGGAAACTTGTATGTTGGATATGTTGTTGGAACTTATTGTTGGTATGCTTGTTGAAACTTATTGTTTGTATGCTTGTTGGAAACTTGTGTTGTTGATATGTTGGATATATATGTGAAATTCTGTCAAATTGAATGATTTTAAGAAAAAAACAGAAAAGACAGGGGCTATATAGCTACTTTGTCGTCTGCTAGCAGACGGCAAAGGTCTTTGCCGTCATCTAGCAGACGGCAAAGCTGCCACGTGACAGCTACCTGTGCAACCTGGGGTAGCACTAGGCTGGCCTAGGTGAGTTCTTTGCTGTCTGCCAGTGGACGGCAAAGAACCCACCTAGACCAGCAAAGAAACAGGTGCTTTGCCGTCACCTAGCAGACGGCAAAGAACTAAGGTCTTTGCCGTCTGTCAACGGACAGCAAAGCACGCCGTTAAGCCCTTAACGGAGCTAAGTTTCCACGTGTGTCATCCATGCCCTTTGCCGTCCGCTGGCAAATGGCAAAGATGCAAAGGTCTTTGTCCTCTGCCAGCAGACGGCAAAGCACCCTTTACCATGGCTTATTCAACCGGACGGTTGGCCGTCTGCTGGTGGACGGCAAAGCCTTTGCCGTCCAGCATGCATGCCTTTGCCGTCCGGGATGGCTGATGGCAAAGTGCCTGATTCCTGTAGTGTATCATGGTGGGTAAACAAATTACTGCCAAGCAATTGATAGAAAAGCAAATAATTATGTAGTTAGCCAAGGCAATGATCATGCATACAAGCATCACGTCCATGTCAAGTAGACCGAAACGATTCTACAGCTACTACTATTACTCCACACATCGACTGACTCCTGCCTCCATCTAGAGTATTAAGTTCATGAAAAACAGAGTAACGCATTAAGAAAGATGACATGACGTAGAGGGACAAATTCAAGCAATATAATGAAAACCCCATCTTTTTACCCTTGATGGCAACAATACAATACGTGCCTCGCTACCTCTACTATGTCACTGGGTTAGGACACCGCAAGATTGAACCCAAAACCAAGCACTTCTCCCATTGCAAGAATTACCAATCTAGTTGGCCAAACCAAGCAAATAACTCAAATAGACTTGCAAGGATATGAAATCATGCAAATAAGAATTGAGAGGAGATTCAATTAAGATTCATGGATAATCTAAACATAAACTCACAATTCATCGGATCTTGACAAACACACCACAAAAGAGGATTACATCGGATAGATCTTCATGAAGATCATGAAGAACATGGTATTGAAGATCAAAGAGAGAGAAGAAGTCATCTAGCTACTAGCTATGGACTCGTAGGTCTGTGGTGGACTACTCACGCATCATCCGAGGGGGCAATGGTGTTGACTTAGATGCCCTCCGTGATCGAAACCCCCTACGGCAGATTACCGGAAAAGGCTCCAAGATTGGATCTCTTGGGAACGGAAGTTTTGGCGGCAGAAAAGTATTTGTGTGGCTTGTTCTGATGTTGGGGAAATATTTGGGTATCTATAATCCAAAAAATAGGGTTAGGAGACCTAACACGGAGCGACAAGCATGCTAGGCACGGTCAGGGGGGCGTGCCTAGCAGGCTTGTGGCGCCCTGGCACCTCCCCTGACGTGCACTCCAAGCTTGATTGACTTGTTTTCTTCTAGAAAAATTCCTTCTGAAGGTTTTATTCCATTTGGACTCTATTTAATATTCCATATCTGCAAAACTCAAAGACAAGGAAAAACAGAAACTGGCACTTGGCTCTAGATTAATAGGTTAGTCCCAAAAATAATAATAAAAATAGCATATTAATGCAGATAAAACATCCAAAACAGATAATATAATAGCATGACATCATCAAAAATTATAGATACATTGGAGAAGTATGAAATAACACCCGCACATGGGAAACCTGCAATATGGAAACCTATGCTCGAAAGCTCTGTGTCCCTGATCTCAGTTATGCCTAGCCAACTCTCAGATTGAAAGATAAAAGATTCATGTGCTTCTACCTATACATGTGGTTCTACCTGTACATGTGGTTGTCAGTGCGGGAGGCATCAAGGTCAGGCTTAAAGTAATCAAGCAACTATGTCAAGAATGCTGCCAAGGGTTTCTGGATAACCTTAAGGCTGTAACCCCTTCTCCTAATGTTATTGGAAATTTTCTCCGATGGCCTTTTCATAAAAAAGACATTGATGTCTGTCTTGCATGAGGTTTTCGACTAATTTATCATCTTTAATAACAATATATGTTGATGTGATTTCTTATGTATTTCGTTTTGAACCTATGGAAGGGGGATGGAGATTGGTTGCGAAGATTTTGCTCCTTCTTGTATATCAAATAATCTTCCAGTACAGGGATATTGCTTGGTTGAGGTGGGAACGATCTGATTGTTGTCATACAATCTGCATGTACATATATGGTACAAAATTCTTCACTTGGATTTACTACCTTTTGCATTACGCATGCACGTGTCGTTGAATATGTTCTTATGACTCTTGCAAGTGTGGAATATATATTCACTATGCTTACACGCATATAAAGTGTATGCATATCCATAGATTATTTGTTATTCATCCTTTAGCTGCAGATTGAGTAATGTGTTCATGAGTGAGAAATAACAGATAGCATGCTTCATCTCCTATCGTATTATGGGTGATATTTCAGAAGGTAATTAGAGACAAGATTCCCTAAGTTTCTCAAAATCATATTTAAAAGTTGATGTCTATTTCAGGTGAATACATATCTTCTAAGACTCCTCGAGAAGGGAGAGATTGCTCGGTTAATATTTCTTATATTGGTTTGATTCCTGTTGGACTCGACTAGATGCTACCACCTGCAAGTCATATACCTGGCAATGGTAATTTGTGGAACACGAGACTCGATTGCAAGCTTTAACATGCCTATTCAATATATTACCAGGATGTTCCCCTTCTATTATTTAATGTATATTTTGTTCATAGTCACTGCTTACCCTAGAACTTGCAATTTCTATTATATTTAACATTTTTGCAAAACATATTTACAGCTTGTTCCAAAACTCTGCTCTCTGCAACTCCGATCTGGAGCGGAGCGGCATCTAGTTCTATTTTGGGGATCTGCTACCCGCGCGCTCCGCGCCATCCTCGTGGAGTGGAGTGTTGTCGAACAATGCCTTAATTATCATCTTGCGTTTGTTTTTCTATGCACAACCTTGCAAAAGAAAAGTATAAGCTGTTTTAGTTTTAGAAGATAACAAATTTTATTCATTTTGATATCAGATCCTTAATAAAGTGGACTATTAGTACACAAAAGTTTATTTTTTTGCATTGGAATTTCCTTCGGATGTGGCACATGGAATGTTTCTTTTTGCGTTTAACAGAAGTTTTAAGTACATTGGGTGTCCCATGCTACTTCCTGCACATCGAGTCTTCTATTCCATCTAAAGAAAATACACTCCACTCTAGGTACAGTCTTCTACCAAACCATTGCTCACTGTGGTGTATTCTCTCCTTAGGCCATATAACAAAAATTGAACCCCCGACACTAGAAAGAGAAAGGCCATCGGTGAAGAGAAACAAGATGAGGCTGACTCAGGACTGTGTTGGATAATGTAGAGGTTTCGAACGGTCAACCTGAGCAATGGGAGAAAGACATGTGTCGCCAATAGGCATGCCCCATGAGACGCCACTAGCTATTCAATATTCATCTCTCTATAATATTGTGCAACGAAAGGAGGCTTTTGTTGCCACAGTATTATAGTCTATTCCTCCAAATATCAAAATTCGAAGATCCTTGGTAGGAGATAGATGGGAAGCATGGTTACATCTCGTTAGAAGATTGATGGATATCAACCAGTCTAATGAAGATGGAAGGATACATTGGAAACTAAATAAAAATAGTTTTTTTTCCAGTCAAATCCATGTGTCAAGACTTGATTGGTGTTGGCCCTATCCCAAGTCATCACATATTTGAAAAGTCAAAGTCCCTTTACAAATCGAAGTGTTCATGTGGTTTGTCCACAAGGGGTGATTCTTACGAAGGATAATTTGGCAAAACATAGATGGGAGGGTAACCAACGATGCACCTTTTGTGATCACAATAAAACAATCAAACGCCTCTTTCTTGAATGCCCAATGGACAGGATACTATGGCGATATATTCATATAGCCTTTAACATAAACCCTCCGGATAGCATAAAAACGTTATTTAGGATGTGGCTAAACGGGTTGATGATTTTACTGCTAAACATATTCGGATAGGAGTACGTGTCTTGTTATGGGCTATATGGAACTGCAGAAATGACATTGTTTTTAACAAACAAACTCATACAATTATTTTGTAGGTCATCTTCAAGGCCACATCATTAATCCATATGTGGTCGTTACTCACTCCTGCGGAAGCCAGGAAGCCTTTGGTTATTGGGTCTACCCGATGGGAGATGGTAGCGCGGGATATATACAATCGGTTTGGATGGCAAGCCACTAATAGGATGGCATAATCTTTGCATCCTATTTTAAGCCGGTTGTGGCTTTACTTTTACTTGTTTGTTTATGTTTATCAGCTCAATGAGAGCCTTTGTAGATCTAAGACTTCTATTGAATATTTTGATAGTGTAAGAAAATGGCTACAAGCATCATCATGATGCAGAGGCCGGTGAAACTTTTCTAAACAAAAAGGCATGCCCCATAAACAACACAACTTGAACCTCATGAGCAAACACGCACTACCAGAATAACTGCTTACGCCGACGGCCTAATCTACGCCGACGGCGACCGTCGGCATAGAGAGAGGTATGCCAACGGCCTAGGCGAAGCCATCGGTGCAGAAAAGTTGTCGGCGTACCTAGAGATATGCCTACGGTGGCCGTCGGCGTAGCCTGGCCATCGGCATATCGTAATATATGCCTACAATTGCCGTCGGCATATAAGGGCTGTCGGCATATATGTGAGCCCGGCCAGTCTTCGTCCACCGAGAGTCTGACGTCGTCATGTCTATGCTGACGGCCCTGACGGCGGCCGTCAGCATAGCTATGCCGATGGCAAGTCCATCGGCGTAGGCGTGGTCCACGTCACCGGTCCGCTACGCGTGCCACGTCATCGATCCAATGCCTGCCGGTCGATCCGTGGGCAACCCTATACCGACGGCTTTGCCGTCGGCATAGTTGTTTTATCTGTTTTTTACTTATTTTTGTATTTTAGTTTTTTCTAAATTAAAATTTGATTAACTTAAATCTGCCTTATCTAAACATAAACATACATAATAAATTATATATATATTTGTGTTCAATTTTTCATATATCATGTATATGTAGTTTGTATTTGTTTTCGAGTATGTTAGTAATGTGACCACATGTTCTTTTGCATATAGGTTCCTATACTTTATTAAAATCACAAACAATTGATAATTACAATTAGTTTGACAAGTTCTATATGTTATTTATAAGCATCTTGAAAGTGCTAGATCCGCCGGTCAACTGTGCCATGGTTAGACGGGATAATGTACTTGGGGGGTCTTGGGCTTGGCCCGGACCTTTTCGGGAGTGTAGCAATGGGCAGGACTATCACAACCAGGTGGAAAGGTCCATTGGTCAAACCCCGTCCGGCGAAAGTCAAAGGCATATATCCGTCGGTCAACTTTTCCAGGGTTAAACGGGATGGTGTACTTGGGGGGTAGCTACGCCACCAGGTCTTGCGCTGGGCCCACTTACAGGTCTGGAAGCATGGTGGCACGTGCAAGCACCCGGCACGCGGATCCGTAGTGTGACCCTCCCTCACGGCCGTCGCTGCCGCCGTCGCACGGAGGGGGGAAACGGCCATGCTAGGGCCTATCACAGCCAAGTCAAAATGTCCCTCGGTCAAACCCCGTCTGGTGAAAGTCAAAGGGGTAGATCCGTTCGGTCAACAGTGTTAGGGTTAGACGAGACGGGGGACCTGGGGGTGGCAATGCCACTAGGTTTTGCCCTGGGCCCTCTTACATTTGGAAACCGTCTCATCAGGTCGATACCGAGGGGATCTTGAGGTGGGTTGGGCCCGGACCTTGTGCTAAGATGTTGCTATGGGCTGGCCTATCACAGCCAGGCGCAAATGTCCCTCGGTCAAACCCCGTCCGATGAAAGTCAAAGGGGTAGATCCGTTCGGTCAACAGTGTCAGGGGTTAGACGGGACGGGGGACCTAGGGGTGGCAATGCCGCCAGGTCTTTCCTGGGCCCTCTTACGTTCAGAAACTGTCGCATCGGGTCGACACCGAGGGAATCTTGTGGTGGCTTGGGCGCGACCTTGTGCTAAGATGTTGTTATGCGCTGGCCTATCACAGCCAGGTGAAAATGTCCCTCGGTCAAACCCCGTCCTATGAAAGTCGAAGGGGTAGATCCGTTGGGTCAACAGTGTCAGGGTTTGATGGGATGGCGGACCTGGTGGGTGTCAATGCCGCCAGGTCTTGCCCTGGCCCCTCTTACGTTGCGAAACTTTCGCTTCGAGTCGGTACCGAGGGAATCTTGCGGTGGCTTGGGCCCGGACCTTGTGCAAAGATGTTGCTATGGGCTGGCCTATCACAGCCAGGTGAACATGTCCCTCGGTCAAACCCCATCCGATGAAAGTCAAAGGGGTAGATCCGTTCGGTCAACAATGTCAGGGTTAGACGAGACGGGGGGCCTGGGGGTGGCAATGCCGCCAGGTTTTGCTCTGGGCCCTCTTACGTTTGGAAAATGTGGCATTGGGTCGACACCAAGGGGATCTTGCGGTTTGTTGGGCCTGGACCTTGTGCTAAGATGTTGCTATGGGCTGGCCTATCACAACCAGGTGAAAATGTCCCTCGGTCAAACCCCGTCCGGTGAAAGTCAAAGGGGTAGATCCGTTCGGTCCATAGTGTCAGGGTTAGACGATAAGGGGGGCCTGGGGGTGGCAATGCCACCAGGTTTTGCCCTGGGCCCTCTTACATTGGGAAAATGTGGCATCGGGTCGACACCGAGGGGATCTTGCGGTTTGTTGGGCCTCAACCTTGTGCTAAGATGTTGCTATGGGCTGGCCTATCACAGCCAGGTGAAAATGTCCCTCGGCCAAACCCCGTCTGCTGAAAGTCAAAGGGGTAGATCCGTTCGGTCAACAGTGTCAGGGGTTAGACGGGACAGGGGACCTAGGGGTGGCAATGGCACCAGGTCTTTCCCTGGACCCTCTTATGTTCGGAAACTGTCGCATCGGGTCGACAACGAGGGAATCTTGTGGTGGGTAGGGCCCGACCTTGTGCTAAGATGTTGCTATGGCCTGGCCTATCACAGCCAGGTGAAAATGTCCCTCGGTCAAACCCCGTCCGGTGAAAGTCAAAGGGGTAGATCCGTTCGGTCAACAGTGTCAGGGGTTAGACAGGACGGGGGACCTAGGGGTGGCAATGCCGCCAGGTCTTTCCCTGGGCCCTCTTACGTTCGGAAACTATCGCATCGAGTCGACACCGAGGGAATCTTGTGGTGGGTTGGTGTTGGGGAACGTCGCATGGGAAACAAAAATTTTCCTACGCACACGCAAACCTATCCATGGTGATGAGCATCTACGAGAGGGAGAGTGGAACTACATACCCTTGTAGATCGCTAAGCGGGAAGCGTTAAGAAACGCGGTTGGTGTAGTCGAACATCTTCGCGATCCAAATCGCCGAGCGTCCCGCGATCTCATCACGATCCGTCCCGCGATCCCATCACGATCCGTCCCGCGATCTCATCACGATCCGTCTCACGATCTTGATCACGATCTGTCCCGCGAACTCATCACGATCCGTTCCGCGATCTCATCACGAACCGTCTCGCGATCTCGATCACGGTCCTTCCGATCTAGCGCCGAACGGACGGCACCTCCGCGTTCAGCACACGTGCAGCTTGATGACGATCTCCACCGTCTTGATCCAGCAAGAGGAGGTGGAGAGGAGAGAGAGTTCACCGGCAGCGTGACGGCGCTCCGGTGATGGTGGTGGAGTGATTCCGGCAGGGCTTCGCCTAAGCGCTGCGGAAAACCGATCTAGAGGAGAAACTGTGCACCGGTGAAACGGGTAGCACGTGGCCGGAAATTCTGTCCAAAAACCACCCAATCCACTAGTATATATAGGAGGAGAGGAGAGGAGAGGCAGCCAAGGCCTTTGGGTCGGCCGAAATAGGAGGTGGGAGCAATCCTACTTCACCTCCAATCCTAGTTGGAGTAGGATTGCCTCCTATTGGCTGATTTTCCACTTTTTGCTTTAGGACTTTCTCTCCTGCGCCATGGGCCTTTGTGGCTGTTTTCCCAGCCCACTAAGGGCTGGTTATTATTCTCCCACAGCCCATGGACCTCTTGGGGTCGAAATACCCCTCCCGGAGGTCCTCCGGTACACTACCGGCACTCCCGGTACAATACCGATACTCCCGGTACACTACCGATGAGCCCGAAACTTTTCCGGAAACCAAACTGGGACTTCCTATATATGAATCTTTACCTCCGGACCATTCTGGAGCTCCTCGTGACGTCCGGGATCTCATCCGGGACTCCGAACAACCTTCGGTCACCACCATACATAACTCTACACTACCGAAACGTCACCGAACCTTAAGTGTGCAGACCCTGCGGGTTCGAGAACTATGTAGACATGACCGAGACACCTCTACGGTCAATAACCAATGGCGGGACCTGGACGTCCACATTGGTTCCTACATATTCTACGAAGATCTTTATCGGTCGAACCTCTATGTCAAGGATTCAGTTAATCCCGTATATCGTTCCCTTTGTTCTTCGGTATGTTACTTGCCCGAGATTCGATCGTCGGTATCTCCATACCTAGTTCAACCTCGTTACTGGCAAGTCTCTTTACTCGTTCCGTAATACAAGATCCCGTGACTAACACTTAGCCACATTGCTTGCAAGGCTTGTTGTGATGTTGTATTACCGAGTGGGCCCTGAGATACCTCTCCGTCACACGGAGTAACAAATCCCAGTCTCGATCCATGCCAACTCAACAAACACCATCGGAGATACCTGTAGAGCACCTTTATAGTCACCCAGTTACGTTGCGACGTTTGATACACACAAGGCACTCCTCCGATATCCGTGAGTTGCATGATCTCATGGTCATAGGAACATATACTTGACATGCAGAAAACAGTAGCAATAAACTGACACGATCATATGCTATGTTTGTAGTTTGGGTCTTATCCATCACATCATTCTCCTAATGATGTGATCCCGTTATCAAATGACATCTCATGTCCATGGCTAGGAAACCTTAACCATCCTTTGATCAACGAGCTAGTCCATTAGAGGCATACTAGGGACATGGTTTTGTCTATGTATCCACACATGCATTTAAGTCTCCGATCAATACAGTTATAGCATGGATAATAAACGATTATCATGAACAAGGAAATATGATAATAACTAATTTATTATTGCCTCTAGGGCATATTTCCAACAGTCTCCCACTTGCACTAGAGTCAATAATCTAGTTCACATCACCATGTGATTCGCATTGTTATGAATCTAACACCCAATGAGTTTTGGGGCTCGATCATGCTTTGCATGTGAGAGAGGTCTTATAGTCAACGGGTCTGCGATATTCAGATCCGTGTGTACTTTGCAAATCTCTATGTCAAACCGTAAACACTGCTACCACACTCCACTTGGTACTATTTCCAAATGGCTGCTCCACTATACGTATCCAGATTTCTACTACTAGTCATCCGGATAGGTGTTAAAGCTTGCATCGACGTAACTCTTTACGACGAACTCTTTATCACCTCCATAATCAAGAAACATTTCCTTAGTCCTCTGGTTACTAAGGATAATTCCGACCGCTGTCCAGTGATCCACTCCTGGACCACTCTTGTACCCCCTGACAGACTCGTGGCAAGGCACACATAGGTGTGGTACACAGCATGGCATAATATAGAGCCTATGGCTAAGGCATAGGGGACGACATTCATCCTTTCTCTTTCTTCTGCCGTTGTCGAGCTTTGAGTCTCACTCAACTTCACACCTTACAAATCAGACGAGAACTATTTCTCTGGCTGATCCATTTTGAACTCTTTCAAAATCTTGTCAAGGTATGCACTCATTGAAAGTCTCATCAAGCATCTTGATCTATCTCTATAGATTTTGATGCTCAACAATTAGGTAGCTTTATCCAGGTCTTCATTTGAAAAACACTTTTCAAACAACCTTTTATGCCTTCCAGAAATTCTACATTATTTCCGATCAACAATATGTCAACCACATATACTTATCAGAAACTCTATAGTGCTCCCACTCACTTTATTGCAAATACAAGTTTCTCGTAAACTTTGTATAAACATCAAAAACTTTGATCACCTCATCAAAGTGTATATTCCAACTCCGAGATGCTTGCTTCAGTCCATAGAAGGATCACTGAAGCTCTCTCATCTTTTAGCATCCTTAGGACTGACAAAACCTTCTGGTTGTATCACATACAACCTTTCCTTAAGTAAACCGTTAAGGAAACGACGTTTTGACATCCATCTGCCAGATTTCGTAATTGAAAATGCAGCAACTGCTAACATAATTCCAACAGACTTTTAGCATCGCTACGAGTGAGAAAGCCTCCTCGCATTCAACTCCTTGAACTTGTCACAAACAACTTTGCAACAAGTCGAGCTTTACAAATGGTGACATTCACCATCAGTGTCTGTCTTCATTCTAAAGGTCCATTTGTACTCAACGACCTGCCGTCTAACGAGCAAGTCTACCAAAGTCTATACTTGGTTTTCATAAATGGATCCTATCTCGGATTTCATGGTCTCTAACCATTTGTCGGAATCCGGGCCCATCATCGCTTCTCCATAGCTCGTAGGTTCATCGCTGTCCAACAACATGACCTCGAAGACAGGGTTGTCGTACCGCTTAGGAGCAGTACACATCCTTGTCGACCCACGAAGTTCGATAGTAACTTGATCCTGAAGCTTCATGATCATCATCATTAACTTCCTCTTCAACTAACGTAGGCTTCACAGAAACATCTTTCTGCGCTGCGCTACTCTCTGGTTGAACAAAGGTTTAACAACCTCATCAAGTTCTATCTTCCTCCCACTCAATTCTTTCGAGAGAAACCTTTCCTCGAGAAAGGATCCGTTTTAGTAACAACCACTTTGCACTCGGATCTGAGATAGAAGGTTCACCCAACTGATCTTAGGGTATTCTATGAAGATGCATTTGTCCGCCTTGGGTTCGACCTCATTAGGTGAAAACATTTTTCACACAAGTGCCGCAGCCCCAAGTATTAAGAAACGACAGCTTAGGTTTCTATCAAACCATAATTCATATGGTGTCATCTCAACGGATTTAGATGGTGCCCTATTTAAAGTGAATGTAGTTGTCTCTAATGCATAACCCCAAAATTATAGTAGTAAAACGACAAGAGACATCATAGTACGCACCATGTCCAATAGAGCATAACTATGATGTTCGGACACACCATCACACTATGGTGTTCCAGGTGGCGTTTAGTTGTGAAACAACTTTCACATTGTCTTAAGTTGTATGCCAAACTCGTGACTCAGATATTCACCTCCACGATCATATCGCAGTCATTTTTATCTTCTTGTCACGATGATCTTTAAACTTCACTCTGAATTTGCTTGAACCTTTCAAACGATTCAGACTTGTGTTTCATTAAGTAAATATACACTATATCTACTCAAATCATCAGTGAAGGTAAGAAAATAACGATATCCACTGCACACTACAAGACTCACTAGATTGCATACATCAACATGTATCATTTCCAATGAATCACTTGCCCGCTCCATCCAACGGGGTCCTTTAGTCATCTTGCCCAAGAGGCATGGTTCGCATGTCTCAACCGATTCGAAATCGAATGAGTCCAAATATCCATCAGCATGGAGTTTCTACATGCGCTTTATACCAATATGACATTTAGCGGCAGTGCCACAAATATGTGGTACTATCATTATTAACTTTGTATCTTTTGACATCAATGTTATGAACATGTGTAATACTACGATCAAGATTTCAACAAACCATTCTCACTGGGTGCATGACCATTGAAGGTATTATTCATGTAAACAGAATAACCATTATTCTCTAACTTAAATGAATAACCGTATTGCAATAAACATGATCTAATCATGTTCATGCTCAACGCAAAACACCAAATAACATTTATTTAGGTTCGTCACTAATCCTGAAGGTAGAGAGAGCGTGCGATGTTGATCACATCAACCTTGGAAACACTTCCAACACATATCGTCACCTCACCCTTAGCTAGTTCTCCGTTTATTCCGTAGCTTTTATTTCGAGTTACTAACATTTAGCAACCGAACCGGTATCCAATACCCAGGTGCTACTAAGAGTACTAGCAAGGTACACATTAGTAACTCGTATATCAAATATACTTCTATCAATGTTGCCAGCCTTCTTATCTACCAAGTATCTAGGGTTGTTCCGCTTCAGCGACCTCTCACCTCATAATAGAAGCACTTAGTCTCGGGTTTGAGTTCAACTTTGGGTTGCTTCACTGGAGCAGCAACTGACTTGCTATCCATGAAGTTTCCCTCCTTGATCTTGCCCTTTTCGAAACTAGTGGTTTGATTAACCATCAACACTTGACGCTCCTTCTTGATTTCTACCTTCGCGGTGTCAAACATCGCGAACAGCTCAGGGATCAATACTTCTATCCCTGGTGTATTATAGTTCATCACTTAAGTTCTAGTAGCTTTAGTGACAGTGACTTGGAGAACTATATCAATCACTATCTTATCTGGAAGATCAACTCCCACTTGATTCAAGCGATTGTAGTACCCAGACAATCTGAGTACATGCTCAACGATTGAGCTATTCTCCTTCATCTTACAGGCAAAGAATCTTGTTGGAGATCTCATATCTCGCAACACAGGCACGAGCCTGAGATCACAATCTCTGCCCCTAGAACATCTCATATGTTCTGTGACGTTCAAAACGTTTCGGAGCCTCAATTCTAAGCCGTAATGCATGACGCACAAAACTATCAAGTAGTCATCGAAACGTGCCTGTCAGATGTTCACAACATCTATAGACAACGCTAGAGGGGGTGGCGCACCGAGCGGTGCATTAAGGACATAAGCCTTCTGTGCAGCAATGAGGACAATCCTCAGATCACGGACCCAGTCCGCAATATTGCTACCAACATCTTTCAATTCTATTTCTCTAGGAACATATAAAAATACAAGGGAGCCACAACGCGAGCTAGTAATCTACAACATAATTTGCAAAGACACTTTGACTATGTTCATGATAATGAGTTCAATTAATCATATTATTTAAGAACTCCCACTCAAATTGACATCCCTCCGATCATTCGAGTGATACATGATCCAAATTCACCAACTCAAGTCCGATCATCACGTGAGTTGAGGTGGCTGCAATGGTGAACATCATTATGTTGATCATATCTACTATATGACTCATGTTCGACCTTTCGGTCTCTCGTGTTCCGAGGCCATGTCTGTACATGCTAGGCTCGTCAAGTTTAACCCGAGTGTTCTGCATGTGCAACACTGGCTTGCACCCGTTGTATGTGAACGTAGAGTCTATCACACCCGATCATCACGTGGTGTCTCAACACGACGAACTTTCGCAACGGTGCACATTCGGGGAGAACACAATTTAGCTTGAAATTAAGTGAGGGATCACCTTATAATGCTACCGTCGTCCTAAGCAAAATAAGGTGCATAAAAAGGATTAACATCTCATGCAATTCATAAGTGACATGATATGGCCATGAACTTGTGTTTAAGATCTCCATCTTCGAAACACCGGCATGATCTCCATCATCACCGGCACAACACCATGATCTCCATCATCTTGATCTCCATCAATGTGTTGCCATTGGGGTTGTGGCGCCAGCCCTGCTTCTACTTCTATTGCTACTGCTTAGCGATAAAGTAAAGCATTACATAGTGCTTAATGATTGACACGCAGGTCATACAATAATTAAAGACAACCCTATGGCTCCTGCCGGTTGCCGTACTCAACGACATGCAAGTCGTGAAATTCTATACATCACATGATCATCTCATACATCACATATATCTCATCATGTAATTGGCCATATCACATCACAACATACCCTGCAAAAACAAGTTAGACGTCCTCTAATTGTTGTTGCATGTTTTACGTGGCTGCTACGGGTATCTAGCAAGAACGATTCTCACCTACGCATAAACCACAACGGTGATACATAGATTGCTTTTCATCCTTCTCAAGGACCGCCTTTGTCGGATCCGATCCAACTAAAGTGAGAGAAACTGTCACCCGCAAGCCATCTAAGCAACAAGTTGCGTCGAGGGAACCGGTCTCTCGTAAGCGTACGAGTAATGTTGGTCCGGGCCGCTTCATCTCACAATCCCGCTGAACCAAAATACGACCAAGGGAGGAAGCAATCTAAGCATCAACGCCCACAAACCTTTTGTGTTCTACTCGAGATCTCATCGAACCATCAACCTAGCTCATGATGCCACTGTTGGGGAACGTCGCATGGGAAACAAAAATTTTCCTACGCACACGCAAACCTATCCATGGTGATGAGCATCTACGAGAGGGAGAGTGGAACTACATACCCTTGTAGATCGCTAAGCGGGAAGCGTTAAGAAACGCGGTTGGTGTAGTCGAACATCTTCGCGATCCAAATCGCCGAGCGTCCCGCGATCTCATCACGATCCGTCCCGCGATCCCATCACGATCCGTCCCGCGATCTCATCACGATCCGTCTCACGATCTTGATCACGATCTGTCCCGCGAACTCATCACGATCCGTTCCGCGATCTCATCACGAACCGTCTCGCGATCTCGATCACGGTCCTTCCGATCTAGCGCCGAACGGACGGCACCTCCGCGTTCAGCACACGTGCAGCTTGATGACGATCTCCACCGTCTTGATCCAGCAAGAGGAGGTGGAGAGGAGAGAGAGTTCACCGGCAGCGTGACGGCGCTCCGGTGATGGTGGTGGAGTGATTCCGGCAGGGCTTCGCCTAAGCGCTGCGGAAAACCGATCTAGAGGAGAAACTGTGCACCGGTGAAACGGGTAGCACGTGGCCGGAAATTCTGTCCAAAAACCACCCAATCCACTAGTATATATAGGAGGAGAGGAGAGGAGAGGCAGCCAAGGCCTTTGGGTCGGCCGAAATAGGAGGTGGGAGCAATCCTACTTCACCTCCAATCCTAGTTGGAGTAGGATTGCCTCCTATTGGCTGATTTTCCACTTTTTGCTTTAGGACTTTCTCTCCTGCGCCATGGGCCTTTGTGGCTGTTTTCCCAGCCCACTAAGGGCTGGTTATTATTCTCCCACAGCCCATGGACCTCTTGGGGTCGAAATACCCCTCCCGGAGGTCCTCCGGTACACTACCGGCACTCCCGGTACAATACCGATACTCCCGGTACACTACCGATGAGCCCGAAACTTTTCCGGAAACCAAACTGGGACTTCCTATATATGAATCTTTACCTCCGGACCATTCTGGAGCTCCTCGTGACGTCCGGGATCTCATCCGGGACTCCGAACAACCTTCGGTCACCACCATACATAACTCTACACTACCGAAACGTCACCGAACCTTAAGTGTGCAGACCCTGCGGGTTCGAGAACTATGTAGACATGACCGAGACACCTCTACGGTCAATAACCAATGGCGGGACCTGGACGTCCACATTGGTTCCTACATATTCTACGAAGATCTTTATCGGTCGAACCTCTATGTCAAGGATTCAGTTAATCCCGTATATCGTTCCCTTTGTTCTTCGGTATGTTACTTGCCCGAGATTCGATCGTCGGTATCTCCATACCTAGTTCAACCTCGTTACTGGCAAGTCTCTTTACTCGTTCCGTAATACAAGATCCCGTGACTAACACTTAGCCACATTGCTTGCAAGGCTTGTTGTGATGTTGTATTACCGAGTGGGCCCTGAGATACCTCTCCGTCACACGGAGTAACAAATCCCAGTCTCGATCCATGCCAACTCAACAAACACCATCGGAGATACCTGTAGAGCACCTTTATAGTCACCCAGTTACGTTGCGACGTTTGATACACACAAGGCACTCCTCCGATATCCGTGAGTTGCATGATCTCATGGTCATAGGAACATATACTTGACATGCAGAAAACAGTAGCAATAAACTGACACGATCATATGCTATGTTTGTAGTTTGGGTCTTATCCATCACATCATTCTCCTAATGATGTGATCCCGTTATCAAATGACATCTCATGTCCATGGCTAGGAAACCTTAACCATCCTTTGATCAACGAGCTAGTCCATTAGAGGCATACTAGGGACATGGTTTTGTCTATGTATCCACACATGCATTTAAGTCTCCGATCAATACAGTTATAGCATGGATAATAAACGATTATCATGAACAAGGAAATATGATAATAACTAATTTATTATTGCCTCTAGGGCATATTTCCAACAGTTGGGCCCGAGCTTGTGCTAAGATGTTGTCGTGGGCTAGCCTATCACAGCCAGCTGAAAATGTCCCTTGGTCAAACCCCGTCCTGTGAAAGTCGAAGGTGTAGATCTGTTGGGTCAACAGTGTGAGGGTTAGATGGGATGGGGGACCTGGTGGGTGTCAATGCCGCCAGGTCTTGCCCTGGTCCCTCTTACGTTGGGAAACCGATGTGTATTTGAAGGATATATTCCGTCGTACAATGAGAATTATCCCACCATGCCCATGTGCGAGATGTGGCAAACGTCACCGTAAAAATCAGAAGGACATGACTGACCACCTTCGCACGCACGGATATATGGCAAACTTTGACATGCCACCGATAAACTTAGCTGAGCATGACCGTGGCAGAGAGGAGGTGATGCGACAACGCGTCGATGGTTATGAAGACAACGGGGTGAGGGACATGCTAGATGATATCATTGCTGTAGAAACGAAAAATGCGACACCTTCAGAGAATGAACTGGAGGAGCCGGAGGCAATCGCAAAGGCCTTCTTGGAGGTCTTGGCCTCGTCGAAGAAAACTCTTTATGAGGGTGCCAAAATATCTCAGCTGGATGCCATCTCGCAACTTATTGCAGTCAAGGCTGATGGCTGTAGCCAGAAATGCTTTGAAGCATTCCTGGGAGTATGGGCTAACAGCCTCCCCGAGGGTCATCAACTGCCGAAAAGCATGTACGCTACAAAGAAAATCATGAAGGCACTCTCTATGGATTATAAGAAAATACATGTTCGTCCAAAGAATTGCCTTTTGTTTAGGCACGAGTATGCGGATGAAAAGTACTGTATGGAGTGTGGTTCGTCTCGGTACCTTGAGGTGGTCGGTGAGGATGGTGAGAAAAGGCAGCTAACCATCCCTGCTAAGGTTCTTCGGTCTCTCAATTTCATACAAAGACTGCAGCGCCATTTCATCACAGAGGAGTCTGCCAAAATGATGAAGTGGCACAAGGAAGGTAAAAGGTATCATCCAAATAAAATCGTACATCCATCAGAAGGTGAAGCATGGAAGTCATTCGATGAAGAATACCCCGAGGAAGCAGCACAGGCTGGGAATGTCAGAGTTGCAATAACAAGTGATGGGGTCAATCCATATGGTATGTCGACCAATCCATACAGCTGCTGACCCGTGTTTGTTATTCCACCGAATCTCCCTCCGGGTGTCCTAATGCGACGCAACACCATGTTCTTGTTGCTGATTATTCCAGGGCCTGAATACCCGGGGAAGAATTTGGGAGTGTTTATGCAGCCGGGTGAGACCATTGTTAAAGAAAATGACATACTTATGCTAGAAAAGTTAAACGAAGACGCTGATGACGAGGAAGAGCCTCCACCTCCATCAGACAATGAAGATGATATGATTGATACTGATGATGAGACCGAGTGAGAAATCGGTTACAACAGTGATGATTCGTATGGGTTCTGGCAGATTTACGTTTCATGTCTTTTTTCCTATGGTTTAGGAATATGCCTTTTTATGCTTATTTGTAATGTGTTTATTATTATTCTTTTTCCTTCATTGTTAATGTACTAATTGTTTATTCTATTTTCAATGCAGGTTCGTGAAACATGGGTAAGGGGAAGGCCGACGGCGTGGGTTTCATACGCAAGGTCGTCGGCATTGCTAGTCGGAGTGGTCAAGCATGTACTGTTACCCTCCGACTACTTGAGGATGACTCCTCACAGGAAGAGAGAGGAAGAGGTGCCCCTAGAGGAGGAGGGGGCGGGAGGAGAGCCCATGGAGGGCGAGGGGGTGGTGAGAGAGCCAGTAGAGGGGGTCACGGCCAGAAACAGCGCACCCTCACCGACTTAGGGGTGTTGTCTTCGAGGCCCTCCTCTAGTGAGGTACCCTCTGCTGAGGAGGTGGACGACGACGAGGAGGAGGTGGTTCGCGAGGAGGGGGTGAGGAGGAGGAGGAGGACGATGAGGAGGAGGAGGAGGAGGAGGAGGAGGTTGGGGAGGGGGACGAGGAGGAGGCAGGCGGGAATGATGGTGGTGGTGGGGACGCTGGTGGTGGCGGGAATGGCAACAATAAGGGATGGCTACGTTGTAACGCAAAGGTCCCAAAGCATATTCCTACTACCGAGGAGCAGAAGTGGCTCATTGAGCCAAAGGGGATAGAGTAAGTTCCACTAAATAATTTCAATCATAATTTAATTCTTTTGCTTGTCACATCCTAATATTTTCATTCTTTAAATCTTTTGCAGTAACTAGGTACATCCTGAAGGGGCCCGTGTTCCCAACGGCATCATCACCGTCTTGCTGAAGGAATACTGGCCGGGGATGTACTAGCCGGATCTAGTTAGGCACCCGGATCTTTGGGTTTTGGCTAAGACCTGGGAGCACTGGGAAGCGGCCCCCCACGTGGAGTATGTGACCCATGCTAAGGCCGTGATCACTAATTTTTGGGTGAGTTCTCTTCACAATCACACGTCCATTCTGGTTTCATTAATGATTTAACTCATGGCTTCTTCCATTCTGGTTTCATGAATGATTGTAGAAATACTATCGAGTTCTTCCGGAGCACAAGGCCGGTGCCGACGAGATCGTGCTGCGCGAAGTGAAGAAGAAGGCCCGCCAGATGCAGTACGAGGTGCGGTTGGTGTCCATCACGCAATACTATCATGACTATCTTGGTATGAAGATGACCAAGGAAGGAGCGAAGGCGCGACACATTACCTTGGAGAGGGACGAGTACTTGTCGGTAAGTATTAATGATTTTTCATTGCGAAGTTTGTGGTAAATTTCATCGTTTCCTGTTAGACATGCCATTATGCTTTCTATTATGTAGGTGTGTCCAAATTGGTGTTATGGAAAAGACGAGTCCTCGGCGGCATTGGTGGACCTGTGGTGTGGTCAGGATGAAGCATGGGCGGCTACTAGCAGCAAAAACAAGGCTAATCGAGGGAAGGAGGGAGTACATGCTCAGGGAAACCGGAACCACTTTCTCCACAAGGCACTTTAGGTATGACTAACCTCATTAAACAATCTTCTTCTATTTACCTTCACTTTTTATGTATGACTAACATCTGTTTGTTGGTGCAGGAGGAGAAACTCAAGCGGACGCTCTCACACATGGAGGCGTGGGAGATCGCCCATACTCGAAGGAAGCCCAAGCCTGGGGAAGACAAGTACTACGGCAAGACCGCGGAGAAGAAGAAGAAGTACTCTGCGGCATATCTGAATCTACATCTTGACACACCTGACCCCATGACGGCGCCTTTGGACGACAGGGCGGTGGTTGGCATGGGGACGAAGGCTCATGGTCGACATCCGGTTCTGGATGTTGTGGTCACTCTTTCTATCTCCTACACACAGCTTCGAGCTACCGACCCAAGCCTGAGACAGCGCACGCCCACGACCACTGCGCAGTCACGGTCCCTCCTAGCCGAGCGGCACTCTGTAAGTATTTTTCCCTCTTATCTTTGTTGCTCACTTTATTTCCCGGATTTAGATGTTTAATGAGTTCCATCACGTCATATTGTAGGTCTACATGGACTACACACGACAGGAGACCATGGCGTGGAGCGCGAGAGTTGCAGCCGTCCAGGACCACAACACTCGCATGATGACGGTTAGTTTAGCCCCTTTCATTTCATTTCCATATTGACACTTTCATTTCTTCTGACATTGGTGTTTGCTTTGTCAATTAACATGCAGCTCGTGTTTGAGAGCATGAGGAACGGCACGATTCCTGAAATGGAACCAGCACCACCAGCTACAGGACCACAACCAGTGCTGCTTACCTTTGAGGAATTTTTAGCACAACAACCGGGGACAATGGTGGTTAGTACATCCCCAAACTATTCAACCAACGCTTACTGTTTATTCAACACAATATCATTCACTCAACATGTCTTTTCAAACATCCAGGGAACCGGTAGATCATCCGTTGGTGGTGGTGCCAGTGTTCACATCAATATCGAGTCACGGAGCCCGGTCACTCCAATCCACCGAGGCGGTAGCGCTGCCGCTAGCAGTGACGACCTGGGATTTGGCAGACTTGGCATCGAAGACCCTGGAGGTGGACGTACTGGCGCTCCTTAGATGACTTGTGCTCTTTTTACACTTCTTAGATGACTTGTATTTTGCTACTTCTATTTTGAAGCTCCTTATGTTGTTGGTTGTGAGGATGTGATGGTGGTGGTGTTGATGACGTCCGTCTTTTTACGCTACTTATATTTATGATGCTCTTGATGTGTTGTGCATTTATTTTTCATTGTATATACCCTGATATTTTGAATTGAAATGAATTTGTATGAAACAGGAAAAAGAAAAAAAACAGCACAAAACTACGCTAAGCCGTCGGCATAGAGGGCGTTCGAGTTACCAGCGGCTGCCACGTGGCAAGCTATGCCGACGGCTAGGCCATCGACGTACCTTTTTAGCCTATGCCGACGGCCTGAGCCGTCGGCGTAGGTACGCCCCAGGTACTACCAGCGGCCCCACGTGTCAGAGTGTGCCGACGGCTATGCCGTCGGCGTAGCTACGGACCTATGCCGACGACCGAGCCGTCGGCATAGAGTAACATGTGGCCGTCCCTGGATGCGTCGCTCTTAACGGCAGCTTTGTCGGACGCCGTTTACCATGAAGCTATGCCGACGGCCAGGGCCATCGGTATCGATATACGGACACCGTCGGCATAGCGTCTATGCCGACGGCTTTCCTATGCCGACGGCACCCTAGGGTACGCCGACATATATGGTGCCGACGGTGCTACACCGACGCGGCCATCGACATAGGCCTATGCCGACGGGAATCCGGGCTATGCCGATGGCCAGGGCCGTCGGCATAGGCCTATATCCTGATAGTGACGTGGCCAAGGACGAGATTGATCTTTTACTAAGGAACTAACATTTACGTTTGTTGCATCCACTGAAATAGGGATTCAATAATTTTGTAAACTAAAGAGACCACCGTACATCTTTATTTGTAACAAGAACTGATAAGTATAAATGCAGTAGACTTTTATTTAGCGTTGTAAACTGCGGGTGCAGGCACGTACACTAGAGAAAAGGAGGAATATCCGTAACTGTTGTTAGTGATAAATATACTTGCATGTTACTAATTTATTCTCTTACACAGGTTTGTCAGCCCTAGGTTCCTGCACGTACCATTAGCACCATGCAAGTTTTGGACATGATAGCCCTTTCCTTGCTTCAAACTGATTGAAGTATTTGGCGGAAGTGCCAAAAAACAGTTGTTCAGATTATTTCCAGCTGTCTATCTCCTCAATGCCTCAATACACGTGTGCCTCACTAGATAAGGAGAAAGAAACGTTGCCATGAAGAGGACCATCCAATTGGTTGTTCTTTGTTGAATATATGTGTTGCATGTATATCACGTATAGTTTGGCCCACCTTCTAGTTGTCTATAGTTGAGTTAGAGATCCATTTATATTTTAGATATACGTGCACCTTGGCACCTATCAATACATTAACAATAGTATTGCCAATTTCTCTCTCTGCGTGGTATCATCCTTTCCGATCTAACCCTAGGGTTTTTGCCGCTGCCGCGCCCTCTCACGCGCGTCGCCGCCGCCGCTACCCACCATCACCACACCCTGCCGCCGCCGTGTTCTCCTCCCAACGCCACCGCCGCTCCGTGCCACCACCCCTTTCCCTGCCCCTCTTCTTGTCGACCCGCAGCCGCCGCCGCCGTCGCACCACTCCTCCCCGTGCCGCATCCGCTGACCTGCCACGCCTCCCTCTTCACTCACCGCTGTTGCTGCCTCTCTCCATGCCGCAGTCGTCACCCGCAGCCGCCGTCTCCCTCCAATGCCACCGATGCACCCTTAACCCTAGTCGCTGATGGAGTCCCCGCGCTCGTTCACCACCCGCTCATCCAACCCCTTCGCTGGTCCCGACCCCTCCACCGTCGCCATCCGCGATCTTAACATCGAGGCACACGTTCCCATCCGCCTCGATAGCTCCAGCACTTAGTACTACGCGTGGAAGACCTACTTCACCCTTATCTTCCGCGAGTACTATCTCACCCAGCACATCGATGGCTTCGTGGATGTCGACTTCCTGAAGGGCGATCCGGAGTGGTCCGCCATTGAGGCCACACTCATCTGATGGTTTTACCAAACCGTCTCGAAGGACATCTTCCACACGGTTGTCGCCGAGGACGACAACGCTTGCACCGTGTGGAACAAGATCAACGCGCTCTTCACCGACAAAACACTTCGGCGCCTTGTTTTCTTGCAGTAGGAGTTCTTCGGCTGTCACTAGGACATCTCCACCATCGATAAGTACTGCATGTGGCTTAAGATGCTCGCTGATGAGCTTCGCGGCGTCGGGGCCAAAGGCTCCGACGAACTCATGCTAAGCACTCTCACCGCCGGCCTCAACGAGGACTTCGGCAACGCAGGCTCCAACTTCACCTTGCTGTCACAGCCCACCTTCCAACGTGTCGTTGCTTACCTCAAGCTAGAGGAGCGCCGCATGACGAAGGTGAAGCGGCGGGTCCACCACACTGTCCTCGCTGCCGGCACTACCCACGGCAATCCCACTCCACCGGCTGCACCGAACCAGCCGCGTCCTCGTCCACCGGCCGGTTACTTCCCGCTGCCACCCGCGCCCCCCACGCCTCCCAACAACAAGGCGGAGGGGGCCGACGCAACTAGCGGGATGGCACGGGTCGCCGCCAGCAATAGCAACAGTAGCTGGGTCTAGGCGACGGGGGGCCATCACGCCACCAGCCGCCCCCTCCTACTCCGGCTCTCCTCGGTCCGGGCCACACCAGCCACTAGGCCTTCTTCAGCGCGCCACACCAGCCGGCCGGCGCTGGTTACGACGCTCGCCTCACGCTGCCACCTCTTGGCGGCCATGGCCCACCGGCCCTAGCACCGACCTATGGGGGTCTCCTGCCTCCGCCGGCACCTGCGCCATGGGATCCTTCCCTCCTGGCCGCTCTGCACTCCACGCCATCACCTAACAACTATGGCAGCTGAGGCGGCTGGTACATGGACACTGGTGCTACTGCGCACATGATAGCTCATCCCGGTAACCTAACCTCTTTCACTCCCGTTCATACGCACACTCGTATCACCGGTGGCAACGGTTCTTCCTTACCTATCACTCATATTGGTAGCGTTAGTTTTCCCTCCAATTGCACACCCATCACTATGTCTAATGTTCTTGTTTCACCAGAACTTGTCACGAACCTACTTTCTGTTCGTTGTCTTACTCGTGAGAATCCTCTCACTGTTTAATTTGACGATGCTGGTTTTTCTGTGAAGGACGCTCGTACGCGGATGGTGCTCCATCGATGTGATTGCCCTGAGGATCTTTATCACGTGCACGCCGGCGCTTCTTCCTCCACACCCGCTGCATTGCCCGCCCGCTTGGCACACCCCGACCCCACCGTTTTGTGTCAAATTCTTAGGAGTTTTTCTTTCTCATGTAATAAGCTCGACGAGCATACTTGTGAGGCTTGCCCTTTAGGAAAGCACGTTTGTCTTTCCTTTAGTGCATCTACAATTGTTTCCACTTTTCCGTTTCAGCCCCTTCATAGTGATGTTTGGACGTCTCCCATTGCAAGTAACACGGGCTATCTGTACTAATTAGTGATTTTAGATGATTACTCTCATTGTGTGTGGAATTTTCCTCTTCGCCGCAAGTCCGATGTCTTAGCCACATTCACGTCCTTTTTCTCCTATGTCACCACATAGTTCGGTCGCCCTATACTTGCACTCCAAACTGACAACAGAAAAAAGTTTGACAACCTCGCCCACCGCATCCTTCTCGCCTCTCATGACACCACCTTCCGCTTAACTTGTTCGTACACTTCGCAGTAGAACGGCCATGCCGAGTGCATCCATCGCACTCTTAATGACTGCACTCGCACGTTACTTTTCAATGCTAACATGCCCACCGGGTTTGGCCTGATGCTCTTGCCACCCCTACACTTCTCATTGACATTCGTCCATGTCGTCCTAGGTGGAACTATGCCCCTCATCACCTTCTTTTAGGTGCACCGTCGTCCTACGATGGCCTTCGCATCTTTGGGTGCCTTTGCTACCCTGGCACCACGTCCACCACTCCTCACAAACTCGCACCACGTTCCCTTCCATTCTTTTTTTCGGGTTACCCTTCAAACACCAAAGGTTACCGGTGCTATGATACGGTCACTCACCGCGTGTACACCTCGAGGCACGTATATTTCATCGAGATGGTGTTTCCTTTCTTCTAGGTACCACCAGCTCCGGCACCCATGGCGCCGCCTACCACACTCCTCCCATGGCGCGACGCGCGGCAGCAACCCCCGGCGGCCCAACCGGTCCGACGCCTACTGTCGCCGCCACTCGGATTCCTGAGTCCCTCCCCCGAGATTGAGTCGGACTAGGTCTCTGAGTCTTTGGCTTCCTCCTCTCATGATGCACCGGCCTCCCCCACCGGTGCCATGGCGGATTCCCCGGTCGGCAAGGGCTCTTCGACGACGGGCTCGACATCCTCCTCGCCTGCCATCCCCACCGCCGCCGCTGGCCCCGCCACCGCTGACGGCCTGGCTGCTAGTCCCGCCGACGAACCGGCAGCCGACGTGGGCCCGACCGCCCTCTGCCGGTAATACTCACGGCATGATGATCCGCGCCCGGGCTGATGTGCTTCTCCCGAGCACGCGCTACTCTTCCGACGAGTATGGGTGTGCTGCTGTGACCTCGATGCCATCACCCATCCCCACCTCCGTCCGCGCCGCCATTCGGGACCCTTCCTGGATGTCCGCGATGCAGGAGGAGTTCAACGCCTTGCAGCGCAACCGCATGTGGCATCTTGTTCCGCGACCCCCTCGTGCCAACGTCATTTCTGGCAAGTGGGTGTTCCGCCACAAGACTCGCCCCCGCTATCAGGCCCAGTGGGTGGTTCGTGGCTTTCAGCAACGCGCAGGCGTGGACTTCACCGACACCTTTGCTCCATTGTGAAACCGGACACGATCCGTGCTATGCTTCAGTTGGCGGTCTCGCGGGCTTGGCTGGTACATCAGTTGGACGTCTCCAACGCCTTCTTGCATGGTTACCTTGCCGAGCAGGTATTCTATGAGCAGCCCACAGGCTTCGTCAACGTCGAGCATACGGACTCTGTGTGCTTGCTCTCCCTCTCTCTTTACGGGCTGAAGTAGGCACCATGGGCTTGGTACCAGCAAATCGCTGCCTTCCGGCAGTCTCTGGGTTTTCGGTCCACCCACTCTGATGCCTCACTTTTTGTGTATCATCAGGGCGGCGCCACGGCATATCTGCTCCTGTACATCGATGACATCATCCTCACGGCCTCCACCGCCGAGCTCCTTCAGCGGCTTACAGCTTGTCTTCGCGCCGAGTTCGCCCTCAAGGACTCGGGGCCCCTGCATTACTTTCTCGGCATCGAGGTGGTCCGCCAGGCCGACGACTTCTTTCTGCATGAGTTTCTGGAGCGTGTTGGCATGCTTAATTATAAGTCGGCGCCAACTCCGGTCGACACGAAGGCGAAGGTTTCCACTACGGAGGGGTCTCTTGCGACTGATGCCGCGTTTTACTGCTCCATCGTTGGTGCTTTACAGTACCTGACGCTGACACACCTGGATCTGCAGTATGACGTTCAGCAGGTGTGCCTCCACATGCAGTCACCGCATGACTCCCACTGGACCCTGGTGAGGCATATTCTCTGCTACATACGCGACACCATGCCTTTGGGTCTCACCCTCACGGCCTCCGCCTCCACCAACCTCGTCGCATACTCGGACACCAACTTGGTTGGCTGCCTCGATACCCATCGCTCCACATCCGGCTATTGAGTCTACCTTGTGCCCTCGTTGATCTCTTGGTCTTCGAAGCGACAGCCAACGGTCTCATGCTCGAGCGCAGAGGCAGAGTATCAGGCCGTCGCCAACGCCGTGACGGAATGCTCTTGGGTTCGTCAGCTGCTTCAGGAGTTGCTTTTTGATGCTTCCAAGGTCACCCTTGTCTTTTGTGATAACGTCGGCGCGGTCTACCTCTCCTCCAACCCGGTGCACCATCGACATACGAAGCATATTGAGCTCGACATTTACTTCGTTCGTGAGCAGGTTGCGCTTGGCCGTGTTCCAGTTCTCCACGTGCCGACGTTGCAACAGTTCGCTGATGTAATGACTATGGGATTGCCCACTCCCGTCTTTGAGGAGTTTCGATCCAGTCTCTGTGTCTCCGGCGATGCTTCGACTGTAGGGGGTGTTGAATATATGTGTTGCGTGTATATTACGTATAGTTTGACCCACCTCCTAATTGTATATAGTTGAGATAGAGGCCCGCTTGTACCCTATATATACGTGCACCTTGGCACCTATCAATATATCAACAATAGTATTGCCAATCCCTCTCTTTACACTCTTGATCGTCATGTTTATGGGGTTTCGACAAAGCCACGGAAACATGAGAAAGGCCGTACCAACAAGTAATTTCTTCATTTGACATTTATTTGTCACATATCTTCCATGATTTGATTTTTTTTGTATGTTCAGCTGGGTTCTTCTTTTTTATAATAGCAACCATTCCCATCATATCATGTGACAAATCAATTGTAGAGCTTCGATGATGATATATACCACCTGATCTATTTATTCATCACTGCGTTGTATTCATTTATTTCTCTGTATACACACTCATGGACTGACTGGGTTCCATTTTTCACAGTTTTATACCCCAATTCGCTTGCTGTTGTTCAGGTCTTCATGTTCTAATCAGTGGTGGAAGGAAATTTGCACATTCTTAATACTAAGGAGTGAAAATCACCCCAATGCCAGTTAGAGCAGCTTAGTTATGCAGTTGGCACCAAAGAACACAAAGACCATTACAAGATAAAATATTGATATTGGAGTAGCATCAAAGAAAAGAAAAACACTATAAGGCACTTCAAAAACTTTGAAGTCCGTCTGCAATAGCAACATCGTTTTGAGATATTTTATATGGTATTCCTTTAACACAGTCTACAGCAAAATAGAAATGGCAATAACCAGCTATTGTTTTTTATGTAATAAATTTCATGAGAAGGACGAGTGGAAAGTTTAGGTCTGATCAAGCTTGCATTTGGTTGACATTACTATTGAGATTCTCTGCTGAAATTCCACGTACAACAGAGATAAACAAATAGTATATCGTGACAATTATTCAGTAAGATTGAGTTACAATGGCTTATTCAAAAAGGTTTTTTCTTGCATTGCGACATTATAACAACTTAGATCGATTTGCATTGAGAAAAATGTTAACACATAGGATGCTACAAGTATTAATTTACAGCTCAAGGACGAAGCCTACCATACCATTGGATACACTCTATAAAGGATAATAATTTCCAGTTTTCCACCATTTAGTGTATGGAAAACGTATGTAAGTGTAGTATGCTTAACCTACTTGATCATTAGTAATAATTATGCTCATTTGTAGTTAGTCTATTAAAGATTTATCTAAACCTCTCAATATACAATGTTACAAGTCATTGTTTAGAGCAGCACACAACTATAAAGCTTTCAGTGAAAGATTTGTCTTGAAAACATTGTAAAGTGCAATCTCAAGTTTCAAAGAATTCCCAAAGCTATATCTTTTGTGTATGTCACCATAAATATTTTATGTATCACAAATAAATTTCAACAATGTACCTATTTAATAATTATATTATTGAAAGTACACACAAACTTGCACTCACACGGGTTGACGACAAGTATACAAAACTCTTAAAAGACTTTCCTGGAATGGCTAGTACTAGTATTCGAAACCAAAAGTGTTGCTTGTTGGAGACTTCCCGTGTATAAAATAGAAGCAAAATGTCTCTCTCCTCGTCTAAAGAAAAAAGAAGAAGAATGATGATGGAAAAAATGTAAGGATCACACGGTGTGGCTGATCCAGTCTCTCGGCCCATCCCAAGCAAGTGGCAACTACTTCCTCCGTTCCCAAATATAAGTCTTTTAAGACATTTCACTACGGACTATATATGGATGTATATAGTCATATTTTAGAGTGTAGATTCACTCATTTTGTTCTGTACATCTATATACATCCATATATAATACGTAGCAAGGGCGGAGCCACACCAACGGATCGCCCCGGTCGTGTTTGTGCAGTGTAACTATTGTATACAATAGCTGCTACAGTTTACACTGCAGGTGGGCCTCACACCCTGGGCCTGGGCCCTAGGGCTGGGGTGTGGATCCGTCTCTGATCCGTAGTGAAATCTTTAAAAAGCAAGTTATTGTGTCTTTGATTTCAGGATTTTTCAGACTATAATAAAATAAAATAAAATGCATTAAAGCATCACAATGGGGACAAGACACCGGGATTCCTTATTTGCCGCTCCCAGCTTTAAAATAAAATAACTGCCAGGACGCTGAGGCAATAGCCTCCTTCTAGCACAATATTCGGGATAAACAGTTGGCCCGCCAGCTCAGTCAGGGTAAACCTCGGACAATGTCCGCCCTTACATCCCTCATGACCCGCTCTTGTGCGGGCGAGGATAACTGCCTCGCAAGACAAAGCCACAACCCCGAAGAGCCTGGAACCTCCGAAGTGTAGGACGTAAACAGAAAACCAAAGCGTAATAAGAATAAGCGCCGTCACAACAATAGTGATGCCGATGACACGGCCATTAACGCCGGCTTCCGCAATTCCCGACCAGGACAGCCGAAGAAGCCTCCTAAAGGCAATCACGATGGATCCACCCCGCTAGAGAAGATCATAGAAAGGCCATGAACCCTTGGTTATTTTCCAAGATTATTTTTATCTTTTAAAACTAAGTTCATGTTCAAAATTTGTTCTTATATTTCAAAAAAAAGTTGTTGCTTTCAAAAAATGTCCCAAATTTCAGAAAAATGTCGTTTTTAAAAAAATATTCGAAAATTTTCAAAATATTCTTGATTTTCAAAAAATGTTGTGAATGCTTTTGGTCAAAATTTTCAAAACAATGTTCTGATGTTAAAACCAAATGTTCCTGTTTTAAAAATTGTTCATGTTTACAATGTTCACTTTAAAAAAATTACAAAATATGTTCCTGTTTCAAGAAAAATCACGATATTTAGAAAACATATCAGCACTTAATGATTTGCACTGTCTTTCAGAAAAAATGTGTTCGTAATTTCAGATTTTTTTTTCGAATCTGTGATGTAGTCATGTTCTTAAAAGTTTGTGTTGTCTTATAATCACTAAAACTCGCTGGCTCAGCTGGTTGTATCGCCTTCTCGCTCAACATTCACCTTGTTTTGGAGCCAGTCCTCGATCGCATCCTATCGCTGCAGTCTAAACAGAGAAATGAGCTAGAAAGCCCGCCAAGTGGACGCTCTTTGTGCAAAGCCCTAGAAACTTGACGCCTAGAGCGTCCTATATGACTTCTCTAGGACACCTGCCAAAAGGAGGGTCAAAGGGGAGTCATGTGGACCCATGCCCCCTCCGTCGGCCCGTGGGGTGTCACCATGGGCCCACGAATCGCCTCCGCTGCCCTCCTTGTGAACATGTAGTAGTGCAAATGGTTGCCTTCTCTTGCTTGTCGTTAGTTGCCTGCTCCAACGGTGCAACCTCTTGCTCATGGTAGCACTGGACCTAGTGCTAAGTCATGGAACCCACAGTCATAGTGGTTCCTATGTCGGTTGGATCTCATCCTTCTATGACGACTGTCGCCTCAGTGCTTTTCCGGTGCGTCCAGAATGCCCGCATCGCTGACATGCGCATCCCGGCCAGCCACATCTATTTTCACTTCTACGAATGCTTTATTCATGGATTTATGGATCACTATTGTTGTACATAGACCTTTTTCGAAAAAGGATTCCTCCCGCTTTATATTTTATAGCAACATTTTACCGACGACAACGAAATTGCTGGGGGAACAGGACATCAAGCCCAAATGAGAAAGAAAAAAATGCAAACAACGACATCTCGACAAAGAATGGATGATCCGCCACCGTTGCGCCCTCTTGATTCTTCCCACCGCCCTCCAGGGCTCTGAACTGCCGCGTACCAGGAAGCACCTTCAAGAAGGAATGTGACGTCAATGACGCTGCTGCCAGGACATATCCTAGGGTTTCCCCGACACACGAAGGGGAGTGGCAGATGGGTGAAAACGACGCCCTTCAAGAAGGAACGACAGCACCCATAGGCGACACCGCGTCGGAGTCGGATGAACCGGTAGGGATTTCTCACGCAAACCAAACAGCACTATCCGTCGAAACCGGAGCCAACCGACCAGCTTGCCATCCACCATCGTATGCCACCACGGTCTTGAGGTCATCCATGCTGCCTCACTGTGATCACCAACACAAGGCCAAGAGGATGAAGGGAAGGGGAGCATCGAAGCCTCGCGAGAGGGAACCACCACCACCGCCGTCGTGCAGGAGGCCCGTGCCTCCAACACCGTCGTGCGGGAGGCCCGTGCCTCGAACACCGTCGTAGTCACAATTCAGATGCGGTAGCCGGAGCATACCAGGGCACCTGGGCCTGACCAGGCCCAAAACGGGCCCACAAAGCCCCAACCGCCATGCCACAGCACGCCGGCTCCAGCACCTCGCCGCCACCCAACATCGCTCCTCCGCGTCACGGGAGCCACGTCGACGACCCACCTCGCTGTTGGCCCGCCCAGACCCAGATGGGGCTGAAGGGGCCCAGATCTGGGCCGAGCAGGAGCCACCAGATCACGTCTCCACACCACCTCGCCACCTAGCAGACTACCCGGCTGTGACAGGTCATCACGCCGTCGTGCCTGACCGCCACCGCCTAGGAGCACCCCACGGCGTGCTCCGCCCCATGCTAGCGCGACACGATGATACATCTCCAACTTATCTAATTTTCCAAACACTTTCGCTCTTGTTTTGGACTCTAATTTGCATGATTTGAATCAAACTAATCCGGACTGACGTTGTTTTAAGCAGAACTACCATGGTATTTTTTTTATGCAGAAATAAAAGTTCTTGGAATTGGAGGAAACTTTTTGGAGAATTTTTCTAGAATATATAAAAAATAATGAAGCAAAGATCCATCTGGAGGGGGCGGGGGACTTGTTGGTGCGAAGCCAAAAGGACACGGCCACCCGCCTAGACGTGCCCTGTTGGCTTGGGTCCACCTCGTGGCTCCGCAGACCCTAATTCCGGTAATATAAATTCCTATTTCCGGAGAAAATAATTAGAGAGGAGTTTTCATCACATTTTATGAGACATAGCCGCCGCCACCTCATGTTCTTCTTCAGGAGGGTTGATCTGGAGTCCATTTCGGGCTCCGAAGAGTTGGATTCGTCGTCGTCGTCATCACCAACCATTCTCCATCAACGCCCCCATGATGGTCACCACCGTGAGTGAGTGATGCTTCTCCAAAGTATTTATATATTTTTATTGTTCCATGCTATTATATTGTCATTCTAGGATACTTTTTAGGCAATTACTTGTTGTTTTATATTAATTTTGAGCACTATCCTATTAACCCAGTGCCAAGTGCGAGTTGTTGTTTTCTGCATGTTTTTAGCTTTTCAAAAATACTGTACAAACAAAGTCCAAATACCCCAAAACTTTTTTATGATTTTTTCTAGATCAAAATAAGACCTGGAAGTTTCAAAGGAACACCGTACGGCACATGAGGTGCCTCCAAGACAACAGGGCATGCCCAGGGGGACTGGTCGTGACCTGATGGCTTAGGGCCACCTCCCCAGCCCTCTAGCGTTTTTCTCTCTCCTATAAATTCTCATTAATCCTAAAAATCCTAGAGAGCCTCCCGAAAAACTTTTCCCGCTGCCACAAGTCCCTGTTCCGTTGTGTGCCCATTTAGAGCCTTGTTCCAATGCCCTGTCGCAGGGGGGTGGGGATCGATCACGGAGGGCCTTGATACGTCTCCAACGTATCTATAATTTTTTATGATGGCATGCAATTATATTATCTGTTTTGTATGTTTTATATGCATTAATATGCTATTTTATATTATTTTGGGACTAACCTATTAATCTAGAGCCTAGTGCAAGTTTCTGTTTTTTCCTTGTTTTTGAGTTTTGCAGATATGCAATATTAAACGGAGTCCAAACGGAATAAAACCTTCGGAAGGAATTTTTCTGGAAGGAAATAAATCAACCAAGCTTGGAGTGCATGGCAGGAAACCTCGCAGGGAGCCACAAGCCTGCTAGGCGCCACCCCCCGGTCGCGCCTAGTAGGCTTTTCGTCTCCCAGCAGGTATCCTAACCCTAATCTTTGGCCTATAAATTTCCAAATATTCCCCCAACATAAAAAAGAGCCATGCAAATACTTTTCCGACGCTAGAAGCCTCCGTTCCCAAGAGATCCAATCTTGGAGCCTTTTCCGGTAATCTGTCGGAGGGGGTTTCGATCATGGAGGGCATCTACATCAATGCCATTGCCCCTCCGATGATGTGTGAGCAGTCCACCACAGACCTACGGGTTCATAGCTAGTAGCTAGATGGATTCTTCTCTCTCTTTGATCTTCAATACCATGTTCTTCATGATCTTCATGGGGATCTATCCGATGTAATCCTCTTTGTGGTGTGTTTGTCAAGATCCGATGAATTGTGGGTTTATGTTCAGATTATCCATGAATATTATTTGAATCTCTTCTGAATTCTTATTTGCATGATTTCATATCCTTGTAAGTCTCTTAGAGTTATTGGTTTGGTTTGGCCAACTAGATTGGTAATTCTTGCAATGGGAGAAGTGCTTAGTTTTGGGTTCAATCTTGTGGTGTCCTCACCCAGTGACATAGTAGGGATAGCGAGGCACGTATTGTATTGTTGCCATCAAGGGTAACAAGATGGGGTTTTCATCATATTTCTTGAGTTTATCCCTCTACATCATGTCATCTTTCTTAATGCATTACTATGTTCTTCATGAACTTAATACTGTAGATGCAGGCAGGAGTCAGTCGATGTGTGGAGTAATAGTAGTAGATGTAGAATCATTTCGGTCTACTTGATACGGACGTGATGCCTATATGCATGATCATTACCTTGGATAACTACATGATTATTCGCTTTTCTATCAATTGCTTGACAGTAATTTGTTTACCCACCATGATATTTGCCTTCAAAAGAGAAGCCTCTAGTGAAACCTATGGCCCCCGGGTCTACTTTCCATAATATACTTTCAGATCTATAAACCAAAAAAACCAAAAATACTTTGCTGCAATTTATTTACCTTTTAGTTTTCGTTCTCGTTTACATCTATCTCTATAGTATCTAATCCTTGCAAATAATCGTGAAGGGATTGACAACCCCTTTATAGCGTTGGGTGCAAGAGTTTGATTGTTTGTGTAGGTGCATCCATTGGTGACTTGTTTGTTCCTCTTGTTGGAAATATGCCCTAGAGGCAATAATAAATGGTTATTATTATATTTCCTTGTTCATGATAACTCTCTATTATTCATGCTATAATTGTATTAACCGAAAACCGTAATACATGTGTAAATACATAGACCACACCATGTCCCTAGTGAGCCTCTAGATGACTAGCTCGTTGATTAATAGATGGTCATGGATTCCTGACCATGGACATTGGATGTCGTTGATAACGGGATCACATCATTAGGAGAATGATGTGATGGACAAGACCCAATCCTAATCATAGCACAAGATCGTGTAGTTCGTCTACTAGAGCTTTTCTAGTGTCAAGTATCATTTTCTTAGACCATGAGATTGTGCAACTCCCGAATACCGTAGGAATGCTTTGAGTGTATCAAACGTCATAACATAACTAGGTGACTATAAAGGTGCACTAAAGGTGTCTCCGAAAGTGTGTGTTGGGTTGGCACGAATCGAGACTGGGATATGTCACTCCGTGTGACGGAGAGATATCTCTGGGCCCACTCGATAATACATCATCATAATGAGTTCAATGTGACGAAGGAGTTAGTCACAGGATCATGTGTTATGGAACGAGTAAAGAGACTTGCCGGTAACGAGATTGAACAAGGTATAGGGATAACGACGATCGAATCTCGGGCAAGTAACATACCGATGGACAAAGGGAATTATATACGGGATTAATTGAATCCCCGACATCGTGGTTCATCCGATGAGATCATCGTGGAACATGTGGGAGACAATATGGGTATTCAGATCCCGCTATAGGTTATTGGCCGGAGAGGTGTCTCGGTCATGTTCGCATTGTTCCCGAACTAGTAGGGTCTAAATACTTAAGGTTCAGTGACGCTAGAGTTGTAATGAGAATTTTGTGTGGTTTCCGAAAGTTGTTTGGAGTCTCGGATGAGATCCTGGACGTCATGAGGAGTTCCGGAATGGTCCGGACGTGAAGATCTATATATCGGAAGTCTAGTTTCAGTCACCAGAAAAGTTTCAGGGTTTATCGGTATTGTACTGGGACCACCGAAGGGGTTCCGGGGGTTCACCGGGAGGGTCCACCTGCCCCGGAGGACCTAATGGGATGTAGTTGGGTGGGAACCAGCCCCTTAGTGGGCTGGTGTGCCTCCCCCTAGGGCCCATGGCGCCTAGGGCAGCCCACCCTACTAGTGTGGGGGCGCCCCCACCAAACTTGGGGGGCAAGTTCCCCCCTTAGCCGCCGCCCCCACCCTAGATTGGATCTAAGGGGGCCGTCCTCCTCTCCCCTTGGACTATAAATAGTGGGGGGTTGGGAGGGAGGCCACACACTTGCCCCTGGCGCAGCCCTCCCCCTCCTACACCTTCTCCTCCGTAGTGCTTAGCGAAGCTCTGAACCACAAGCTCCACCACCACCACACCGTCGTCCTGCTGGAGCTCTCCCTCAACTTCTCCTCCCCTTGCTGGATCAAGAAGGATGAGACATCCTCATACTATACGTGTGTTGAACGCGGAGGCGCCGTCCGTTTGCCGTTTGGATCGGATCTTCCGCGATTTGAATCCCTGCGAGTACGACTCCATCAACCATGTTCTTTGCAACGCTTCCGCTTAGCGATCTTCAAGGGTATGAAGATGAGCCCTCTCTCTCTCTCTCGTTTCTAGCATCTCCTAGATTGATCTTGGTGACATGTAGGAAATTTTTGGAATTATTACTACGATCCCCAATAGTGGCATCATGAGCTAGGTCTATGCGTAGATTCTATGCAAGAGTAGAACACAAGTAGTTGTGGGCGATGATTTGGTCAATTTTCTTGCTGTTACTAGTCCTATCTTGATTTGGTGGCATTGTGGGATGAAGCGGCCCGGACCGACTTTACACGTACGCTTACGTGAGACTGATTCCACCGCCTGACATGCACTTATTGGATAAGGTGGCTAGCGGGTGTCTGTCTCTCCCACTTTAGTCGGATCAGATTCGATGAAGAGGGTCCTTATGAAGGGTAAATAGCAATTGGCATATCACCATTGTGGCTTTTGCGTAGTTAAGAAACGTTCTTGCTAGAAACCCATAGCCGCCACGTAAAACTTGCAACAACAATTAGAGGGCGTTTAACTTGTTTTTGAAGGGTATGTAATGTGATGTGTATGGCCAAAAGGATATGATCAAATATATGTGATGTATGAGATTGATCATGTTCTTGTAATAGGAATCACGGCTTGCATGTCAATGAGTAGGACAACCGGCAGGAGCCATAGGAGTTGTCTTAATTTATTGTATGACCCGTGTGTCAATGAAAAATGCCATGTAATTACTTTACTTTATTGCTAACCGTTAGCCATAGTAGTAGAAGTAATAGTTGGCGAGACAACTTCATGAAGACATGATGATGGAGATCATGATGATGGAGATCATGGTGTCGTGCCGGTGATGATGGTGATCATGCCGTGCCCCGAAGATGGAGATCAAAGGCGCAAGATGATATTGGCCATATCATGTCACTTTATGATTTGCATGTGATGTTTATCATGTTTTTACATCTTATTTTCTTAGAACGACGGTAGCATAAATAAGATGATACCTCACTAAAATTTCAAGAAATGTGTTCCCCCTAAGTGTGCACCGTTGCGAAGGATCGTTGTTTTGAAGCACCACATGGTGATCGGATGTGATAGATTCTAACGTTTGCATACAACGGGTCTAAGCCAGATTTACACACGTGAAACACTTAGGTTGACTTGATGAGCCTAGCATGTACAGACATGGCCTCAGAACATGAGAGACCAAAAGGTCGAACATGAGTCGTACAGTAGATGCGATCAACATGGAGATGTTCACCATTGATGACTAGACCGTCTCACGTGATGATCGGACACGGCCTAATCGATATTGATCATGTATCACTTAGATGACTAGAGGGACATCTATCTGAGTGGGAGTTCATTAAATAATTTGATTAGATGAACTTAATTATCATGAACTTAGTCTAAAAATTGTCTTAACAATCTATCTTGTAGATCCAATGGCCCACGCTAATGTTGCCCTCATCTTCAACGCGTTCCGAGAAAAAACTAAGCTAAAAGACGATGGAAGCAACTATATGGATTGGGTTCGTAAGTGGAGGATCATCCTCATAGCTTCCAAGAAGTTATATGTCCTTGATGCACCGCTAGGTGACGCACCCATTTTCCTAGCAACTCAAGACGTTATGAACGCCTGGTAGTCGCATAGTGATTACTCCCTTGTTCAGTGCGGCATGCTTTATAGCTTAGAACCAGGGCTCCAAAAGTGTTTTGAGAAACACAAAGCATATGAGATGTTCCAAGAGTTGAGAATGGTTTTCCAAGCTCATGCCCGGGTCGAGAGATATGAAGTCTCCGACAAGTTCTTCAGTTGTAAGATGGAGGAAAATAGTTTTGTTAGCGAGCACATACTCAAAGTGTTTGGGTTGCACAACCGCTTGTCTCATCTGGGAGTTAATCATCCGGATGACTCGATTATTGACAAAATCCTCCAGTTGCTTCCACCTAGCTACAAGATATTTGTGATGAACTTCAATATGCAAGGGATGGAGAAGTCTATTCCTGAGTTATATTCGATGCTGAAATCGGCGGAGGTGGAGATCAAAAAGGAACATCAAGTGTTGATGGTGAATAACACCACCAGTTTCAAGAAAGGCAAGGGTAAGAAGAACTTCAAGAAGGATGGCAAAGCAGTTGTCGCGCCCGGTAAATCAATTGTCGGGAAGAAGCCAAAAAATGGACCCAAAGCTAAGACTAAGTGCTTTTATTCCAAGGAAACCGGTCACTGGAAGCGGAACTGCCCCAAGTACTTAGCGGATAAGAAGGCCGACAACGTCAAAGGTATATATGATATACATGTTATTGATGTGTACCTTACTAGTGCTCGTAGTAGCTCCTGGGTATTTGATACTGGTGCGGTTGCTCACATTTGTAACTCAAAACAGGAGCTGCGGAATAAGCGGAGACTGGCGAAGGACGAGGTGACGATGCACGTCGGGAATGGTTCCAAGGTCGATGTGATTGTCGTCGGCACGCTACCTCTACATCTACCTTCGGGATTAGTTTTAAACCTCAATAATTGTTATTTAGTACCAGCTTTGAGCATGAACATTGTATCTGGATCTCGATTGATGCGAGATGGCTACTCATTTAAATCCGAGAATAATGGTTGTTCTATTTATATGAGAGATATGTTTTATGGTCATGCCCCGCTGGTCAATAGTTTATTTTTATTGAATCTCGAACATGATGTTACACATATTCATAGTGTGAATACCAAACGATGTAAGGTTTATAATGATAGTCCCACATGCTAGTGGCACTGCCGCCTTGGTCATATTGGTGTCAAACACATGAAGAAACTCCATACAGATGGACTTTTGGAGTCTCTTGATTATGAATCATTTGACACGTCTGAACCATGCCTCATGGGACGAATGACTAAGAATCCGTTCTCTAAAACAATGGAGCGAGCAACCAGCTTGTTGGAAATAATACTTACCGATGTATGTGGTCCAAAGAGCGTTGAGGCTCGCGGTGTCTATCATTATGTTCTCACCCTCACTGATGACTTAAGCAAATATGGGTATGTCTACTTAATGAAACACAAGTCTGAGACCTTTGAAAAGTTAAAGGAATTGCAGAGTGAGGTAGAGAATCGACGTGACAAGAAAATAAACTTCTTACGATCTGATCGTGGAGGAGAATATTTGGGTCATGAGTTTGGCACGCACTTAAGGAAATGTGGAATTTTTTCACAACTCATGCCGCCTGGCACACCTGAGCGTAATGGTGTGTCCGAACGTTGTAATCTCACTCTATTGGACATGGTGCGATCTATGATGTCTCTTACTGATTTACCGCTATAATTTTGTGGATGTGCATTAGAGACTGTCGCATTCACT
Organism: Hordeum marinum; assembly: GCA_022496015.1. Classification (NCBI taxonomy): domain Eukaryota; kingdom Viridiplantae; phylum Streptophyta; class Magnoliopsida; order Poales; family Poaceae; genus Hordeum; species Hordeum marinum. The sequence continues at coordinate 469,229,451 of CM039674.1, read as the reverse complement.
TTAAATAGGGCACCATCTAAATCCGGTGAGACAACAATGTATGAATTATGGTTTGGGAAGCAACCTAAGCTGTCGTTTCTGAAAGTTTGGGGATGCGATGCTTATGTCAAGAAACTTCAACCTGAAAAGCTCGAACCCAAATCGAAAAGGTGTGTATTCATAGGATACCCTAAGGAAACTATTGGGTATACATTCTATCTCAGATCCAAAGGCAAGATCTTTGTTGCCAAGAATGGATCCTTTCTAGAGAAAGAGTTTCTCTCGAAAGAAGTAAGTGGGAGGAAAGTAAAACTTGCTGAGGTAATTCTACCCCCTCTCGAACCGGAGAGTAGCCCAGCGCAAGAAAATGTTTCTGTGGTGCCTGACCAACTAGAGAGCAAGTTAATGATGATGATCATGAAACTTCAGATCAAGTTACAACTGAACTTCGTAGGTCCACGAGGACATGTTCCGCACTAGAGTGGTACGACAACCCTGTGCTGGAAATCATGTTGTTACACAATGGTGAACCTTCGAACTATGAAGAAGCCATGGCAGGCCCAGATTCCAATAAATGGCTTGAAGCCATGAAATCCGAGATAGGATCCATGTATGAGAACAAAGTTTGGACTTTGGTGGACTTGCCCGATGATCGACAAGCCATAGAAAATAAATGGATATTTAAGAAGAAGACTGACGCGGATGATAATGTGACCGTCTATAAGGCCCGGCTTGTCACTAAGGGTTATCGACAAGTTCAAGGAGTTGACTACGATGAGACTTTCTCACCCGTAGCGATGTTGAAGTCCGTCCGAATCATGTTAGCAGTTGCCGCATTTTATGATTATGATATCTGGCAAATGGACGTCAAAACGGCATTCCTTAAAGGTTTCCTTAAGGAAGAATTGTATATGATGCAGCCGGAAGGTTTTGTCGATCCTAAGAATGTCGACAATGTATGCAAGCTCTAGCACTCCATCTATGGGCTGGTGCAAGCATCTTGGAGTTGGAATGTTCGCTTTGATGAGGTGATCAAAGCGTTTGGGTTTATACAGACTTATGGAGAAGCCTGTATTTACAAGAAAGTGAGTGGAAGCTCTGTAGCATTTCTCATTTTATATGCAGATGACATATTGTTGATGGGAAATGATATAAAAATTTTGGAAAGTATAAAGGCCTAATTGAATAAGTGTTTTCCAATGAAGGACCTTGGAGAAGCTGCTTACATATTAGGTATCAAGATCTATAGAGATAGATCGAGAAAGCCTCATTGGTCTTTCACCAAGCACATACCTTGACAAGATATTGAAGAAGTTCAATATGGATCAGTCCAAGAAGGGGCTCTTGCCTGTATTGCAAGGTGTGAGATTGAGCACAGCTCAATGCCCGACCTCGGCAGAAGATAGAGAAAAGATGAGTGTCATCCCCTATGCCTCAGCCATAGGCTCTATTATGTATGTCATGTTGTGTACCAGACCTGATGTGAACCTTGCCATAAGTTTGGTAGGGAGGTACCAAAGTGATCCCGGAATGGAACATTGGACAGCGGTCAAGAATATACTTAAGTACCTGAAAAGGACTAAGGATATGTTTCTCGTTTATGGAGGTGCCGAAGAGCTCATCGTAAAGGGTTACGTCAATGCTAGCTTCGACATAGATCCGGATGACTCCAAGTCACAAACCAGATACGTGTATATTTTGAATGGTGGGGCAATCAGTTGGTGTAGTTGCAAGCAAAGCGTCATGGCGGCATCTACATGTGAAGCGGAATACATAGCTGCTTCGGAAGCGCCGCATGAAGGAGTCTGGATGAAGGAGTTCATCACCGACCTAGCAGTGATTCCCAATGTGTCGGGCCCGATGACTCTCTTTTATGACAACACTGGAGCTATTACCATTGCCAAGGAGCCCAGGTTTCACAAGAAGACCAAGCACATCAAGCGCCGCTTCAACTCCATTTGTGGTTACATTCAATATGGATATATAGATATTTGTAAAGTACATGCGGATCTGAATGTCGCAGATCTGTTGACTAAACCTCTTTCATGAGCGAAACATGATCAGCACCAGAACTCTATGGGTGTTCGATTCATCGCAATGTAACTAGATTATGACTCTAGTGCAAGTGGGAGATTGTTGGAAATATTCCCTAGAGGCAATAATAAAATGGTTATTATTATATTTCCTTGTTCATGATAATTGTCTATTATTCATGCTATAATTGTATTAACCGGAAACCATAATACATGTGTGAATACATAGACCACACCAGGTCCCTAGTGAGCCTCTAGTTGAGTAGTTCGTTGATCAATAGATGGTCATGGTTTCCTGACCATGGACATTGGATGTCATTGATAACGGGATCACATCATTAGGAGAATGATGTGATGGACAAGACCCAATACTAAGCATAGCACAAGATCATGTAGTTCGTCTCCTAGAGCTTTTCTAATGTCAAGTATCATTTCCTTAGACCATGAGATAGTGAAACTCCCGGATACCGTAGGAATTCTTCGGGTGTATCGAACGTCACAACGTAACAGGGTGACTATAAAGGTGCACTAGAGGTGTCTCCAAAAGTGTCTGTTAGGTTGGCACGAATCAAGACTAGGACTTGTCACTCCGTGTGATGGAGAGGTATCTCTGGGCCTACTCGGTAATACATCATCATAATGAGCTCAATGTGACTAAGGAGTTAGTCACGGGATCATGTGTTACAGAACGAGTAAAGAGACTTGACGCTAACGAGATTGAACAAGGTATAGGGATACCGACAATCGAATCTCGAGCAAGTAACATACCGATGGACAAAGGGAATTGTAGGATTAATTGAATCCCCAGCATTATGGTTCATCCGATGAGATCATTGATGTCTACTTCACAACCTTCTTCTTGTAGACTCGTGTTGGGACTCCAAGCATAGAGTTTTGTAGGACAATGGAAATTTTCCCTCAAGTGGATGACCTAAGGTTTATCAATCCGTGGGAGGCGTAGGATGAAGATGGTCTCTCTCGAACAACCCTGCAACCAAATAACAAAGAGTCTCTTGTGTCCCCAACACACCCAATACAATGGCAAATTATATAGGTGCACTAGTTCGGCAAAGAGATGGTAATACAAGTGCAATATGGATGGTGGATATAGTTTTTTGTAATCTGAAAATTAAAAACAGCAAGGTAACAAATAGTAAACAGCGAGCAAAACATTGTATAAATGCTTGGAAACAATGCCTAGGGTCCATACTTTCACAAGTGCAATTTCTCTCAACAATATTGCCATAGTTGAATCATAAATAAATCCCTCATGTGCGACAAAGAGTACACTCCAAAGTTAAAAATAGCGGAGAACAAACATAGAAATTATTGTAGGGTACGAAACCACCTCAAAGTTATCTTTTCTGATCAATCTTATGAGCTATCCCTATAAGTGTCATGAAAAGCCCTAGAGTTCGTACTAAGATAACACCTTAAGACACACATCAAACAAAACCAATGTCATCTAGATACTCCAATGTCACCACAAGTACTTGTGGGCTTGATTATACGATATGCATCACACAATTTCAGATTCATTATATTCAATCAAACACAAAGAACTTCAAAAGTGCCACAAAGTTTCTACCGGAAAGTCAAGACGAAAACATGTGCCAACCCCTATGCATAGATTCCCAAGGTCACGCCGCAAGTTGATCACCAAAACATACATCAAGTGTATCAATAGAATATCTCATTGTCACCACAGATATCCCATCGCAAGACATACATCAAGTGTTCTCAAATCCTTAAAGACTCAATCTAATAAGTAAACTTCAAAGGGAAAACTCAATTCATCACAACGAGATAGAGAGGGGAAACACTCCATATGATTCAATATATATCAACAAAGCCCATGGTACATCAAGATAGTGCCATCTCAAGAACACGAGAGAGAGAGAGATCAAACACATAGCTACTGGTACATACCCTCAGCCCCGAGGGTGAACTACTCTCCCCTCGTCATGGTGAGCGTCCGGCTGATGAAATGGCCTCCGGTGATGGTTTCCCCCTCCGGCAGGGTGCCAAAACGGGCTCCCGATTGATTTTTCGTGGCTTTGTAGGTTTGCAGCGGCAGAACTCTCGATCTAGGTCTGCGTTGGGGTTTCTAGAATATTTGACGATTTATAGAGCTAAGAGGGAGGTCGGTGGACTCCCGAGGGGCCCACAAGCCTGGTGGCCACGGCGAGGTGGGGTGGCCACGCCCCTGAGGCTTGTGGCCTCCTTAGGAACCTTCTGGCCCAACTCTGATGCTCCGTAGGTCTCTTCTGGTCCCAAAACAATTACCATAACGTTTTATTCCATTTGGACTTCGTTTGATATTCCTTTTTCTGTAAATCCCAAAAACACGGAAAAAACAAGAACTGGCTGTAACAAGCCAACCTGAAAGGACGAATCTCCGGTGTTTCTGTACCATCCCAAGATCATGCTGGTACACACACGGTACATCAATGTATATATCAAAGTGAAATCACACAGCTTTAATAATCGAAAAATCTCATATCGATTCCTTTATTACAATAAGAATTACAATAAAGTGGCTGAAAGCCAACTCATTGGGCACATAGATTCGGTTCTCAAACCATAGAGTACCTTGTTCATCTTCACGAAAGTCGTTAGCTTTTCCATCCTTCATTCTCTTCTTTTTCTCAGCTATCTCCTTGTACGATTGCTGGGCTTCATGAATTCTTTCGGTCAAGGTGGACTGGATCTCTAGTGTGGCAACATATCCTTTTGGAACTATCTCTAGCCGAAGCTCTCTGAGATCATCGGTTAACTCCTGGGGTAATCCTCCGGCTATGAGTGTGTTCACATAACTCTTCCGACTCAAAGCATGTGCTACAACATTTGCCTTTCCTGGATGGTAATGCAGTCTCATGTCATCGTCCTTGATTATCTCTAACCATCTCCTCTGTCTGAGGTTCAACTCCTTTTGTGTGAAGATATACTTCAGGCTTTTATTATCAGTGTAAACATCACAACTATTTCCGATAAGGAAATGTCTCCAGGTCTTGAGTGCGTGCACTACGGCTGCTAGTTCCAAATCATGGGTGGCATAATTCATCCCATGGGGTCGTAACTGTCCGGATGCATAGGCTACAACTTTTCCCTCCTGCATGAGTACTCCTCCAAGTCCTTGACGTGATGCGTCACAATAAACCTGAAAGTCCTTCTGAATGTTTGGCAGTATCAACACTGGGGCTGTGACCAAACGTTTCTTCAACTCCTGGAAACTGGCCTCACATTCCTCAGTCCAGATATACTTAGACTCTTTCTTCAACAACTCTGTCATGGGCTTTGCAATCTTTGAGAAATTCTCAATGAACCTCCGGTAATATCCGGAAAGTCCGAGAAAACTGCGGATCTCCTTAACTAAGGTGGGTGACTTCTACTCAGTGACTACTTCAACCTTAGCGGGGTCTACTACTATTCCTTCTCCGAAAATAATGTGTGCAAGGAATCCAACTTCCGTCAGCCAGAATTCACATTTACTAAACTTGGCATATAACTGATGCTTTCTAAGCTTCTCCAGAACTAAACGCAAGTGTGCCTTGTGTTCCTCCTCGCTCTTGGAGAATATCAAAATGTCATCGATGAACACCACGGCAAACTGTCCAAATATTCCATAAACACATTGTTCATCATATTCATGAAGTAGACAGGAGCATTAGTCAAACCAAAAGACATGACTGTATACTCATCTAAGCCATACCATGTGGTGAAGGCTGTTTGGGTATATCATGTTCGTGAATTTTCAGTTGGTGATACCCTGATCGAAAATCGATCTTGGAGAATACTTTGGCTCCTACTAGCTGATCAAACAAGTCATTAATCATCGGCAGAGGGTACTTGTTCTTGATAGTCACCTCGTTCAATGCACGATAATCGACTACCATTCTCAAGGTTTTATCTTTCTTCTCCACCAAAAGAACTGGGGCTCCCCAAGGTGAAGAACTTGGGCGAATATATCCCTTATCCAATAACTCCTTAATCTGATTCTTGATTTCTACTAACTCATTTGCGGGCATCCGATAGGGTCACTTGGAAATTGGGGTGGTTCCTGGTAGTAACTCTATCAGAAACTCAATCTCTCTATCTGGTGGCATACCTGGTAATTCCTCCGGGAATACATCTAGAAAGTCTTGTACCACCAACACTTCCTCCTGAACAACTCCTGTGAGGGAATTTAATCAAGCACTCATCCGTGTGCGTCGGGGTACATACTTAATCCTCTTGTTCTCTGGGGAGTGAGTGAAATAGACTTGCTGGGGCAATCAAGATTTCCCCATACTTGGTCATCCAATCCATGCCTAGGATTACATCCAATACTTAGGACTCTAGGACGATGAGGTCGGTGGGAAAAATGTGTTTTCCTATATTAAGTTTTAAGGCATGGCATGCTATCCCTGCCATCATCATACCTCCAGGAGAATTGACCTGAATGGGCTGACTAAGGGTTCTGGTGGGTAAACCATACTTTTCCACAACTACCCTTGATATGAATGAGTGAGTTGCACCAGAATCAAAAAGTACTATAACTGGACGTGAATGCAATAAAAACTTACCAACCACAGTCTCAGGCTGATCATAGACTTCTTCCACATCAAGGTGGTTCACCTGAGCTCGAGGAAAAGGATTTGGCTTCTTAGCTATGGAGTTGCCCTTGTTGATGCCGTTCCCATTTCCTGGCTTGTTTTGAGGACATTTAGTGGCATAGTGTCCTGTCTTGTGGCACTTCAAATAGGTGATATGGTTCACATCCTTCTGAGCTAAAACAGGACGGTGTTGGTTGCCATTCCCATTTCCATTGCCATTCTTGAACTTGCCGTTGTTGGGACGATTATTCCATTTCCTCCATGGTTATGGCCTCCATGGTTGTGCATGTGATGAGTGTGTCCTCCATACTTACCGGTCCCTAATCCGGTATTTCCTGAGTAGGGGGAATAGTGGGGCTTCTGTTGAGCTCCAGAGTGAGACTTCCCCTGTCCATACTTCCTCTTGAGGTTTTCGATTTGCTGTTGCTTCCCCTCCAAGATGAGGGCCTTGTCTTCCAGCTCCTGGTAGTTGCTGAAAGTAGCCACCATCAGCTGCACGCTCAACTCATCGTTGAGTCCTTCCAAGAACTTCTCCTGTTTGGCTGCATCATCGGCCACATCTCCTAGTGCATAACGAGTCAACATGCTGAATTCATCCACATACTGGGCAACGGAGTGGTTCCCCTGGTGTAAGTTGTGAAACTCACGCTTCTTCAGACTCATGGCTCCAGCTGAGACATGAGCAGTGCGGAAAGCTAGCTTGAACTACTCCCAGGTCACACCAACAATGGGGTACGTGGTGGTGTAGTTCTCCCACCATGAAGCTGCTGGTCCCTCCAGTTGATGGGGGCGAAACGCACCTTTTCAGCCTCAGTGCTTCCGGTGGTGGTGAGTTCCCTCTCCATCTTGCGGAGCCAATCATCTGCCACAATGGGCTCAGTGCTGCTAGAAAAAGTTGGTGGATTCAGCCTCAGAAAACGGGTGAGGTTGTCGCCTTGAGGTGGAGGGTGGTTGTTGGTCTGGTTTTGGATCAACAGCTGCATTTGGGCATTCTGCTGCTGGAGAAGTTGTGTGAGTTCCGACGGGAAGGTGAAGTCGGGCTCACGTCGCGAAGGCATATTGCTGTTTTCAAAGGGGTGAGAATTAGAATAGAACAAGGACCTAAAAGGAAATGTCACTACCCATATGGAATGCAACAAACGTAACACACCAAACCCTCATTCATTTATTCAACTCAAGGTTCAAACATCGAGATACAAGTCTCCAATTCAAACTAAGCATCAACCTACACTTTAACAACGAAAATAAAGATACATGGGGCATAACTAAAGTTCTCCTCAAGAGTACATGGTGAAGTGGCCTCCTCCGGTGACGCTCTCCTCATAGTCATCATCATTGCTGATCAAGGGAGCCATGTCTCCTTCTGGGTGAAGATTTTCCCCCATGTCCAACTGTTCCTCTAGAGTTGAAATGCGAGTGTTCAGCTTACGATTCTCTCTAAGAAATCCTTCACTTCATGCTCATGCTCGTACTTGGCTTCCCATAGGTCAGCTTCGAGGTCAATCTCGTGGTTCATCGTCCTCTTGATCGTCTTCGTGTCGGCACGTACCTGAAGCTCCAAGGTCCTGATGTGCGTCTCCAAAGTCTGGATATAGGAAATGGTGGAGTCTTCAGTGGGAGTGTTTATGATAATTCCATTGGCATCCCTGCGACAAACCACGCTGAGTCCTGGTGAAATGGGACCACCCCTGTATTCCTCCTGAATACGTCCAAGGGCACGGTGAATTGCTATGTCCCTCCCAAGAATCCAGCTGGGTGCCACAAACTTGAAGTCCATGGGTTCCTTACGATTTCCAAAAGTCTTTCCGCGGATGTGCACCTAGATCCTGTAGCGACCATCTTGTGGAAAAGACATGATAGGAGTCCCGGTGATGCTTGGCAAGGCAATCCTTATGTTCCTGACGATCTTCATCAGCTCTTTGCCAAAGGGCATCGTCACGTCAGGATGACAAAACTCCGTGATCAAAACTGGGATGAAGGTGGCCATCTATAAATTTTGAAATAAATCGGAGGGAAGTCAGAAACGAGTAGATGAGAGTATAAGAATTTTAAAGACAAAAGAAAAATAAATCCTAAGTCTTTTCCAATCCTAGAGGTTACGTCCTACGGTCAGCGTGTGCTCTGATACCATTTCTGTAACGACCCGACCTGAAAGGTCGAATCTCCGGTGTTTCTCTACCATCCCAAGATCATGCTGGTACACACACGGTACATCAATGTATATATCAAAGTGAAATCACATAGCTTTAATAATCAAAAAATCTCATATCGAGTCCTTTATTACAATAAGAATTACAATAAAGTGGTTGAAAGCCAACTCGTGAGAATAACTAATCTTGCGGAAGCTTCAAAGGTAGTTGAGTCCATCTGACTCCAAGGGCATCTCACCGAGCGTAGAGCGTATCCTCACTCCCGGTCGGAAAAGTACTCTGCAACATGATACGTTGCAGCCGTGTAGGTCAGCATATTAAATATACAGGCAATGTCACAAAAGAGGGGGTAAAGTAATCATCTAGTCTATATGCAGATATGGCAGGTGGGGTAGTAAGTTTTTGCATAAAGCCAAATTTTTCCTACAACAAGAGAGGGCAAAAGCATAATTACTACAATGTTGGTTGATTAAAGAGATGGTTCCGCCAACCAATTCTCATACCCAAGTTGTCATTAAAAATCCCACATCAATATACTTAATTGTGTTGAGAGTTCCAGATAGTTTAGTTCCTTTGGCTCAAGCTGTCCATGACCGTGGACACGGCTAATTGATTAGGTTTGGGTACTCTGCAGAGTTTTGCACACGTTCCCCAAAAGATTTGATCACCTTCGTTGGATTTCTCGCACTTCAGGGTGTTTGAGAAACGGATGACCAAAACATGGTCTTCTAAAGGGTTTCCCCGAGACTCTGTCGGTGCCCATCCTGTCCTACCGTTCTTCTACATCTCGTAGCACCGCCTGTCCAGGGTCACCACGATATCCAACCAAGCCAGAGCCCATAATGGCTTGTGGCTGTGCAGGTAAGCCTTGGATCTTGAAGCATCCATCCATCTCTTTGTGCCTGGGTGGACCTTTCCGCATGAATACTGGCACTTCTCCAGTAACATTTAGGCTAACCACTGGTTTCTCCAGGGCGCCGTTCAACCATCATCCACCCAGAGGTATGTTGAAAACTCGAAGTCTTGAAGTCTTCTTCATCTTGTAGGTCTTGAAATTATTATCTCACAACTCTCATGAATCACACAACCAACCCCGTCTACTAATAGCATAGCAAAAATTAGATCAATGTTTCCCGGGGCCATTTTGTCAAAGGTTGAGGGCTGCCTACCACATGATACTACTTCAAGTAACCAAGTTTCCAAATTACCTACTTTGCATGCAATTGGGGAGATGGTAGAACTAATGCAATAAAACATAGGTATACATGGTCAAAGTGACTTGCCTTGCTGACGATCCTCGTACTCAAGTGACTCTAGATAACAAGCTTCGCACTCCTAATGATCTAACAAATCAAACAAAGCACACAATAAGTATAATCACAATATAATTCACACAACAACAAGGTAAACAATACTTCATCAAACAAAAAGCACAATCAAAAAGAGGGGTCACTCAAAAAGAAGACTCTAAAATTTTTATTGTCAAAATCCTACTAAGGCATAACAAGAAAAAATTTGTTTTGAACAACTAGCCATTTAGATAACAGAAGAAATATGAATATAAATTTTTTTATTATAAAACAGGAGGTATTTCATTATAAAAATTATTTGCAAAAGAGTTATTACAAAACATTTTTCTAACCAATATAAATGGTGAAACCAAATTTTTACCTATTTAAACTAGAGCACAGAACAAATTGAAATATTTTATTTTATGAAAATCAATTCACCTAATGTTGAATAATAGAACTAAATAAACTACTTTGAAAAGTTGAACTAAAGCAAAATTAAAGTAAAAATAAAATAAAAACAATTCAATTTAGTGTTATGTAGAAACCAATCAGAATCTATTTTTACTAAAATCCTTGTCTAACTTATTCAAAAAAATCTCAAATGGTGCTAGATGATAGTCCTAACTAATACAAAGCAGTAGCAAATAGAATCACTCAAAAATAAATTTTTAAACTCATGTTATTCAAGTTTTAGTGATTTGCTCAATTTTATCAAAATTTAAATTTAGAAGTTCAAATTTGAAATCTAATCATACAGACATAAACTACAACAAATTTGTGACATGCTTCAAAAAGAATCAATCAAAAACTCTAAATATTTTAAAAGATATAATAAAAACAAGAACATAATACATTTTGTTTTCTAAAACAGAAAAGAAAAGAAAAAAATCTTATCGAACGGACAGGGTCTACGTGGCATGCTGTGATTGGTTGCGAGAGTGTGCGTGCGGGAGCTGGCGAGCGGACGACCGAAACTTAACGCGTACCGATTCGTTTTATAAAACTTCTAATCTAGCGCGTTGGATCTAGATCGAACGCCCCAGGAGGGGTGCGGTGGCTTACAGCGGTGGGGGTCGGGGTTCCGACGAGGTCGACAGCGGCCGGATGTCGGAGGTGGTCGGAGGCGACGGTGCGGTGGTCGGGGGCGGCGTCCGAAGTGCTCAGGCGACGGCGGCGAAGCTCCGGCGTCGATTAGTGGCGTCGGCCAGGGCTGGGGACGACGGAGGCGACGGCCTCGTGCTCGGGGAGATTCGGTTGACGTCCGAACTCCGGCGAGGTCGTGCGGTAGCGTTCTGGTGAGGGTAGAGGGGGGTTTGGGTTGGAACGCAGAGCGGAGGGATGGGGGTTCTTATAGGGGTGGTGCGGTGGTCGGGGAGGGAGAGAGGGGCGAGATCTGTGGGGAGAGATCACCGGCGACGTCGGGGGCGCGGTGAAGGAAACGAGCGCGCTGATGTTGCGGTCGTGTGGTGGGTCCCACGCGTCAGTGAGGGTGGGACGCGGGATCTGCGAGTCGGTGGCCGACCCGGGGTGATTTCGGGTCTTAAAGGTTGTGGGCCGTCCCGTTTCTGTTTAATTCGTTTACTTTTTTATTTACAAAGCGTTTAAAACATCTTTAATGCATTCAAATCATTTCCAAACATAGGAAATGTATATATCAAAATGATCAGGGGATTAAATGCTATTTAATGAACAATTTTCCTCGGTCATATTGAATATCTTTTTAAAAGTTATTTTCAGAAAATGCCTAATTGATTTTAAATGCTTTTGCAATAATTTTTTCAAATAACCCCCTGGTTTTATTGTTCAAAATATTCACCAAGATGCCCCTGGTGTGGAGTGTCATGTTACTCCCCTCTTTCTTTGAACATTTCCAAAGGTTTTCAAATAGGTGAAAAAAATACATGGGAAAATTGAAATGGCCTTTCAGAATTTCAAAGGAAGCACTTCAACCATTCATTTCATCCAAACAAAGTGATGATGATGCATAGCTATATTTCATAACATTCCAAAATGAAATTTTGGGATGTTACAAACCTACCCACCTTAAGATGAATCTCGCCCTCGAGATTTGGGTTGGCTAGAAAATAGGTACGGGTGGTCTCTACGTAGATCTTCTTCGCGTTCCCAGGTGGCTTCTTCCTCGGTGTGGTGACTCCACAGAACTTTACAAAACTTGATGGTCTTGCTATGGGTAACTCTGTTGGTAGTCTCGAGGATTCTGACAGGCTTCTCCTCGTAGGTCAGGTCAGTGTCAAGTTGTATGGCCTCTATGGGCACTGTGTCTCTCAAAGGAATATCAGCCATCTCAGCATGGCATTTGTTCAGCTGGGAAACATGGAAAACATCATGAACTCCAGACAACCCTTTCGGCAATTCCAGCTTGTAAGCAACTTCACCTCTACGTTCAAGAATTTTGTAGGGGCCTATGAATCTGGGTGCTAACTTTCCTTTAACACCAAACCTCTTGATTCCTCGAAGTGGGGAAACACAAAGGAATGCTCGATCTCCCACTTCATATGTCACCTCCTTGCGTTTGTTATCCGCATAGCTCTTCTGCCTGGATTGAGCTATCTTGAGTCGGTCTCGAATCAGTTTGACCTTTTCTTCAGAATCTCGGATAAGATCAGGACCAAAGAGTTTTCGGTCTCCAACACCATCCCACATCAATGGTGTTCTGCACCTCCTTCCGTATAAAGCTTCAAAAGGGGCCATCTTCAGACTAGTCTGGTAACTGTTGTTGTACGAGAACTCTGCGTATGGTAAGTTGTCATCCCAACTGGACCCATAGTCTAGCGCACAAGCTCTCAACATGTCCTCCAGAATCTGATTGACTCTCTCAGTCTGTCCATCGGTCTACGGATGAAAAGCTGTATTGAACTCCAGCCTCGTACCTAAAGTTTCATGTAGCTGATGCCAAAACTTTGAGGTAAATTGTGTTCCTCTATCTGACACGATACTCCTCGGAACTCCATGCAGACATACGATCCTGGTCATATATATCTTGGCTAACTTAGCACTGGTATAGGTGGTCTTTACTGGGATGAAACGAGCCACCTTGGTCAAGCGATCGACCACTACCCAGATGGAATCATAACCTGAACGGGTCCTAGGTAATATTGTGATGAAGTCCATACCAAGCTTATCCCATTTCCACTCGGGTATCGGCAAAGGTTGGAGTAACCCTGCTGGTTTCTGATGTTCCGCCTTTACTCGCTGACAAACATCACATACCGCAACATGTTCGGCAATATCCTTCTTCATTCAAGTCCACCAGTAACATTCCTTCAAATCCAGGTACATCTTGGTGTTGCCTGGGTGTATCGAGTATGGTGAATCATGGGCTTCTTGAAGTATCAACTTCCTGAGCTCTGGGTCATTGGGCACATAGATTCGGTTCTCAAACCATAGAGTACCTTGTTCATCTTCATGAAAGTCGTTAGCTTTTCCATCCTTCATTCTCTGCTTTATCTCAGCTATCTTCTTCTCTGATTTCTGGGCTTCACGAATTCTTTCGGTTAAGGTGGTCTGGATCTCTAGTGCGGCAACATATCCTTTTGGAACTATCTCTAGCCGAAGCTCTCTGAAATCATCGGTTAACTCCTGGGGTAATCCTCCGGCTATGAGTGTGTTCACATAACTCTTCCGACTCAAAGCATCTGCTACAACATTTGCCTTTCCTGGATGGTAATGCAGTCTCATGTCATAGTCCTTGATTATCTCTAACCATCTCCTTTGTTTGAGGTTCAACTCCTTTTGTGTGAAGATATACTTCAGGCTTTTATGATCAGTGTAAACATCACAACTATTTCCGATAAGGAAATGTCTCCAGGTCTTGAGTGCGTGCACTATGGCTGCTAGTTCCAAATCATGGGTGGCATAATTCATCTCATGGGGTCGTAACTCTCTGGATGCATAGGCTACAACTTTTCCCTCCTGCATGAGTACTCCTCCAAGTCCTTGACGTGATGCGTCACAATAAACCTAAAAGTCCTTCCGAATGTTTGGCAGTATCAACACCGGGGCTGTGACCAAACATTTCTTCAACTCCTGGGAACTGGCCTCACATTCCTCAGTCCGGATATACTTAGACTCTTTGTTCAACAACTCTGTCATGGGCTTGGCAATCTTTGAGAAATTCTCAATGAACCTCCGGTAATATCCGGCAAGTCCGAGAAAACTGCGGATCTCCTTAACTGAGGTGGGTGACTTCCACTCAGTGACTGCTTCAACCTTAGCAGGGTCTACTGCTATTCCTTCTCCGGAAATAATGCGTCCAAGGAATCCAACTTCCGTCAGCCAGAATTCACATTTACTGAACTTGGCATATAACTGATGCTCTCTAAGCTTCTCCAGAACTAAACGCAAGTGTTCCTTGTGTTCTTCCTTGCTCGTGGAGAATATCAAAATGTCATCGATGAAAACCACGACAAACTTGTCGAAATATTCCATAAACACTTTGTTCATCATATTCATGAAGTAGGCAGGAGCATTAGTCAAACCAAAAGACATGACTGTATACTTATATAAGTCATACCTTGTGGTGAAGGCTGTTTTGGGTATATCCTGTTCGCGAATTTTCAGTTGGTGATACCTTGATCGAAAATCAATCTTGGAGAATACTTTGGCTCCTACTAGCTGATCAAACAAGTCATTAATCATCGGCAGAGGGTACTTGTTCTTGATAGTCACCTGCGTTCAATGCACGATAATCGACTACCATTCTCAAGGTTTTATCTTTCTTCTCCTCCAAAAGAACTGGGGCTCCCCAAGGTGAAGAACTTGGGCGAATATATCCCTTATCCAATAACTCCTTAATCTGCTTCTTGATTTCTACTAATCATTTACGGGCATCCTATAGGGTCTCTTGGAAATTGGGGCGGTTCCTGGTAGTAACTCTATCAGAAACTCAATCTCTCTATCTGGTGGCATACCTGGTAATTCCTCCGGGAATACATCTGGAAAGTCTTGTACCACCGGCACTTCCTCCTGAACAAATCCTATGAGGGAATTTAACCAAGCACTCATCCGTGTGCGTCGGGATACATACTTAATCCTCTTGTTCTCTAGGGTGGTGAGTGAAATAGACTTGCTAGGGCAAGCAAGATTTCCTTCATACTTGGTCATCCAATCCATGCCTAGGATTACATCCAATCCTTGGGACTCTAGGACGATGAGGTCGGTGGGAAAAACGTGTTTTCCTATATTAAGTTTCAAGGCGTGGCATCCTATCCCTGCCATCATCATACCTCCTGGGGAATTGACCTTAATGGGCTGACTAAGGGTTCTGGTGGGTAAACCATACTTTTCCACAACTACCCTTGATATGAATGAGTGAGTTGCACCAGAATCAAAAAGTACTATAACTGGACGTGAATGCAATAAAAACTTACCAACCACAGTCTCGGGCTGATCATAGACTTCTTCCACATCAAGGTGGTTCACCTGAGCTCGAGGAAAAGGATTTGGCTTCTTAGCTGTGGAGTTGCCATTATTGTTGCCGTTTCCATTTCCTGGGTTGTTCTAAGGACATTCAGTGGCATAGTGTCCTGTCTTGTGGCACTTGAAATAGGTGATATGGTTCAGATCCTTCTGAGCTGAAACGGGACGGTGTTGGTTGCCATTCCCATTTCCATTGCCATTCTTGAAGTTGCCATTGTTGGGACGATTACTCCCATTTCCTCCATGGTTATGGCCTCCATGGTTATGCACGTGATGAGTGTGTCCTCCATACTTACCGGTCCCTGATCCGGTATTTCCTGAGTACGGGGAGTAGCGGGGCTTCTGTTGGGCTCCAGAGTGAGACTTCCCATGTCCATACTTCCTCTTGAGGTTTTTGATTTGCTGCTGCTTCCCCTCCAAGATGAGGGCCTTGTCTACCAGCTCCAGGTAGTTGCTGAAAGTAGCCACCATCAGTTGCACGCTCAACTCATCGTTGAGTCCTTCCAAGAACTTCTCCTGTTTGGCTGCATCATCGGCCACATCTCCTGGTGCATAACGAGCCAACATGCTGAATTCATCCACATACTAGGCCACGGAGCGGTTCCCCTGGCGTAAGTTGCGAAACTCACACTTCTTCAGACTCATGGCTCCAGCTGAGACATGAGCAGTGCGGAAAGCTAGCTTGAACTGCTCCCAAGTCACACCAGCAATGGGGTACGTGGTGGTGTAGTTCTCCCACCATGAAGCTGTTGGTCCCTCCAATTGATGGGTGGCGAAATGCACCTTTTCAGCCTCAGTGCATCCGGTGGTGGTGAGTTCCCTCTCCATCTTGCGGAGCCAATCATCTGCCACAATGGGCTCAGTGCTGCTAGAAAAGTTGGTGGATTCAGCCTCAGAAAATGGGTGAGGTTGTCCCCTTGAGGTGGAGGGTGGTTGTTGGTCTAGTTCTGGATCAACAGCTGCATCAGGGCATTCTGCTGCTGGAGAAGTTGTGTGAGTTCCGGCAGGAAGGTGAAGTCGGGCTCGCATCACGGAGGCATATTGCTGTTTTTAGAGGGGCGAGAATTAGAATAGAACAAGGACCTAAAAGGAAATGTCACTACCCATATGGAATGCAACAAACGTAACACACCAAACCCTCATTCATTTATTCAACTCAAGGTTCAAACATCGAGATACAAGTCTCCAATTCAAACTAAGCATCAACCTACACTTTAACGACGAAAATAAAGATACATGGGGCATAACTAAAGTTCTCCTCAAGAGTACATGGTGAAGTGGCCTCCTCCGGTGACGCTCTCCTCATAGTCATCATCATTGCTGATCAAGGGAGCCATGTCTCCTTCTGGGTTAAGATTTTCCCCCATGTCCAACTGTTCCTCCAGAGTTGAAATGCGAGTGTTCAGCTTATCGATTCTCTCTAAGAAACTTCATGCTCATGCTCGTACTTGGCTTCCCGTAGGTCAGCTTCGAGGTCAATCTCGCGGTTCATCAGCCTCTTGATTGTCTTCGTGTCGGCACGTACCTGAAGCTCCAAGGTCCTGATGTGCGTCTCCAAAGTCTGGATATAGGAAATGGTGGAGTCTTCAGTGGGAGTGTTTATGATAATTCCATTGGCATCCCTGCGACAAATCACGCTAAGTCCTGGTGAAATGGGACCACCCCTGTATTCCTCCTGAATACGTCCAAGGGCATGGTGAATTCCTATGTCCCTCCCAAGAATCCAGCTGGGTGCCACAAACTTGAAGTCCATGGGTTCCTTATGATTTCCAAAAGTCTTTCCGCGGATGTGCACCTCGATCCTGTAGCGACCATCTTGTGGAAAAGACATGATAGGAGTCCCGGTGATGCTTGGCAAGGCAATGCTTATGTTCCTGACGATCTTCATCAGCTCTTTGCCAAAGGGCATCGTCGCGTTAGGCTGACAAAACTCCGTGATCAAAACTGGGATGAAGGTGGCCATCTATAAATTTTGAAATAAATCGGAGGGAAGTCAGAAACGAGTAGATGAGAGTATAAGAATTTTAAAGACAAAAGAAAAATAAATCCTAAGGCTTTTCCAATCCAAGAAGTTACGTCCGACGGTCAGCGTGTGCTCTGATACCATTTCTGTAACGACCCGACCTGAAAGGTCGAATCTCCGGTGTTTTGTACCATCCCAAGATCATGCTGGTACACACACAGTACATCAATGTATATATCAGAGTGAAATCACACAGCTTTAATAATCTAAAAATCTCATATCGAGTCCTTTATTACAATAAGAATTACAATAAAGTGGCTGAAAGCCAACTCGTGAGAATAACTAATCTTACGGAAGCTTCTAAGGTAGTTGAGTCCATCTGACTCCAAGGGCATCTCACCGAGCGTAGAGCGTATCCTCACTCCTGGTCAGAAAAGTACTCTGCAACATGATACGTTGCAGCCGTGTAGGTCAACATATTGAATATGCCGGCAATGTCACAAAAGAGGGGGTAAAGTAATCATCTAGTCTATATGCAGATATGGCAGGTGGGGTAGTAAGTTTTTGCGTAAAGCCAAATTTTTCCTACAACAAGAGAGGGCAAAAGCATAATTACTACAATGTTGGTTGATCAATGAGATGGTTCCACCAACCAATTCTCATACCCAAGTTGTCATTAAAAATCCCACATCAATATACTTAATTGTGTTGAGAGTTCCAAATAGTTCAGTTCCTTTGGCTCAAGCTGTCCATGACCGTGGACAGGGCTAATCGATTAGGTTTAGGTACTCTGCAGAGTTTTGCACACGTTCCCCACAAGATTTGATCGCCTCCGTTGGATTTCTCGCACTTCAGGGTGTTTGAGAAACGGATGACCAAAACATGGTCTTCTAAAGGGTTTGCCCGAGACTCTGTCGGTGCCCATACTTTCCTACCATTCTTCTACATCTCGTAGCACCGCCTGTCCAGGGTCACCACGATATCCAACCAAGCCAGAGCCCATAATGGCTTGTGGCTGTGCAGGTAAGCCTTGGGTCTTGAAGCATCCATCCATCTCTTTGTGCCTGGTTGGACCTTTCCGCATGAATATTGGCACTTCTCTAGTAACATCTAGGCTAACCACTGGTTTTTTCAGGGCGCCATTCAACCATCATCCACCCAGATGTATGTTGAAAACTCGAAGTCTTGAAGTCTTGTTCATCTTGTAGGTCTTGATATTTTTATCTCACGACTCTCATGAATCACACAACCAACCCCGTCTACTCATAGCATAGCAAAAAATAGATCAACGTTTCCCGGGGCCAGTGTGTAGAAGGTTGAGGGGTGCCTACCACATGATACTACTTCAAGTAACCAAGTTTCCAAATTACCTACTTTACATGCAATTTGGGAGATGGTAGAACTAATGCAATAAAACATAGGTATACATGGTCAAAGTGACTTGCCTTGCTGACGATCCTCGTACTCAAGTGATTCTAGATAACAAGCTTTGCACTCCTAATGATCTAACAAATCAAACAAAGCACACAATAAGTATAATCACAATATAATTCCAACAACAGCAAGGTAAACAATACTTCATCAAACAAAAAAGCACTATCAAAAAGAGGGGTCACTCAAAAAGAAGACTCTAAAAATTTTAGTGTCAAAATCCTACTAAGGCATAACAAGACAAAATTTATTTTGAACAACTAGCCATTTAGATAACAGAAAGAAATATAAATACAAAATTTTTTATTAGAAAACAGAAGGTATTTCATTACAAAAATTCTTTGCAAAAGAGTTATTACAAAACATTTTTCTAACCAATATAAATGGTGAAAACCAATTTTTACCTATTTAAACTAGAGCACAAAACAAATTAAAATATTTTATTTTATGAAAATCAATTCACCTAATGTTGAATAATAGAACTAGATAAACTACTTTGAAAAGTTGAACTAAAGCAAAATTAAAGTAAAAATAAAATAAAAACAATTCAATTTAGTGTTATGTAGAAACCAAACAGAACCTGTTTTTACTAAAATCCTAGTCTAACATATTCAAAAAAATCTCAAATGGTGTTGGATGATAGTCCTAACTAATACAAAGCAGTAACAAAAAGAATCACTCAAAAATAAATTTTTAAACTCATGTTATTCAAGTTTTAGTGATTTGCTCAATTTTTTCAAAATTCAAATTTAGATGTTCAAATTCGAAATCTAAGCATACAGACATAAACTACAACAAATTTGTGACATGCTGCAAAAAGAATAAATCAAAAACTCTACATGTTTTAAAAGATATAATAAAAACAAGAACAGAATACATTCTGTTTTCTAAAACAGAAAAGAAAAGAAAAAAATCTTATCGAACGGACAGGGTCTACGTGGCATGCTGTGATTGGTTGCGAGAGTGCGTGCGGGAGCTACCGAGCGGATGACTGAAACTTAATGCGTACCGATTCGTTTTATAAAACTTCTAATCTAGCGCGTTGGATCTAGATCGAACGGCCCAGGGAGGTGCGGTGGCTTACAGCGGCGGGGGTCGGGGTTCCGGCGAGGTCAACAGCGGCCGAATATCGGAGGTGGTCGGAGGCGACTGTGCGGTGGTCGGGGGCGGTGTCCAAAGTGCTCAGGCGATGGCGGCGAAGCTCCGGCGTTGGCCGGGGCTGGGGACGACGGAGGCGATGGCCTCGTGCTCGGGGAGATTCGGTTGACGTCCGAACTCCGGTGAGGTCGTGCGGTAGCGTTCTGGTGAGGGTAGAGGGGGTTTCGGGGTGGAACGGAGAGTGGAGGAACGGGGGTTGTTATAGGGTGGTGCGGTGGTCGGGGAGGGAGAGAGGGGTGAGATCTGTGGGGAGAGATTGCCGGCGACGTCGGGGGTGCGGTGAAGGAGACGAGCATCCTGATGCCTCGGTCGGACGGTGGGTCCCGCGCGACAGTGAGGCTGGGACGCAGGATCTGCGCATCGGTGGCCGACCCGGAGTGATTTCGGGTCTTAAAGGCTATGGGCCGGCCCGTTTCTGTTCAATTTGTTTCCTTTTTATTTACACAGCGTTTAAAACATCTTTAATGCATTCAAATCATTTCCAAACATAGGGAATGTATATATCAAAATGATCAAGGGATTAAATGCTATTTAATGAACATTTTTCCTCTGTCATATTGAATATCTTTCTAAAAGTTATTTTCAGATAATTCCTAATTGATTTTAAATGCTTTTGCAATAATTTTTTCAAATAGCCCCCTGGTTTTATTGTTCAAAATATTCACCAAGATGCCCCTGGTGTGGAGTGTCATGTTACTCCCCTCTTTCTTTGAACATTTCCAATGGTTTTCAAATAGGTGAAACAAATACATGGGAAAATTGAAATGGCCTTTCAGAATTTCAAAGGAAGCACTTCAACCATTCATTTCATGCAAACAAAGTGATGATGATGCATAGCTATATTTCATAACATTCCAAAATGAAATTTTGGGATGTTACACTGGCACTATGCTCTAGGTTAATAGGTTGGTCCCAAAAATAATATAAAGATGTGGTAAAATGATTATAAAACATCCAAGAATGATAATATTGTTGGAAATATGCCCTAGAGGCAATAATAAAATGGTTATTGTTGTATTTCCTAGTTCATGATAATTGTCTATTGTTCATGCTATAATTGTGTTAACCGGAAACCGTAATACATGTGTGAATACATAGACCACAACATGTCCCTAGCGAGCCTCTAGTTGACTAGCTCGTTGATCAATAGATGGTCACGGTTTCATGACCATGGACATTGGATGTCGTTGATAACGAGATCACATCATTAGGAGAATGATGTGATGGACAAGACCCAATCCTAAGCATAGCACAAGATCGTGTAATTCGTTTGCTAAAGCTTTTCAATGTCAAGTATCGTTTCCTTAGACCATGAGATTGTGCAACTCCCAGATACCGTAGGAATGCTTTGGGTGTGCCAAACGTCACAACGTAACTGGGTGGCTATAAAGGTGCACTACGGGTATCTCTAAAAGTGTCTGTTGGGTTGGCGCAAATCGAGACTGGGATTTATCACTCCATGTGACGGAGTGGTATCTCTGGGCCCACTCGGTAAGACATCATCATAATGAGCTCAATGTGACTAAGGAGTTAGTCACGAGATGATGTATTACTGAACGAGTAAAGAGACTTGCCAGTAACGAGATTGAACAAGGAATAGAGATACCGACGATCAAATCTCGGGCAAGTATCATGCCGATAGACAAAGGGAATTGTATACGGGATTGATTGAATCCCCGACATCGTGGTTCATCCGATGAGATCATCGTGGAGCATGTGGGAGCCAACATGGGTATCCAGATCCCGCTGTTGGTTATTGACCGGAGAGCTGTCTCAGTCATGTCTACATGTCTCCCGAACCCGTAGGGTCTACACACTTAAGGTTCGATGACGCTAGGGTTATAGGGAAATGGTATACGTGATTACTGAAAGTTGTTCGGAGTCCCGGATGAGATCCCGGACGTCACGAGGACCTCCGGAATGGTCCGGAGGTAAAGATTGATATATAGGAAGTCCAGTTTTGGTCACTGGAAAGTTTTCGGGCTCATCGGTAGTGTACTGGGAGTGCCGGGAGGGTGCCGGAGGACCCCCGGGAGGGGTGTGACGACCAAAGGACTTCATGGGCCCTTAGAGGAGGTTTGCCAGCCCTTATTGGGCTGGCCAAGACCTTCTAGAAAGTCCCATGCGGCTGGAGATAAGAGATAGGGCAGAAAAAGGTTTAAAAGGAGGAGATCCACCTCCCTTGTGGGAGGTGGACTCTCCCCCTAGTTTGGCTGAAGCTCTCCTCCTTGGAGGACGGGCCAAGGCAGCCCTCCCTCTCCCTCCTCCTATATATATGCAAGGGTTTGGGCTGATTTGAGACACGACTTCTTTCTCTCTCGGTGCAGCCCTACCCTTCCTCTTCCTCGTTCTCCATAGCGCTTGGCGAAGCCCTACCGGAGTTCACGTAGCTCCACCGTCACCACACCGTCGTGCTTCGGGAGCTCTCCGTCAACCTCTCCTTCCTCCTTGCTGGATCAAGGCGTAGGAGACGTCACCGGGCTGCACGTGTGTTGAACGCGGAGGTGCCATTGTTCGGCGCTGAGATCGGAACCCACCGTGATCTGAATCGCTGCAAGTACGACTCCACCAACCGCGTTCTTGTAACGCTTTTGCTTAACGATCTTCAAAGGTATGAACATGCAATATCTCCCCACTCGTTGCTGGTTTCTCCATGGATAGATCTTGGTGATCGTTGGAAAAAATTTGATTTACTACTATGTCTCCCAACAGTGGCATCATGAGCTAGGTCTATGCGTAGAATCTATGCACGTGTAGAACACAAGTTGTTGTGGGCATCGATTTTGTTAATTTGCTTACCACTACTAGTCTTATCTTTATTTGGTGGTATTGTGGATGAAGCGGCCCGGACCGACTTTACACGTACGCTTACGTGAGACTGGTTCCACGGCCTGACATGCACTTGTTGCATAAGGTGGCTAGCGGGTGTCTGTCTCTCCCACCTTAGTCGGATTGGATTCAATGAAAAGGGTCCTTATGAAGGGTAAATAGCAATTGGCATATCACGTTGTGGTTTTGGCGTACGTAAGAAACGTTCTTGCTAGTAACCTATAGCAGCCACGTAAAAACATGCAACTATAAATTAGATGACGTCTAACTTGTTTTTGCAGCATATGCCTTGTGATGTGATATGGCCAAAGGATGTGATGTGATGCATTGTGATGTATGAGATTGATCATGTTCTTGTAATAGGATTCATGACTTGCATGTCGATGAGTATGACAACCGGCAGGAGCCATAGGAGTTGTCTTATTTTATTGTATGACATGCGTGTCAATCATAAACGCCATGTAATTACTTTACTTTATTTCTAAACGTTAACCATAGTAGTAGAAGTAATAGTTGGCGAGACAACTTCATGAAGACACAATGATGGAGATCATGATGATGGAGATCATGTGTTGTGCCGGTGACAGTGATGATCATGGTGCCCCGAAGATGGAGATCAAAGGAGCAAGATGATATTGGCCATATCATGTCACTATATTGATTGCATGTGATGTTTATCATGTTTACATCTTATTTGCTTAGAACGACGGAGGTAAATAAGATGATCTCTCAATAAAATTTCAAGAAAAGTGCTCACCCTAACTGTGCACCATTGCTAAGGATCGTTGTTCCGAAGCACCACGTGATGACCGGGTGTGATAGGCTCTAACGTTCGCATACAACGGGTGTAAGCCAGAATTACACACGCGGAACACTTAGGTTGACTTGACGAGCGTAGCATGTACAGACATGGCCTCGGAACATGGAAGACCAAAAGGTCAAACATGAGTTGTATAGAAGATACGATCAACATGGAGATGTTCACCATGGATGACTAGTCCGTCTCACGATGATCGGACACGGGCTAGTTGACATGGATCATGTGTCACTTAGATGACTAGAGAGATGTCTATCTAAGTGGGAGCTCATTAAATAATTTGATTACGTGAACTTAATTATCATGAACTTAGTCTAAAATTATCTTTACAATCTATATTGTAGATCCAATGGCCAACGCGAATGTCACCCTCAATTTCAACGCGTTCCTAGAGAAAACCAAGCTGAAAGATGATGGAAGCAACTATGCGGACTGGGTCCGTGGCTTGAGGATCATCCTCATAGCTTCCAAGAAATTGTATGTCCTTCATGCACCACTAGGTGACCCACCCCTTCTCCCAGCAGAGCAAGAAGTTGTGAACGCTTGGCATTCTCGCTGCAATGATTACTCCCTTGTTCTGTGCGGCATGCTTTACAGTTTAGAACCGGGGCTCCAAAAGCGTTTTGAGCAACACGGAGCATATGAGATGTTCCAAGAGCTGAAACTGGTTTTCCAAGCTCATGCCCAGGTCAAGAGATATGACGTCTCCGACAAGTTCTTTAGCTGTAAGATGGAGGAGAATAGTTCTGTCAGTGAGCACATCCTCAAGATGTCTGGGCTACACAACCGCTTGACTCAGCTGGGAGTTAATCTCCCGGATGACTCAGCTATTGACAGAATCCTCCAGTCGCTTCCACCTAGCTACAAAAGCTTTGTGATGAACTACAACATGCAGGGGATGGTGAAGTCCATTCCTGAGTTGTACTCAATGCTGAAATCAGCGGAGGTCGAGATCAAAAAGGAGCATCAAGTATTCATGGTGAATAAGACCACTAGTTTCAAGAAAGGCAAGGGTAAGAAGAACTTCAAGAAGGACGGCAAAGTTGTTGCCGCGCCCGGTAAGCAAGTTGCCGGGAAGAAGAAGAACAAGAATGGACCCAAGCCTGAGACTAAGTGTTTTTATTGCAAGGGTACCGGTCACTGGAAGCGGAACCGCCCCAAGTACTTAGCGGATAAGAAGGACGGCAACATTAAAGGTATATGTGATATACTTGTTATTGATGTGTACCTAACCAGCGCTCGTAGTAGCTCCTAGGTTTTGATACCGGTGCAATTGCTCACATTTGTAACTCCAAGCAGGAGCTGCGGAATAAGTGGAGGCTAGCAAAGGACGAGGTGACCGTGCGCGTCGGGAATGGTTCCAAGGTCGATGTGATCGCCGTCGGCATGCTACCTCTACATCTACCTTCGGGATTAGTGTTAAACCTTAATAATTGTTATTTAGTACCAGCTTTGAGCATGAACATTGTATCTGGATCTCGCTTGATGCGAGATGGCTACTCATTTAAATCCGAGAATAATGGTTGTTCTATTTATATGAGAGAGATGTTTTATGGTCATGCCCCACTGGTCAATGGTTTATTTTTGATGAATCTCGAACGTGATGTTACACATGTCCATAGTGTGAGTACCAGAAAGTGTAAGGTTGATAACGATAGTCCCACTTACATGTGGCACTGCCGCCTTGGTCATATTCGTGTCAAACGCATGAAGAAGCTCCATACTGATGGACTTTTGGAGTCTCTTGATTTCGAATCATTTGACACGTGTGAACCATGCCTCATGGGCAAGATGACCAAGACTCCGTTCTCCGGAACAATGGAGCGAGCAACTGACTTGTTGGAAATAATACATACCGATGTATGCGGTCCAATGAGTGTCGAGGCTCGTGGTGGCTACCGTTATGTTCTCACCCTCACTGATGACTTGAGTAGATATGGGTATGTCTACTTAATGAAACATAAGTCTGAAACTTTTGAAAGGTTCGAGGAATTTCAGAGTGAGGTAGAGAATCAACGTGACAGGAAAATAAAGTTCCTACGATCTGATCGTGGCGGAGAATATTTAAGTCACGAGTTTGGCACGCACCTCAGGAAATGTGGAATTGTTTCACAACTCATGCCGCCTGGCACACGTCAGTGAAATGGTGTGTCTGAACGTCGTAATTGCACTCTATTAGATATGGTACGATCTATGATGTCTCTTACCGACATACCGCTATCATTTTGGGGATATGCATTAGAGACTGTCGCATTCACTTTAAATAGGGCACCGTCAAAATCCTTTGAGACGACACCGTATGAATTATGGTTTGGAAAGAAATCTAAGTTGTCGTTTCTAAAAGTTTGGGGATGTGATGCTTATGTGAAGAAACTTCAACCTGAGAAGCTCGAACCCAAAGCGGAAAAGTGCGTCTTCATAGGATATCCCAAAGAGACTATTGGGTATACCTTCTACCTCAGATCCGAAGGCAAAGTATTTGTTTCCAAGAATGGATCCTTTCTCGAGAAAGAGTTTCTCTCTAAAGAAGTGAGTGGGAGGAAAATAGAACTTGATGAGGTAATTGTACCTCCACTCGAACCGGAGAGTAGCACAGCACAAGAAGTTGTTTGTGTGGAGCCTACACTGGCTGGAGAGGAAGTTAATGATGATGATCATGAAACTTCAGATCAAGTTACTATTGAACGTCGAAGGTCCACTAGGACACGTTCCACACCAGAGTGGTACGGCAACCCTGTCCTGGAGATCATGTTGTTGGACAATGGTGAACCTTCGAACTATGAAGAAGCGGTGGCGGGCCCGGATTCCAACAAATGGCTTGAAGCCATGAAATCCGAGATAGGATCCATGTATGAGAACAAAGTGTGGACTTTGGTGGACTTGCCTGATGATAAGCGAGCCATTGAAAATAAATGGATCTTTAAGAAGAAGACTGACGCGGATGGTAATGTGACCGTCTATAAGGCTCGACTTGTCGCTAAGGGTTATCGACAGGTTCAAGGAGTTGACTACGATGAGACTTTCTCACCCGTAGCGATGCTGAAGTCTGTCTGAATCATGTTAGCAATTGCCGCATTTTATGATTATGAGATCTAGCAAATGGACGTCAAAACGGCATTCCTTAATGGCTTCCTCAAGGAAGAACTGTATATGATGCAGCCGGAAGGTTTTGTCGATCCTAAAGATGCTAAAAAGGTATGCAAGCTCCAGCGCTCCATCTATGGGCTGGTGCAAGCATCTCGGAGTTGGAACATTCGCTTTAATGAAGTGATTAAAGCGTTTGGGTTTGTACAGGTTTATGGAGAACCCTGTATTTACAAGAAAGTGAGTGGGAGCTCTGTAGCATTTCTCGTATTATATGTGGATGACATGCTGATAATGGGAAATGATATCGAACTCTTGGAAAGTGTAAAGGCCTACTTGAATAAGTGTTTTTCAATGAAGGACCTTGGAGAAGTTGCTAACATATTAGGTATTAAGATCTATAGAGATAGATCGAGACGCCTCATAGGTCTTTCACAAAGCACATACCTTGAAAAGATATTGAAGAAGTTCAATATGGATCAGTCCAAGAAGGGGTTCTTGCCTGTGTTACAAGGTGTGAGATTGAGTACGACTCAATGCCCGACCATGGCAAAGGATAGAGAAGAGATGAGTGTCATCCCCTATGCTTCAGCCATAGGCTCTATTATGTATGTCATGCTGTGTACCAGACCTGATGCGAAACTTGCCCTAAGTTTGGTAGGGAGGTACCAAAGTGATCCCGGAGCGAAACACTAGACATCGGTCAAGAATATCCTGAAGTACCTGAAAAGGACAAAGGACATGTTTCTCGTATATGGAGGTGCCGAAGAGCTCGTCGTAAAGGGTTACGTCGATGCTAGCTTCGACACAGATCCGGACGACTCCAAGTCGCAAACCGGATACGTGTATATCTTGAACGGGGGGGCAGTCAGCTGGTGCAGCAGCAAGCAAAGCGTCGTGGCGGCATCTACATGTGAAGCGGAGTACATAGCTGCTTCGTAAGCAGCAAAGGAAGGAGTCTGGATGAAGGAGTTCATCACCGACCTAGGAGTAATTCCAAGTGCGTCGGGTCCGATGACTCTATTCTGTGACAACACTGGAGCTATTGCCCTTGCAAAGGAGCCCAGGTTTCACAAGAAGACAAGACACATCAAGCGCCGCTTCAACTCCATCCATGATTACATTCAGGAGGAAGATATAGATATTTGTAAAGTGCATACGGATCTGAATGTCGCAGATCCATTGACTAAACCTCTCTCATGAGCAAAACATGATCAACACCAGAATGCTATCAGTGTACGATTCATCACAATGTAACTAGATTATTGACTCTAGTGCAAGTGGGAGACTGGTGGAAATATGCCCTAGAGGCAATCATAAAATGGTTATTATTGCACTTCCTAGTTCATGATAATTAACTATTGTTCATGCTATAATTGTGTTAACCGGAAACCGTAATACATGTGCGAATACATAGACCACAACATGTCCCTAGTGAGCCTCTAGTTGACTAGCTCGTTGATCAATAGATGGTCACAGTTTCATGAGCATGGACATTGGATGTCGTTGATAACGGGATCACATCATTAGGATAACGGGAGATTGTGCAACTCCCGGATATCGTAGGAATGCTTTGGGTGTGCCAAACGTCACAACGTAACTAGGTGGCTATAAAGGTGCACTACGGGTATCTCTGAAAGTGTCTGTTGGTTGGCACGAATCGAGACTGGGATTTGTCACTCTGTGTGACGGAGAGGTATCTCTGGGCCCACTCGGTAAGACATCATCATAATGAGCTCAATGTGACTAAGGAGTTAGTCACGGGATGATGTATTAAGGAACGATTAAAGAGACTTGCTGGTAATGAGATTGAACAAGGTATAGAGATACCGACGATCGAATCTCGGGCAAGTATCATACTGATAGACAAAGGGAATTGTATACGGGATTGATTGAATCCCCGACATCATGGTTCATCCGATGAGATCATCATGGAGCATGTGGGAGCCAACATGGGTATCCAGATCCCGCTGTTGGTTATTGCCCGGAGAGGTGTCTCGGTCATGTCTACATGTCTCCCGAACCCGTAGGGTCTACACACTTAAGGTTCGATGACGCTAGGGTTATAGGGAAATGGTATACGTGATTACCGAAAGTTGTTCGGAGTCCCGGATGAGATCCCGGACGTCAAGAGGAGCTCCAGAATGGTTCGGAGGTAAAGATTGATATATAGGAAATCCAGTTTTGGTCACTGGAAAGTTTTCGGGCTCATCGGTAGTGTACCGGGAGTGTCGGGAGGGTGCCGGAGGACCCCCGGGAGGGGTGTGACGACCAAAGGACTTCGTGGGCCCTTAGAGGAGGTGTGTCAAACCTTGTTGGGCTGGCCAAGACCTTCAAGAAAGGCCCATGCGGCTGGAGATAAGAGATAGGGCTGAAAAAGGTTTAAAAGGAGGAGATCCACCTCCCTTGTGGGAGGTGGACTCTCCCCCTAGTTCGACCGAAGCTCTCCTCCTTGGAGGAGGGGCCAAGGCATCCCTCCCTCTCCCTCCTCCTATATATATGCAAGGGTTTAGTCTGATTTGAGACACGACTTCTTTCTCTCTCGGTGCAGCCCTACCCTTCCTCTTCCTCGTTCTCCGTAGCGCTTGGCGAAGCCCTGCCGGAGTTCACGTAGCTCCACCGTCACCACACCGTCGTGATTCCGGAGCTCTCCCTCAACCTCTCCTTCCTCCTTGCTGGATCAAGGCGTAGGAGATGTCACCGGGCTGCACGTGTGTTGAACGCGGAGGCGTCGTTGTTCGGCGCTGAGATCAGAATCCACCGCGATCTGAATCGCTGCGAGTACGAATCCACCAACCGCGTTCTTGTAACGCTTCCGCTTAGCGATCTTCAAAGGTATGAAGATGCAATCTCTCCCCACGCATTACTGGTTTCTCCATGGATAGATCTTGGTGATCGTAGGGAAAAATTTGACTTACTACTACGTCTCCCAACAAATATAGCAGCATGAAACAAGCAAAAATTATAGATACGTTGGAGACGTATCAGCATCCCCAAGCTTAATTCCTGCTCGTCCTCGAGTAGGTAAATGATAAAACAGAATTTTTGATGTGGAATGCTGCCTATCATATTTATCCATGTAATATTATTTATTGTGGCATGAATATTCAGATCCGTAAGATTCAAAAAAATAGTCTAATATTGACATAAAAACAGTAATTCTTCGAGCACACCAACAAGGTAGTTGTGTCCTTTCGAAATAACATGGCCTTAGAAAGTTATCACTACAAAATCATATGGTCTGGCTATGCTCAATCTTCCCGACACAAAGTATCTAAATCATGCACAACCCGATGAACAAGTCAAGAAATTGTCTCACACTTTTGGTGTTCTCAAACCTTTTCAACTCTCACGCAAGACATGAGCGCGATCCATGGATATAGCATTATAGGTGGAATAGAATATGGAGGAGGTGCAAGGGAAAAAAGTAGAAGATAGTGTCACATCAACTAGGCGTATCAATGGGTAATGGAGATGCCCGTCAATAGATATCAATGTGAGTGAGTAGAGATTGCCATGCAACAAATGCACTTAGAGCTATGAGTGTATGAAAGCTCAAAAAGAAAACTTAGTGGTCGTGCATAATGAATATCCACTAGTTATATCAAAGTGACAAAATAGGAGACTCTCTATCATGAAGATCATGGTGCTACTTTGAAGCACAAGTGTGGAAAAAGGTAGTAGCAATTGTCCCTTCTCTCTTTCTCTCATTTTTTTCTCCCTTTTTCCCTCTTTTTTTATTTTGGTGGGCTTCTTTGGCCTCCTTTTCTTGTTTGGGCTTCACTGGCCTCTTTTTTGTAAAGTACGGATACTCATCCCAACTTGTGCAGGAGTAATAGTATCCATCATTCGTTTCTCTCATGGGACAATGCTCTTTTAATGAAAAATCATCACACTTTTATTTACTTATAACTCAAAAAAGAAAAATGACAACTCGATACCAATGACAAAGTATGACTCTTGAAGTGATGATGCAAGTCGTGAAAAACTACATGGTGGAAGTTGCATGGAAATATATCTCGGAATGGCTATGGAAATGCCATAATAGGTGGGTATGGTGGCTGTTTGAGGAATATATGGTGGCTGTTTTGAGGAAGGAGGTTTTGGTGTACCGGCGAAAGTTGTTTGGTACTAGAGAGGCTAGCAAAGATGGAAGGGTGAGAGTGCATATAATTCATGGACTCAACATTAGTCATAAAGAACTCACATAATTATTGCAAAAGTCTATTAGTCATAAAACAAAGCATTAGACGCATGCTCCTAGGGGAGAGGTTGGTAGGAGTTAACCATCGCGCGCTCCCGACCCTCACACAAAGGTCAACAATCATTAAAGAAATCAAGCTCCGACTTTGTTACATAACGGTTCACCATACGTGCATGCTACGGGAATCACAAGCTTTAACACAAGTATCTCTTCCAATTCACAACTACTCACTATCATGACTCTCATATTACCATCTCTATTATCTCAAAACTATATGCAAGGAATCAAACTTCTCATAGTTTTTAATGCACTTAATATGAAAGTTTTTATTATATCCCTCTTGGATGCCCGTTGTATTAGGACTAAATTCATAACCTCAAAAACTTACCATGCTTTTTTAAGAAACTCTCAAAATAATATAAGTGAGGTACGAGAGTTCAATAATTTCTATAAAATATAACACCACCATGCTCTATAATGATATAAGTGAAGCACTAGAGCAAATGACAAGCTACTCTCAAAGGATATGAGTAGTCAAACAATTAAGGAGCTATGTGAGGACTCTCTCTCTCCCTCAATAGATATTTTCAGATCTTAAGTACTTTATTCAAATACCAAGTAAAATAAAAATAGCACTCCAACAATAGCACGCATCATGTGAACGAATAAAAATTTAGGCTCAACATAGGCTAACCGATAATTGTTGATGAAGAGAGGTGGGATGCGTAGCATCCCAAGATTATATGCTTGAGAGTTCTTGAGATATTTACTTGGGGTGCCTCGGGCATCCCCAATCTTGAGCTTTTGTATCTCGTTCAATCCTCTCATACCACGGGTTCACCTACTCTCAAAAACTTCATCCACACAAAACTCAAAAAAACTCGTGAGATAGGTTAGTACACATAATATTAAATCAAATCTTTATGTACTGCCAAGACAAGTTGCATAATAATTTTCAAACATTAGGTACTATATAATATCATTTCCACAATTTATATCTACCAATATAGGCTCTCGAAACTATATGATAAGTAGATAACAAAGCTATGACAGCAGTCTGCCCAAACAGAACAATCTGTAGCAATTTATGAAAATAGTGTACTTATGTAACTCAAAAAATTATGAAAATTTAGTACATGCTATAAAATTATATGACCATACTATGTAAAAATTCCAGAAACTTTCCACGTTCCAGTAAAATATGAAAATTCGAACACTACAGCCAAAGTTTCTATTTTTACACAGCACACATCAAAACATGCAATGCAAGCATCCTAAAGGCAATTCTTGGAACTTTTTATTGAAAAACTAGATTATAAATAACACATAATAGAAAGTAAAAAAATATAATGATGCTCCAAGCAAAACTCATATTATGTGACGAATAAAAATATAGCTCCAAGTAAGATATACCGATAGTGTTGAAGACGAAAGAGGGGATGCCTTCCGGGGCACCCCCAAGCTTAGGCGCTTGAGTCTTCCTTGGATATTACCTTGGGTGTGACTTGGGAATCCCCAATCTTAGGTTCTTGTCACTCCTTACTCTCCTCATATCGGTGTCTCACCCAAAACTTGAAAACTTCAATCACACAAAACTAAACGGAACTTCATGAGATGGGTTAGTATAATAAACAAAGATCATTCACTTTGGTACTGTCGAGACAAGATTCATAAATGTTATCACATAATACCTACTGTATTACATCATTCCCACAATTTATATGACTCAATATAAGCTATAGGAACACTTGAAATAAGCAAACTATGCATGCAAAATAGAATCTGTCAAAAACAGAACAGTCTGTAAAGATCTGAATGATCACCAAACTTCCCTAACTCTAAAAATTCTAAAATATTAGGAAGACTCAAGGAATTTTCATATAAAGTTTGTGTACAAATTTCAAAAAAATTGACGCTCCAGTAAAATCATATAATTCATATACTGGACGCAAAACTTTCTGTTTTTCCACAGAATCAAACGAGCAAGTATCCAGACTATCCCAAAGGCTTTACTCGGCACTTTAATGAAATAAAAGACACAAAACATGATTAATACAGTATATTAATCATGTGAACACACAAAAACAGAAATTAAAAGTGTTGGGCTGTCGCCCAACAAGCGCTTTTCTTTAATGCCTTTTAGCTAGGCATGATGATTTCAATGATGCTCACAAAGGAATAGTAATTGAGACATGCAAAAGAGCATCATGAATTTTATGACAAGCACATTTAAGTCTAACCCACTTCCTATGATTAGGGATTTTGTGATCAAAAAATCTATGTGAACAAGCATCATCTAGCATAGGAAGGCAAAACAAGCATAACTTCAAAACTTTGAACACATAGAGAGGAAACTTGGTATTATTGCAATTCCTATAAGCATATGTTGCTCCCTCATGATAATTTTCAGTAGAATCATGGAGAAATTCCACAATATAACCAGCACATAAATCATTATTTTTTTGATGCACAAGCATAGAAAATTTGTCACTCTTCACATAAGCAATTTTCTTCTCATTCAAAATAGTGGGAGCAAACTCAACAAAATAACTATCATGACATACTTGATTGGCATAACCACTTTGAATATTAAAATCATGATGACAAGTTTCATGGTTACCATTACTCTGTATAGCATACGTGTCATCACAATAATCATCATAGATAGGAGGCATGTCATAATCATAATAGTTTTGCTCATCAAAACTTGGGGGGCTAAAATATCATCTTCATCAAACATAGCATCCCCAAGCTTGTGGCTTTGCATATCATTAGCATCATGAATATTCAGAGAATTCATACTAACAATATCACTACCATGCTCATCACTCAAATATTTAGTGCCAAACAGTTTAATAACTTCTTCTTCTAACACTTGAGCACAATTTTCCTTTCCATCATTTTCACAAAAGACATTAAAAAGATGAAGCATATGAGGAAAACTCAATTCCATTTTTTTTGTAGTTTTATTTTTGTAAAACCTAAATAGTGAAAAACAAGAAACTAAAAGATTTTATTGCAAGATATAAAGATATGCGTTCAAGCACTCACCTCCCCGGCAACGGCGCTAGAAAAGAGCTTGATGTCTACTACACAACCTTCTTCTTGTAGACTCGTGTTGGGCCTCCAAGCGCAGAGTTTTGTAGGACAATGGAAATTTTGCCTCAAGTGGATGACTAAGGTTTATCAATCCTTGGGAGGCATAGGATGAAGATGGTCTCTCTCAAACAACCCTGCAACCAAATAACAAAGAGTCTCTTGTGTCCCCAACACACCCAATACAATGGCAAATTGTATAGGTGCAATAGTTCGACGAAGAGATGGTGATACAAGTGCAATATGGATGGTAGATATAGTTTTTTGTAATCTGAAAATTAAAAACAGCAAGGTAAAAATAGTAAACGGCGAGCAAAATGTTGTATAAATGCTTGGAAACAAGGCCTAGGGTCCATACTTTCACTAGTGCAATTTCTCTCAATAATATTGGCATAGTTGAATCATAAGTAAATCCCTCATGTGCGACAAAGAGTTCACTCCAAAGTTAAAAATAGCGGAGACAAATGTAGAAATTATTGTAGGGTACGAAACCACCTCAAAATTATCTTTTCTGATCAATCTTATGAGCTATCCCTATAAGTGTCACGAACATCCCTAGAGTCCGTACTAAGATAACACCTTAAGACACACATCAACCAAAACCCTAATGTCACCTAGATACTCCAATGTCACCACAAGTACCCGTGGGCTTGATTATACGATATGCATCACACAATTTCAGATTCATTATATTCAATCCAACACAAAGAAATTCAAAGAGTGCCCCAAAGTTTCTACCGGAAAGTCAAGACAAAAACATGTGCCAACCCCTATGCATAGATTCCCAAGGTCACGGAACCCATAAGTTGATCACCAAAACATACATCAAGTGTATCAATAGAACATCCCATTGTCACCACAAATATCCCATCGCAAGACATACATCAAGTGTTCTCAAATCCTTAAAGACTCAATCCCATAAGTAAACTTCAAAGGGAAAACTCAATTCATCACAACTAGATAGAGAGGGGAAACACTCCAGATGATTCAATATATATCAACAAAGCTCGTGGTACATCAAGATCGTGCCATCTAAAGAACACGAGAGAGAGAGAGAGATCAAACACATAGCTACCGATACATACACTCAGCCCCGAGGGTGAACTACTCCCTCCTCGTCATGGGGAGCATCGGGATGATGAAGATGGCCTCCGGTGATGGTTTCCCCCTCCGACAGGGTGCCGGAACGGGCTCCCAAATGGTTTTTCGTGGCTCTGGAGGTTTGCGGTGGTGGAACTCCCGATCTAGGTTCTGCGTTGGGGTTTTTGGAATATTTGACGATTTGTAGAGCAGAGAGGGAGGTCGGTGGACTCCCAAGGGGCCCACAAGCCTGGTGGCCACGGCCAGGGGGTGGCGTGCCCCTGAGGCTTGTGGCCTCCTCGGGAACCTTCTGGCCCAACTCTAATGCTCTAGGTCTTTTTTAGTCCCAAAAAACTCACCGTAAAGTTTTATTCCGTTTGGACTCCGTTTGATATTCCTTTTCTGTAAAACCCGAAAACATGGAAAAAACAGGAACTGGCACTGGGCTCTAGGTTAATAGGTTAGTCCCAAAATAATATAAAGTTGTGGTAAAATGATTGTAAAACATCCAAGAATGATAATATAGCAGCATGAAACAAGAAAAATTATAGATATGTTGGATACATATCAATCATCGTGGAACATGTGGGAGCCAATATGAGTATCCAGATCCCGTTATTGGTTATTGGCCGGAGAGGTGTCTCGGTCATGTCTGCATAGTTCCCGAACCCGTAAGGTCTACACACTTAACGTTCAGCAACGCTAGAGCTGTAATGGGAATTGTATGGGGTTACCGAAAGTTGTTAGGTGTCATGGATGAGATCACGGATATCACGAGGAGTTCTGGAATGGTCCTGAGGTGAAGATCTATATATGGGAAGTCCAGTTTCGGTCATCGGAAAAGTTTTGGGGTTTATCGGTATTGTACCGGGACCACCGAAGGGGTTCGGAGGGTCCACCTGCCCCGAAGGACCTAATGGGTCATAGTTGGGTGGGAACCAGCCCCTTAGTGGGCTGGTGCGCCTCCCCCTAGGGCCCAAGGCGCCTAGGGCAGCCAACCCTAGGGGTGTGGGGGTGCCCCCACCAAACTTGGGGGGCAAGTTCCCCCCTTGGCCGTCGCCCCCACCCTAGATTGGATCTAAGGGCGGCGGCCCCCTCTCCCTTGGCCTATAAATAGTGGGGGTTGGGAGGGGGCCACACCCTTGCCCTTGGCGCAACCCTCCCCCCTCCTACACCTCCTCCTCCATAGTGCTTAGTGAAGCTCTGCTGGAAAACCACGAGCTCCACCCCCGCCACACCGTCGTGCTTCCGGAGCTCTCCCTCAACTTATCCTCCCCCCTTGCTGGATCAAGACGGAGGAGACGTCCTCGGGTTGTACATGTGTTGAACGCGGAGGGGCCGTCCGTTTGACGTTTGGATTGGATCTTCTGCGATCTGAATCGCTGCGAGTACGACTCAATCAACCGTGTTCTTTGCAACACTTCCGCTTAGCGATCTTCAAGGGTATGAAGATGCACTCCCTCTCTCTCGTTGCTAGCATCTCCTAGATTGATCTTGGTGACACGTAGGAATTTTTTTGAATTATTACTACGATCTCCAACACCTCCTATTGGATTGATACCTTGGTTCTCAAGAACTGAGGGGAATACTTATCTATATCGCTGCATCACCCTTTCCTCTTCAAGGGAAAACCAACGCAAGCTCAAGAGCTAGCAAGAAGGATTTCTAGCGCTGTTGTCGGGGAGGATACACATCAAGCCTACCAAGTACCCATCACAAACTCATATCTTGCATTTACATTATTTGCCATTTGCCTCTCGTTTTCCTCTCCCCCACTTCTAAAACGATTTTCAGAAAATACCAAAAATATTTTACTTTTTGTTCGCCCTTTGATTCGCCCTTCTTTCATTTGCCTTCCATTCCTGCCAGATCTTCTTCTTGTTGCTATGTCTAGTGTTACTATGTCCCCTTTGTTACCAGATTTTGAAGTTCTTTACTTCAAACAAAAACAAGGGAAATTTTTGAAAGATGCCTAGTATACGCTAATGGAGTTTTATCGTATTTCCAATTCAAAAGGAGATGCAAAAGTGTTTCTTAGAATTTTTACATTGGATTAACTTTGCATCATAGAGAGCTTCTAGATTTTGCCTCAAAAGGAAATTTTATTGAGCTAGATGCGAATGCCGCTTATGAAGATTTGGAAGGGATTTTAGGGGTTCCTCCATGAAAAAAGGGGGTTGCTTTCCCACAAGAGGGTGTTCAAGTTCTCGACAAATTGGGTGACTTACATAAGCACTTGGTCGAGTTGCAACAATATCACAAACCCCTTAAACATATCAATGGGAACCTCAATCACTTGAATACTTTGCTTACCCTTTGCAATAAGCGTTTGGACATTCTGGATATTAAGATGGATCCTTCCTCCAAAAATGTGGGAAAAATGAAAGAACCCCATGGATTTGAGAAGGTCCCCACAAAAGTTGCTAATACGAAAGATGACAATACCTAGATCTATTGTGTTTTGCCTAGCTAGGGGCGTTAAACAATAGCGCTTGTTGGGAGGCAACCCAATTTTGTTTTTTTGTTTTTTTGCTTCCATTATTGAGTGTTTCCCACATTATTACTTCTATAGTAATTGTGTTTTGGTGTTTTAATTAGTGTTTGAGTCAAGTAAAACCTTTGGGGTGACCTATGGTAGTTGTTGATTTGATCTTGCTAAAAAACAGAAACTTTTGCGCTCAGTCCAAGAAATTTATAAATTTTTCGGAATGTCTAATGAGTCTGAAATTTTTAAAAAAGATTGATATATAAATTTCCCAGGTTTTACTAATTTTTTAGAATTGTTTGAGGTAAATAAGTATCCGAAGTTTTCATTTTTTTGCAGACTGTTCTGTTTTTGACAGATTCTGTTTTTCTTTGAGTTGTCTGCCTATTTTGATGAATCTTTGGATTGTATCATGGGGTATAAACCATTGAGAAGTTAGAATACAGTACATATAACACCAATATAAATAAATAATGAGTTCACAACAGTACCTAAAAGTGGTGATTTATTTTCTTATACTAACGGATCTCACGAGTTTTCTATTAAGTTTTGTGTTGTGAAGTTTTCAAGTTTTGGGTAAAGATTTGATGGAATATGGAATAAGGAGTGGCAAGAGCCTAAGCTTGGGTATGACCAAGGCACCCCAAGTAATATTCAAGGATGCCAAAGGGCCTAAGCTTGGGGATGCCCCAGAAGGCATCCCCTCTTTCGTCTTCAATCCATCGGTAAATTCACTTGAGGCTATATTTTTATTCACCACATGGTATGTGTTTTGCTTGGAGCGTCTTGTATGATATGAGTCTTTGCTTGTTAGTTTGCCACAATCATACTTTTTGCACAGATTTTTTATTAGAGGCCCTTCACAGAGGGAAGTAGGGATTTGAGGAGGTGCCAGAGCTCAAAGCTCAAAGCTTAGAGATAAAAACATTTTGGGAGGTGTATCCATCCCACCAACGAAAATGACTTAGAGTTCCCAACACTTTCCATGCTAGATATATGATAGGCGGTTCCCAAACAGAAAATAAAGTTTATTCCTTTTTCCACCATACTTTCACTTACCATGGCTAACCGTATCACGGATGCCCTCCATACCAACACTTTCCAAGGAATTTATTATTTGACAACATAAAGTAAATTCATTTTTGCATTTCGGGACTGGGTGTCCCTAATACCTTTGCCTTACTCTCGTGCAATGACAAGTGAATAAACACTCATCATGAGAATAACACATCTAGCACGGAAAATATTAGCCACCGCTCACTGCTCCGCGAGCGAAACAAACACACAAAAGAGAAGTTTATTTTGAAAATTAGATATGGCACATACAAATTTGCTTAGAACGGCATGGAAATACCGCATATAGGTAGGTATAGTGGACTCATGTGGCAAAAACTGGGTTTAAGGATTTGGATGCACAAGTAGAGCTCATACTTGGTGCAAAATGAAGGCTAGCAAAAGATTGAGAAGCGACCAACCAAGAAACAGATAATCTCATAAGCAAGCATTAAGCATAAATAACACCGAATAATGCACCACAAGTAGGATATAATTTCATTGCATGAATATTGACTTTCGTACTTGCATAGGGAATCACAAACCTTAACACCAATATTCTTACTAAATCATAATTACTCATCAACATAACTCACATATCACATAATCATATCTCAAAACTATTACTAAGAATCAAGTTTATTTTGTCCAATGATCTTCATGAAATTTTTTATTATATCCTTCTTGGATATCTATCACTTTGGGACTAATTTTCATGTGTTGCTTTTCATAAGCTCAAACAAATATAAGTGAAGATCAAGAGCATAATTTTTATTCTTTCTCTCAAAATAATTTAAGTGAAGAAAAAGAGTATTTCTTGAAAAATTTACTAACTCTCAAATAAATCTAAGTGAAGTAAGAGAGCATTTCTTCAAAAATACTAAGTACACCATGCTCAAAAAGATATAAGTGAAGCACTAGAGCAAGTCCATTGCTCATAAAAAATTAAGTGAAGCATAGAGAGCAATTCTAACAAGTCATGGCATAATTTTGGCTCTCTAAAATAGGTGTGTCCAGCAAGGGATCAAAACTTAAAACACAAAATAAAGCAAGCAAAGACTCATATCATACAAGACGCTCCAAGCAAAACACATATCATGTGATGAATAAAAATATAGTTTCGAGTAAAATACCGATGATCGTTGGAAGAAAGCGGGGATGCCACTCGAGGGCATCCCCAAGATTAGTTGGTTGCTCATTTCTGGATAATATCTTGGGATTCCGGGGCATCCCCAACCTTAGGATCTTCCATCCTTCCTTCATACATCGTAAGATAACCCAAAACTTGAAAACTTTAATCACACAAAATTCAACAAAACCTTTGTGAGATCCGTTAGTATAAAACAAATCACTACTATAAGTACTGTATTAAACCAATTAATATTTTGTTCTTGCATTATACCTACTGTATTCCAACTTTTCTATGGCAAAAACTCATCAAAGAAAATCATAGAGCCATCAAAATAAGCACACAACACAAAGAAAAACAGAATCTGTCAAAACAGAACGGTCTGTAGTAATCTGATTTGTTCGAATACTTATGCAACTCAAAAAATTCTGAAAAATTAGGACAACGTGAGAAATTTGTATATCAATCTTGTGTAAAACATTCAGATCAAAATCACGTTTCTGTCATTTACTAAAATTATTTTCGTGAGGGCATAAGTTTCTGTTTTTCAACAGCAAGATCAAACAACAATCACCCAGGAAGATCCTAAAGGCTTTACTTGGCACAAACACTAATTAAAACACAAAAAACACAATAATAACAGTAGAATAATTGTGTAAAAACTCAAGAACAGAAAGCAAAAAGCAAAAATAAATTTTATTCATTGGTTTGCCTCCCAACAAGCGCTATTGTTTTACGCCCTTAGCTAGGCATAAAGCAAGGATCTAAGTTTTGTCATCTTTGTTCTTTTGAAAACAAAAGGAAAATTTCCTATCAATGGCATTTAATTTTCTATTTTGTGAAAGCACATGACCATGGATAGCAGAAGAAAGATTAAGCATGTTGCGAAAATTTGTATCTAAACTAGCCTTCATCTCTTTAATGGTTTCGTTTTGATAAGAGCACATAAGGGTAGTTGATTCAACATTTTCTCCTTTGGGGTGCCCAAATATAGTTTTCGCCTTTTCATAAGTATTAATGGCATCCCCTCCAAGAAAACCGTTTTCAAATATAGAATCCAAAACTTGCTTGAAGGAAGATGGTAAACCAACATAGAAGCTTTGCAAGTATATCTCTATCTGATAATGGGGCACATAGCTAGCTCGAATTCTCAACAACCTATCCCAAGCATCTTTCAAAGATTCATCAAGCAAATAACGAAATATTCCGGGATCATCTTTATCGCAATTGTTAAGATTTTATGAGCTTAGAGAGAACAGGGGGGCTATCCAAAGCAGTAAAACTCGGGAGGAAACCCTTAGCCGTTTTAGGATCGGTCATGGCGAGAAAACGACAAGCAAAAAAAAAAGGGGCGAATAAAACGGCATTTTTTTGTGAAGTGGGGGAGAGGAAAATGAGAGGCAAATGGCAAATAATGTAAATTGCAAGGAGATGAGATTTGTGATTAGGAACCTGGTATATGTTGAAGATCCTCCCCGGCAATGGCGCCAGAAATTCCTTTTGATGTCGCTTGAAGCTACGTCGGTATTTCCCCCAAAGAGGAAGGGATGATGCAGCATAGTGGTGGTAGGTATTTCCCTCATATATGAAACCAAGGTTATTGAACCAGTAGGAGAACCAAGCAACACAATGTAAACAACCCCTACACACAAATAACAAATACTCGCAACCCGATGTGTTAAAGGGGTTGTCAATCCCTTTCGGGTAGCGGCGCCAGAAAGGCACGTGGACGGGAGAAAGTTGTAAATGTTGATAGATCGAACGCCAAATAAAATAAAGTGCAGCAAGATATTTTTGGGTTTTTGGAAATATAGATTAGAAAATAAATGCAAGAGAAAAGTATATCACAAAGGCAAATAATATGAGAAAGAGACCCGGGGGGCATAGGTTTCACTAGTGGCTTCTCTCGAGAAAAGTAGAAAACGGTGGGTGAACAAATTACTGTTGGGAAATTGATAGAACTTCAAATACTCATGATGATATCTAGGCAATTATCATTACATAGGCATCACATCCAATATTAGTAGACCGACTCCTGCCTGTATCTACTATTATTACTCCACACATCAACCGCTATCCAGCATGCATCTAGTGTATTAAGTTCATGGAGAAACGGAGTAATGCAATAAGAACGATGACATGATGCAGACAAGATCTATGTATGTAGAGATAGACCCCATTGTTTTATCCTTAGTAGCAATGATACATATGTGTCATTTCCCTTACTAACACTGGGATCAAGCACTGTAAGATCGAACCCACTACAAAGCACCTCTTCCCATTGCAAGATAAATAGATCAAGTTTGCCAAAAAAAAACCAAATATCGGAGAATAAATACAAGGCTATAAGCAATCATGCATATAAGAGATCAAAGAAACTCAAATAACTTTCATGGATATAAAAAGATAGATCTGATCATAAACTCAAAGTTCATCGATCCCAACAAACACACCGCAAAAGAGTTACATCATATGGATCTCCAAGAGACCATTGTATTGAGAATTCAGAGAGAGAGAAAGCCATCTAGCTACTAACTATGGACCCGAAGGTCTACAAATAACTACTCACGCATCATCGAAGAGGCACCAATGGAGGTGGTGAACCCCATCTGAGATGGTGTCTAGATTGGATCTGGTGGTTCTGGACTCTGCAGTGGCTGGATGAATATTTCTTCTATTGCTCTGGGGGTTCTGGAATATTGGGGTATTTATAGAGCAAAGAGGCGGTCCGGGGGCACCCGAGGTGGGCACAACCCACTAGGGCGCGCCTGGTCCTCCTGGCGCGCCCTGGTGGGTTGTGCCCCCCTCGGGGCACCCCCCAGGCGCATCCAGGGACCGTTGTGTTCCTTCTGGCCCATAAAAAATCATCGTGAAGTTTTGTGGCATTTGGACTTCGTCTGGTATTGATTTTCTTCGATGTAAAAAACATGGAAAAAACAGCAACTGGCACTTGGCACTATGTCAATAGGTTAGTACCAAAAATGATATAAAATGACTATAAAATGATTATAAAACATCCAAGATTGATAATATAACAGCATGGAACAATCAAAAATTATAGATACGTTGGATACGTATTAGTCATCGCCCTCGCCGACCACGAGATCCGGTACAAGCCGCGTGCCACCATCAAGTCATAGGCGTTGGCCGACTTCCTCGTTGACTGGGCGGAGACCGAGTTCGTGCCGCCTCCCCTAGACTACATGCATTGGCGCATGCATTTCGACGGCTCGAAGATGAGGACCGGCCTGGGTGCCGGCATAGTCCTCTCCTCTCCAAAAGGTGACTAGCTCAAATACGCCCTCCAGATCCACTTCACCGCCTCCAACAACGTGGCCGAGTATGAGGCCATCGTCCATGGCCTCCATCTTGCCAAGGAGATCATCATCAGGTGCATCCTATGCTTCTGCGACTTCGACCTCATGGTGCAGCAGGTCTCTGGTGAATGGGACGCCAGGGACGCCAACATGGTCAGCTACCGCTTCCTCATACAACAACTCACCGGCTCCTTCGAGGGTTGTGAGTTCCACCCCATCCCGCGGGCAGACAACGAGGCAGCCTACACGCTGGCAAAGATCAGCTCCACCTGGCTGGCCATCCCAGCCGGCGTCTCCCTCGAGCGGCTGCTCAAACCGTCAATCAAGCCTTCCCCAGAGTCGGAATCCATCTTCGTGCTGGCAGATGCTACCGGCCCATTGGCGGCTCTGGCTGCCCCCTTGGCATCTTCGCCACCGGCTCCTCCCACCTCGGCTGCCCTGCCGGCGCCGGTCGAGCCGGCCCAGCCGTTTGCGTCCGAAGCAGCCGGCTTCGACGCCATGGCTGTCATGATGGCAATTGATGCCCCTCCAGCCGTCCTCGATCCGATGGCTGGCGAGCCGGTCTCGAGGGCTAGCGAGGCGGTCCCGGGGACCGATCAACTAGGCCCGGGGGCTCCTGAGCCAGCCCCCGTCTTGGCTCCCTCATGGGCCTAGCCCATCCTGGCGTTCCTTCTACGCGGGGAGCTCCCCCTAGATGAGGCCCCGACAAGACAAATCCAGCGCCGATCCTCAGCGTACAACATCATCAATCATGAGCTAGTCCATCGTAGCACCACCGGTGTCTTCCAGCGGTGCATCGAGCCGGAAAAGGGTCAGGAGATCCTCCTCGACATCCACCCGGGCGAGTGAGGGCACCACGCCACCTCCAGGACCCTGGTGGCCAAGGCCTTCCGCCATGGTTTCTACTGGCCAACCACTTTGGAGGCGGCCAAGAAGTTGGTTGACGAGTGTGAGGGCTGCCAGCACTTCAGCACACAGAGCCACCAACCGGTGTCAGCCCTCCAGACCATCCCCCTCTCATGGCCCTTCGTCGTCTGGGGGCTGGACATGGTGGGTCCCTTCAAGACTGCACGAGGCATCATGACACAACTACTGGTGGTCGTCGACAAATTCACCAAGTGGGTCGAGGCCCGGCCAATCAAGAAGCTGGACGGCCCCATGGTCGTCGCGTTCATCGATGACATCACAGTTTGCTATGGCGTTCCCCATGGCATCATCACCGACAACGACACGAACTTCGCCAAGGGCGCGCTCGCGTGTTTCTGCTCCAAGCAGGGCATTTGGCTTAACCTGGCCTCCATCGCTCATCCATAGTCAAATGGCCAGGTCGAGAGGGCAAACGTCCTAATCTTGTCCGGCATCAAGCTCCGGCTCATAACAGCGCTGGTGATGTCAGCCGGCTGCTGG
Organism: Hordeum marinum; assembly: GCA_022496015.1. Taxonomy (NCBI): domain Eukaryota; kingdom Viridiplantae; phylum Streptophyta; class Magnoliopsida; order Poales; family Poaceae; genus Hordeum; species Hordeum marinum. The sequence continues at coordinate 469,184,910 of CM039674.1, read as the reverse complement.
GTCGACGAGTTGTCAGTTGTCCTTTGGAGCCTCAGGACCACTCCCAACCGTTCAGCCGGCTACACGCCCTTTTTCCTTGTGTACGGTTCCGAGGCAATCATCCCCACCAACATCGAGTTCGACTCGCCTCGGGTCGCCCTATACACGAAGAAGGACGCCAAGGAGGCAAGAGAGGATGGCGTCGACCTACTCGAAGAAGCCCGTGAAGTGGCCTTGAGCCGAACGGCAATCTATTAGCAGAAGCTTCGGCATTACCACAGCAAGCGGATCCGGTCGCTCTGCTTCCGCAAAGGGGACTTGGTGCTCAGGTGGATCTAGCGGACAACCGGACAACACAAGTTGTCTTCCACATGGGAGGGCCCGTTCATCGTCAGCAAGGCATTGCACAACAACGCGTACTACCTAATAGACTCCGAGAAGCCGCAGAAGCACAAGAGAGATGCCTCCAGCGAGGAGACCGAGCGCCCGTCGAACGTGGCGCTCCTCCGTCCGTTTTACTACTGAAAAAACCAGTGTATGTATGTATCCCTCCCCTTTTGGCCTTATGAATGCAATGGGTGCCCCAGGCCGGCTCTTGGGGCTCACCCTTTTCATTTCCCTCCAAGGTCTCCTCACTCATCGTCTCCCCGACCCGGCTCCCAGGCTCGAGGGCTCTCCGGCTAGTCCTAGGTCGCCTCTCCCAAAATCGACCAAGTAGTGTGAGCTAAGCAAGCCCTCCCACCCCTCCTAGCTACAGACCGGCTCCCGGCTGTCTAGTTGACGAGGCCTCGGGGCGGCGAAACTTAGCACACACGAAAAATCGACTGCAAGGGGGTTGCTAGCTAGGTCTAGCCGGACCACCGCCTCGCCTCTGCCGCTCGACTTACCCAAAAAACTCCTGCGGTTCCTGGGCTCGGAACTGGCTCCCTCGAGGCGAACGCCCCGATCCAGCTACAGACCGGCTCCCGCCTGTCGGGCTGGTAGGGTCGAAACCAAAAGGGAAAAGGGGCCGAGCAGACGGAACCAAAGGGGCAAAAAAGGAGTAAGGGCGAACATGCATGCATAATAGGCAAACACATTAAGCATTTAGAACACAAGTTTAAAATAAGAAAGGCCCATGGCCATTACGATTCATTACATTACACCCCCAGTGGGTGGACTTGAGTCTAACGTGCAGAGAAATAACAAAATAAAAGATAAGACGCCCGAGGGCTCAGGCCACTGGCGCATCGCCAGCCGGCGTGTCACTGGGCGGCTCGACTCTCGGCCCGGAGGTAGTCGCGGCCTTCGGGTCGGCTTCCTTGGCCTTCAGGGTAACCTCTGTGGTCCCAGCAATCTCGGTGCTGGAGTCGGTGCTCTCATCGGCGACCTCCTCCTCCTCCGGACCATGGGGGTTACGGAAGGAGTCCTCGCCAAGGGCCGGCAGGAGCTTGTCCAGGTCGACATACGATGCGAGCTCGTTGGCCCAGTGGACAAGGACCGGCTCTCAGGCCACCCGCTCCTCAGCCGGCTCGTCACGCATAGTGGCTAGCCAGCCCAGGTCTATGCTGCGGTACCACGAGGTGACAAACCGAAGCGCCATCTGCTCGCCGTCTCGAGCCGTTGATGCCTTCCAGACCTCGAGCCGGTCGACAGCGTGCTGCAGCCACAAGGCCATGCGGTTCTCCGGAGCTCCACGGCCCAGCCACAAGGCGGCGATGACCTCCTTGCCGGCCGTCCTCAGACGCTCCATGCTCCGCTTGAGGTGGATCAGTCGGTTCTCTATGGCGAGCCCAAGCTCCGCCATGTCCCAAGAGGAGTCCTCCTCGATGGAATGCCTGCATGCCCGGAGACACTCCCGGTGCTCCACGACAGCACACTCAGCATGGCGCTGGGTTTACGGGAAGCGCCCTGAAGAATAAAAGGAAGAAAGAGAGGAAGGAAAATCAAGGACAAGAACTGGCAAGTAGAAATCAGCTGGCTGAAAAAAGAAAAATTGGTACTTACGCTCAATGGAGTCGTCCACCTCAATGGCAAAATGGAGTGACGAGTCCTTCTCCGACGCCAGCGCCGCCTCCGCCTTGGCAAGAGCCCCCCTACGCTCCTCGAGCGTCCCCTCGAGGCGGGTCACCTCGCTTTGGAGGATGGCGGTACGTTGGGCGGCTTCGGCCGCTTCTTTGACGGCCTTCTCCTTGGCCGTCACCTCCCGTGCCATGTCGGCCTTCAGGCGGTCTTGGGCTGCCTGCCCATCCACCAACTGGGCGCTGAGCCGGTCCCTCTCCTGGGTGACCGCCTAGACGCTTTGCGCCAGCCGGTCCTGCTCGGAGACCACCCCGGTTTTCTCCGCCCGGAGGGTGGTCATCTCCCTGCAAAGCAAAACGGGCATCAGCTAGTCATTCCAGGCCCGTTCTGGCTACCAGGCAGCTGACCCGACTCCCAGGGGCTACACGCCCCCCCCCACACACACACACAAGACCTGACATACCTCGCACCCGCGCCAGCTCCTCCTCCAGCTAGTAGAAGCCGTGCTTGCCGCGGTCGTTTATGGAGACAGCCTCCTCAAATAGCTTCTGCCGCTGGGAGTTCCCCTCCTTCCACAGGAAGGCAAAGTTAGAAGACGCACAAGGAGATCCGGCCCGGCTGCCCCACAGCCGGTTAGTCGGCCCGCATCTCGGGAGCTACACCCAGTGGGTGCGCTCACGCGCCCCCACTGAAAATTTCAACAAAGATAATGACGCTTACCTCCGCGGGACGCAGGGCGGTGTCGGCCGCCTCCGCAAACCGGGCCAGCTCCTGGCGGCACCAATCGAGGACGCTCTCCAACTCCCCAAACGCGGGGACCGGGCTGTTGGGGAACGTCGCATGGGAAACAAAAATTTTCCTACGCACACGCAAACCTATCCATGGTGATGAGCATCTACGAGAGGGAGAGTGGATCTACATACCCTTGTAGATCGCTAAGCGGGAAGCGTTAAGAAACGCGGTTGGTGTAGTCGAACATCTTCGCGATCCAAATCGCCGAGCGTCCCGCGATCTCATCACGATCCGTCCCGCGATCCCATCACGATCCGTCCCGCGATCTCATCACGATCCGTCTCACGATCTTGATCACGATCTGTCCCGCGAACTCATCACGATCCGTTCCGCGATCTCATCACGAACCGTCTCGCGATCTCGATCACGGTCCTTCCGATCTAGCGCCGAACGGACGGCACCTCCGCGTTCAGCACACGTGCAGCTTGATGACGATCTCCACCGTCTTGATCCAGCAAGAGGAGGTGGAGAGGAGAGAGAGTTCACCGGCAGCGTGACGGCGCTCCGGTGATGGTGGTGGAGTGATTCCGGCAGGGCTTCGCCTAAGCGCTGCGGAAAACCGATCTAGAGGAGAAACTGTGCACCGGTGAAACGGGTAGCACGTGGCCGGAAATTCTGTCCAAAAACCACCCAATCCACTAGTATATATAGGAGGAGAGGAGAGGAGAGGCAGCCAAGGCCTTTGGGTCGGCCGAAATAGGAGGTGGGAAGAAATCCTACTTCACCTCCAATCCTAGTTGGAGTAGGATTGCCTCCTATTGGCTGATTTTCCACTTTTTGCTTTAGGACTTTCTCTCCTGCGCCATGGGCCTTTGTGGCTGTTTTCCCAGCCCACTAAGGGCTGGTTATTATTCTCCCACAGCCCATGGACCTCTTGGGGTCGAAATACCCCTCCCGGAGGTCCTCCGGTACACTACCGGTACTCCCGGTACAATACCGATACTCCCGGTACACTACCGATGAGCCCGAAACTTTTCCGGAAACCAAACTGGGACTTCCTATATATGAATCTTTACCTCCGGACCATTCCGGAGCTCCTCGTGACGTCCGGGATCTCATCCGGGACTCCGAACAACCTTCGGTCACCACCATACATAACTCTACACTACCGAAACGTCACCGAACCTTAAGTGTGCAGACCCTGCGGGTTCGAGAACTATGTAGACATGACCGAGACACCTCTACGGTCAATAACCAATGGCGGGACCTGGACGTCCACATTGGTTCCTACATATTCTACGAAGATCTTTATCGGTCGAACCTCTATGTCAAGGATTCAGTTAATCCCGTATAACGTCCCCTTTGTTCTTCGGTATGTTACTTGCCCGAGATTCGATCGTCGGTATCTCCATACCTAGTTCAACCTCGTTACTGGCAAGTCTCTTTACTCGTTCCGTAATACAAGATCCCGTGACTAACAATTAGCCACATTGCTTGCAAGGCTTGTTGTGATGTTGTATTACCGAGTGGGCCCTGAGATACCTCTCCGTCACACGGAGTAACAAATCCCAGTCTCGATCCATGCCAACTCAACAAACACCATCGGAGATACCTGTAGAGCACCTTTATAGTCACCCAGTTACGTTGCGACGTTTGATACACACAAGGCACTCCTCCGATATCCGTGAGTTGCATGATCTCATGGTCATAGGAACATATACTTGACATGCAGAAAACAGTAGCAATAAACTGACACGATCATATGCTATGTTTGTAGTTTGGGTCTTATCCATCACATCATTCTCCTAATGATGTGATCCCGTTATCAAATGACATCTCATGTCCATGGCTAGGAAACCTTAACCATCCTTTGATCAACGAGCTAGTCCATTAGAGGCATACTAGGGACATGGTTTTGTCTATGTATCCACACATGCATTTAAGTCTCCGATCAATACAGTTATAGCATGGATAATAAACGATTATCATGAACAAGGAAATATGATAATAACTAATTTATTATTGCCTCTAGGGCATATTTCCAACAGTCTCCCACTTGCACTAGAGTCAATAATCTAGTTCACATCACCATGTGATTCGCATTGTTATGAATCTAACACCCAATGAGTTTTGGGGCTCGATCATGCTTTGCATGTGAGAGAGGTCTTATAGTCAACGGGTCTGCGATATTCAGATCCGTGTGTACTTTGCAAATCTCTATGTCAAACCGTAAACACTGCTACCACACTCCACTTGGTACTATTTCCAAATGGCTGCTCCACTATACGTATCCAGATTTCTACTACTAGTCATCCGGATAGGTGTTAAAGCTTGCATCGACGTAACTCTTTACGACGAACTCTTTATCACCTCCATAATCAAGAAACATTTCCTTAGTCCTCTGGTTACTAAGGATAATTCCGACCGCTGTCCAGTGATCCACTCCTGGACCACTCTTGTACCCCCTGACAGACTCGTGGCAAGGCACACATAGGTGTGGTACACAGCATGGCATAATATAGAGCCTATGGCTAAGGCATAGGGGACGACATTCATCCTTTCTCTTTCTTCTGCCGTTGTCGAGCTTTGAGTCTCACTCAACTTCACACCTTACAAATCAGACGAGAACTATTTCTCTGGCTGATCCATTTTGAACTCTTTCAAAATCTTGTCAAGGTATGCACTCATTGAAAGTCTCATCAAGCATCTTGATCTATCTCTATAGATTTTGATGCTCAACAATTAGGTAGCTTTATCCAGGTCTTCATTTGAAAAACACTTTTCAAACAACCTTTTATGCCTTCCAGAAATTCTACATTATTTCCGATCAACAATATGTCAACCACATATACTTATCAGAAACTCTATAGTGCTCCCACTCACTTTATTGCAAATACAAGTTTCTCGTAAACTTTGTATAAACATCAAAAACTTTGATCACCTCATCAAAGTGTATATTCCAACTCCGAGATGCTTGCTTCAGTCCATAGAAGGATCACTGAAGCTCTCTCATCTTTTAGCATCCTTAGGACTGACAAAACCTTCTGGTTGTATCACATACAACCTTTCCTTAAGTAAACCGTTAAGGAAACGACATTTTGACATCCATCTGCCAGATTTCGTAATTGAAAATGCAGCAACTGCTAACATAATTCCAACAGACTTTTAGCATCGCTACGAGTGAGAAAGCCTCCTCGCATTCAACTCCTTGAACTTGTCACAAACAACTTTGCAACAAGTCGAGCTTTACAAATGGTGACATTCACCATCAGTGTCTGTCTTCATTCTAAAGGTCCATTTGTACTCAACGACCTGCCGTCTAACGAGCAAGTCTACCAAAGTCTATACTTGGTTTTCATAAATGGATCCTATCTCGGATTTCATGGTCTCTAACCATTTGTCGGAATCCGGGCCCATCATCGCTTCTCCATAGCTCGTAGGTTCATCGCTGTCCAACAACATGACCTCGAAGACAGGGTTGTCGTACCGCTTAGGAGCAGTACACATCCTTGTCGACCCACGAAGTTCGATAGTAACTTGATCCTGAAGCTTCATGATCATCATCATTAACTTCCTCTTCAACTAACGTAGGCTTCACAGAAACATCTTTCTGCGCTGCGCTACTCTCTGGTTGAACAAAGGTTTAACAACCTCATCAAGTTCTATCTTCCTCCCACTCAATTCTTTCGAGAGAAACCTTTCCTCGAGAAAGGATCCGTTTTAGTAACAACCACTTTGCACTCGGATCTGAGATAGAAGGTTCACCCAACTGATCTTAGGGTATTCTATGAAGATGCATTTGTCCGCCTTGGGTTCGACCTCATTAGGTGAAAACATTTTTCACACAAGTGCCGCAGCCCCAAGTATTAAGAAACGACAGCTTAGGTTTCTATCAAACCATAATTCATATGGTGTCATCTCAACGGATTTAGATGGTGCCCTATTTAAAGTGAATGTAGTTGTCTCTAATGCATAACCCCAAAATTATAGTAGTAAAACGACAAGAGACATCATAGTACGCACCATGTCCAATAGAGCATAACTATGATGTTCGGACACACCATCACACTATGGTGTTCCAGGTGGCGTTTAGTTGTGAAACAACTTTCACATTGTCTTAAGTTGTATGCCAAACTCGTGACTCAGATATTCACCTCCACGATCATATCGCAGTCATTTTTATCTTCTTGTCACGATGATCTTTAAACTTCACTCTGAATTTGCTTGAACCTTTCAAACGATTCAGACTTGTGTTTCATTAAGTAAATATACACTATATCTACTCAAATCATCAGTGAAGGTAAGAAAATAACGATATCCACTGCACACTACAAGACTCACTAGATTGCATACATCAACATGTATCATTTCCAATGAATCACTTGCCCGCTCCATCCAACGGGGTCCTTTAGTCATCTTGCCCAAGAGGCATGGTTCGCATGTCTCAACCGATTCGAAATCGAATGAGTCCAAATATCCATCAGCATGGAGTTTCTACATGCGCTTTATACCAATATGACATTTAGCGGCAGTGCCACAAATATGTGGTACTATCATTATTAACTTTGTATCTTTTGACATCAATGTTATGAACATGTGTAATACTACGATCAAGATTTCAACAAACCATTCTCACTGGGTGCATGACCATTGAAGGTATTATTCATGTAAACAGAATAACCATTATTCTCTAACTTAAATGAATAACCGTATTGCAATAAACATGATCTAATCATGTTCATGCTCAACGCAAAACACCAAATAACATTTATTTAGGTTCGTCACTAATCCTGAAGGTAGAGAGAGCGTGCGATGTTGATCACATCAACCTTGGAAACACTTCCAACACATATCGTCACCTCACCCTTAGCTAGTTCTCCGTTTATTCCGTAGCTTTTATTTCGAGTTACTAACATTTAGCAACCGAACCGGTATCCAATACCCAGGTGCTACTAAGAGTACTAGCAAGGTACACATTAGTAACTCGTATATCAAATATACTTCTATCAATGTTGCCAGCCTTCTTATCTACCAAGTATCTAGGGTTGTTCCGCTTCAGCGACCTCTCACCTCATAATAGAAGCACTTAGTCTCGGGTTTGAGTTCAACTTTGGGTTGCTTCACTGGAGCAGCAACTGACTTGCTATCCATGAAGTTTCCCTCCTTGATCTTGCCCTTTTCGAAACTAGTGGTTTGATTAACCATCAACACTTGACGCTCCTTCTTGATTTCTACCTTCGCGGTGTCAAACATCGCGAACAGCTCAGGGATCAATACTTCTATCCCTGGTGTATTATAGTTCATCACTTAAGTTCTAGTAGCTTTAGTGACAGTGACTTGGAGAACTATATCAATCACTATCTTATCTGGAAGATCAACTCCCACTTGATTCAAGCGATTGTAGTACCCAGACAATCTGAGTACATGCTCAACGATTGAGCTATTCTCCTTCATCTTACAGGCAAAGAATCTTGTTGGAGATCTCATATCTCGCAACACAGGCACGAGCCTGAGATCACAATCTCTGCCCCTAGAACATCTCATATGTTCCGTGACGTTCAAAACGTTTCGGAGCCTCAATTCTAAGCCGTAATGCATGACGCACAAAACTATCAAGTAGTCATCGAAACGTGCCTGTCAGATGTTCACAACATCTATAGACGACGCTAGAGGGGGTGGCGCACCGAGCGGTGCATTAAGGACATAAGCCTTCTGTGCAGCAATGAGGACAATCCTCAGATCACGGACCCAGTCCGCAATATTGCTACCAACATCTTTCAATTCTATTTCTCTAGGAACATATAAAAATACAAGGGAGCCACAACGCGAGCTAGTAATCTACAACATAATTTGCAAAGACACTTTGACTATGTTCATGATAATGAGTTCAATTAATCATATTATTTAAGAACTCCCACTCAAATTGACATCCCTCCGATCATTCGAGTGATACATGATCCAAATTCACCAACTCAAGTCCGATCATCACGTGAGTTGAGGTGGCTGCAATGGTGAACATCATTATGTTGATCATATCTACTATATGACTCATGTTCGACCTTTCGGTCTCTCGTGTTCCGAGGCCATGTCTGTACATGCTAGGCTCGTCAAGTTTAACCCGAGTGTTCTGCGCGTGCAAATCTGGCTTGCACCCGTTGTATGTGAACGTAGAGTCTATCACACCCGATCATCACGTGGTGTCTCAACACGACGAACTTTCGCAACGGTGCACACTCGGGGAGAACACAGTTCATCTTGAAATTCAAGTGAGGGATCACCTTATAATGCTACCGCCGTACTAAGCAAAACAAGGTGCATAAAAGGATTAACATCTCATGCAATTCATAAGTGACATGATATGGCCATGAACTTGTGTTTAAGATCTCCATCTTCGAAACACCGGCATGATCTCCATCGTCACCGGCACAACACCATGATCTCCATCATCTTGATCTCCATCAATGTGTTGCCATTGGGGTTGTGGCGCCAGCCCTGCTTCTACTTCTATTGCTACTGCTTAGCGATAAAGTAAAGCATTACATAGCGCTTAATGATTGACACGCAGGTCATACAATAATTAAAGACAACCCTATGGCTCCTGCCGGTTGCCGTACTCAACGACATGCAAGTCGTGAAATTCTATACATCACATGATCATCTCATACATCACATATATCTCATCATGTAATTGGCCATATCACATCACAACATACCCTGCAAAAACAAGTTAGACGTCCTCTAATTGTTGTTGCATGTTTTACGTGGCTGCTATGGGTATCTAGCAAGAACGATTCTCACCTACGCATAAACCACAACGGTGATACACTAGTTTGCTTTTCAACCTTCTCAAGGACCGCCTTTGTCGAATCCGATCCAACTAAAGTGAGAGAAACTGTCACCCGCAAGCCATCTAGGCAACAAGTTGCGTCGAGGGAACCGGTCTCTCGTAAGCGTACGAGTAATGTTGGTCCGGGCCGCTTCATCTCACAATCCCGCTGAACCAAAATACGACCAAGGGAGGAAGCAATCTAAGCATCAACGCCCACAAACCTTTTGTGTTCTACTCGAGATCTCATCGAACCATCAACCTAGCTCATGATGCCACTTTTGGGGAACGTCGCATGGGAAACAAAAATTTTCCTACGCACACGCAAACCTATCCATGGTGATGAGCATCTACGAGAGGGAGAGTGGATCTACATACCCTTGTAGATCGCTAAGCGGGAAGCGTTAAGAAACGCGGTTGGTGTAGTCGAACATCTTCGCGATCCAAATCGCCGAGCGTCCCGCGATCTCATCACGATCCGTCCCGCGATCCCATCACGATCCGTCCCGCGATCTCATCACGATCCGTCTCACGATCTTGATCACGATCTGTCCCGCGAACTCATCACGATCCGTTCCGCGATCTCATCACGAACCGTCTCGCGATCTCGATCACGGTCCTTCCGATCTAGCGCCGAACGGACGGCACCTCCGCGTTCAGCACACGTGCAGCTTGATGACGATCTCCACCGTCTTGATCCAGCAAGAGGAGGTGGAGAGGAGAGAGAGTTCACCGGCAGCGTGACGGCGCTCCGGTGATGGTGGTGGAGTGATTCCGGCAGGGCTTCGCCTAAGCGCTGCGGAAAACCGATCTAGAGGAGAAACTGTGCACCGGTGAAACGGGTAGCACGTGGCCGGAAATTCTGTCCAAAAACCACCCAATCCACTAGTATATATAGGAGGAGAGGAGAGGAGAGGCAGCCAAGGCCTTTGGGTCGGCCGAAATAGGAGGTGGGAAGAAATCCTACTTCACCTCCAATCCTAGTTGGAGTAGGATTGCCTCCTATTGGCTGATTTTCCACTTTTTGCTTTAGGACTTTCTCTCCTGCGCCATGGGCCTTTGTGGCTGTTTTCCCAGCCCACTAAGGGCTGGTTATTATTCTCCCACAGCCCATGGACCTCTTGGGGTCGAAATACCCCTCCCGGAGGTCCTCCGGTACACTACCGGTACTCCCGGTACAATACCGATACTCCCGGTACACTACCGATGAGCCCGAAACTTTTCCGGAAACCAAACTGGGACTTCCTATATATGAATCTTTACCTCCGGACCATTCCGGAGCTCCTCGTGACGTCCGGGATCTCATCCGGGACTCCGAACAACCTTCGGTCACCACCATACATAACTCTACACTACCGAAACGTCACCGAACCTTAAGTGTGCAGACCCTGCGGGTTCGAGAACTATGTAGACATGACCGAGACACCTCTACGGTCAATAACCAATGGCGGGACCTGGACGTCCACATTGGTTCCTACATATTCTACGAAGATCTTTATCGGTCGAACCTCTATGTCAAGGATTCAGTTAATCCCGTATAACGTCCCCTTTGTTCTTCGGTATGTTACTTGCCCGAGATTCGATCGTCGGTATCTCCATACCTAGTTCAACCTCGTTACTGGCAAGTCTCTTTACTCGTTCCGTAATACAAGATCCCGTGACTAACAATTAGCCACATTGCTTGCAAGGCTTGTTGTGATGTTGTATTACCGAGTGGGCCCTGAGATACCTCTCCGTCACACGGAGTAACAAATCCCAGTCTCGATCCATGCCAACTCAACAAACACCATCGGAGATACCTGTAGAGCACCTTTATAGTCACCCAGTTACGTTGCGACGTTTGATACACACAAGGCACTCCTCCGATATCCGTGAGTTGCATGATCTCATGGTCATAGGAACATATACTTGACATGCAGAAAACAGTAGCAATAAACTGACACGATCATATGCTATGTTTGTAGTTTGGGTCTTATCCATCACATCATTCTCCTAATGATGTGATCCCGTTATCAAATGACATCTCATGTCCATGGCTAGGAAACCTTAACCATCCTTTGATCAACGAGCTAGTCCATTAGAGGCATACTAGGGACATGGTTTTGTCTATGTATCCACACATGCATTTAAGTCTCCGATCAATACAGTTATAGCATGGATAATAAACGATTATCATGAACAAGGAAATATGATAATAACTAATTTATTATTGCCTCTAGGGCATATTTCCAACACGGGCCGCCTGTTGGGGGAGCCGGAAGGGTTTGGACGCGTGCTAGCGCCTCCCAGTCCCGGATCACGTCCTGCATGGACCTCCAAGCCCTGCTACTATCACTGCCCGTCCCGACGTTTGCCACGGTGCCGGCCGCCGGAGGGCGGTTGATGACGGCGAGGTCACAGGAATTGGTCCCCGGTCGCCCCTTGCTCGCCACTCGCGCTGCCTCCTCCTCCTTCCGGCCCGACACGGCGACCGCGATGGACGGTGCCTCCGTGTCCATGGCCGCCGCCTGCGGGGCCACCGGAGCCTCCGGCACGTCGACCCGGGCCGGCTCGGCCGCAGGTGGCGTCATGTCCGGCACTATCGGCCGGGTCTCCTCAAGGGGCAGCTCCAAAGCCGCCACCCCCTCCCCCCCGTTCGGCCGCCTCCTCCGCAGGTGGGGGCGCGCCCGGCTCCGTGGCCGCCCCTTGCGGCTCGCTCGACGGGGGCCTCGAGAGGCGGGTCGATTCTGCCACAAAATCGGACACCCGCGTGGGGTCTGCGGACCTTCTCTGCCTCCTACCGCTCGAGGTCCCAGAGTGGGAGGCCCCGCCTCGTGCTCCGGACTTCAAGGCTCGCAGCTCCGCGAGCCTCCTCTTCTCCTCCCGCTGCGTGGCCGCGTGCTAGCGGACCAGCCGGCCGGCGTCGTCCGTCGGGTCAACCGCTGACTCCACTTCGTGGAGCTCGATGGGGTCCCTGTGACGCACAAGGGTCAAACACCCACCGACCCACAACTCGGAAAGGAACACATGCAAAAGAAAGGAAAGGTCACGTACCCGGTAACGATGGGCAGAACCCGCCTAGCGCATGCCGGTGGCTTCTACACTGCCACTTTCACCAGCTTACGGGCAAGTGGCGGGGCCGCCGGCTCCGCCTGAGCCAGCCTCTTCCCTCGGCTGGCGGCTCCGACCGTCGGGGCCTGAGTCAGTCGCTCCTTGCTCTGCCTGCGCCAGCCCTGCTGAACTGAGCAGGGAGGCGCATTCAGGATCATCACATCATCATCGTCATCGTCATCATCGGTCCAGTCCCTAATCGTGGGACCGGTAGGGTACTCACCGGCTCCGCAGGGCTCTCCGGCTCCGCTGGGCCCGCCAGCTCCCGGGTCAGCCGCCTCCTCGACCCCTCCCGACGAGTCAACCCCTTCTTCAGGCAAGCCTCCCTGCTTGTAGTCCTCAGAGTCGGAGTGGTCGCGCTCCGCCTCGAAGATCTGGGGGGTGGGCCATCCAGCTTGTTCTATCGCATGAACAACTGCGGTCAGCATGAAGAAGTAAGGTCGGATGCCGGCTGCCGGCTGGGGGAATTCGAACAAAAAAGGGCCGCCTCGTTGAAACGTACCAGCGAAGGTCGGTTGAGGCGGTCGTACGGCTCCTTGCCGAAGGTCCATGACGCTGGTGCCAGCTTGAACGTCGTGATGGCGTTCACCCGCTTTGCCACCTAAGCCGGCGTCAGGTCGACAGTCGTCAGCCGGCAGGGATCCCGGTAGCCGGACATGTTGCAGATCCGGTGCGGCCTCATCTGGAGAGGCAGCACCCGGCACGCGATGAAGGCCACCACCAGATTGGAGGCGACCAGCCCCTCCCCACTCTTCAGCTGCACGGGCCAGCCGAGCTCCGCAAGATCCACTCCGTGCGGGGCGGCTCCTGACCAGTTCGCTCCGAAGGAATGCGCGTTGACAAACGCCGGCAGCCGGATGAAATCTAGCTACGGGTTGGTGTTCTTCACGTAGAAGAACATCCGATGCCACCCCTTGACGAAGTCGATGAGGGAGAAATGCGGGAAGCGCGTGCCGCGGCAGTACACCACTGCGCCCCCGTAGGCGTTGCTCTTCAACGCCTTGAGATAGAACAACGCGTGGAAGAATTCGATGAAGGGGAGAATCCCCAAGTACCACTCGCACAGCGTCACGAAGCCCGCGATGTAGAGAATGGCATTGGGGCCGAGGTGGTGTGGTTGAAGATTGAATGTGTCCATCATCAGACGGAAGAAGTGGCTCACTGGGAGCCCGAAGAAGTGCCATGCGAAGACGACGAACTCTCCCGCATGCGTGCGCGGCAGAGATCCGAGATGGTGCCCTCGATGACCACGGATCCGACCCAGCTTCCTCTGCACCCTTCAGACATTGCGCCGGCGGGACGGCGTGCGAGCTCGGTTGCGTGCGAGAAGAGAAGCGGCGCGCGAGGGGGCGAAGAAGACAAGGAGAAGAGAAAACGAGGGGGCAAATGGGGTACGGCTGCCTTCGTCCTCTGCCCTCCCTCCCGTTTTAAATGGGGAGGCCACGACCGGGGGACATGGGGATTAACTGTGCCCACTCCCCCTGAAATCTCTGCGCACGCACGGCCGTCTTGGGCTGCAACTGTCGCTTCAGGGCGCAGAGGATCCCTGCCTGCGCCCTGAGGCCTACTGGGCTACACCCGTGGCCTAGCAGGCTAGGCCCAGGGCGACGTCCCGTCTGCCCATGTGCACAGGACCCGCGCCATCATTGCTCGCCTGGTGGTGCGTGGCAGGCCAGCCCGGGTCTTGGGGCGTCGCGACGGGACCCGAGGCGTCGGGTTCGATTGCTGGCATGGCTAGCTTTTCAGCTTCGCGTCGGAGGCGGATACCGCGTGGGAGAAGCCGTCAGCTCCCCTTCGTTTGTCGGACGCGGGCCCCTGTCGGCTTTGGGGACTACTGACGAGGTTATTACTCTAGATAGGCCAAAGCACCAGGGTTCTCTCCCCGCTTCAAGAAATTAGCGCGTGGACGGATGCTTACGGCCGGCTGGCGCACAGCCGGCAGACGCATTGTCGGCTGGGCCAAGGCCGGCTAGTCGAGGAGCCGGCCCGGCCTCCGGCCGACCGAGCATCGCCGACTGCCTTCAAGCTGCCTCCTCTGTTGACCCCTGGGCGGACAAGCAACGTCCTGTCCCTCTGCACACGAGTATGGCGACACGACGTGACCGCACGACGGACGCCATTGTAGCCATAGTGGCCGCTGACGCATGGGTGTGCGTGGCTACAGTTCGGCCGTCTAGGCCACTGACCTTGGCGATCGTGACCGGGCGGGGGAACAGTGGCGGCACGCCCCGCCCACTCGATTACCTGCTCCAGCATGGCTATAGTGCAGCTAGCCGTACCGGAGACTTCGGCCGGCTGGCACTAGACAACGCCACCCGGGCAACCCGTGCCGTAACAGGTGGGCGGGGGCCAATCGCGGAGCTGGCTGGCGGGCCCAAGCGGGCGATGGGACTGCTCAGCCGATGGACCCTACAGGCGATGAGATGGCTCGAGGGGCGGGACCCCCTGGTCAGCCGGAGAGGCTGCTAGCTGGGCCCCTCACTTTTGTACCTCAGGAATATTGTAAGCCGGGGGGTTGGCCTATAAAACCCCCCGATCCCCCCATGCAACGGGGACGAGCTCTCTCACGCATACACACCCTCAGGACATTTCCCTCACTCTCATACTTCATAGCATAGGAAGGCAAGCCGGCTGCTCCCTCTTCCTCCTCTAAGACACAGCTCCAGGAGCAACCTTGTAAACACACCCATCCATCAACTAGACCGAGCAGGACTAGGGGTGTTACCTCCCACGGAGGGCCCCGAACCTGGGTACATCATGCATCACCACTGCTTGTACCTAATCCTGCTCTCGGAGCCCGTTGGCGTCCTTCGGCTCCAACCACCTACGATAAGCCTACCCATGGCATCTGTCGTGAGAAAACGACGACATGTTTACTTAGTACTCTAGATGCATGCTGGATAGCGGTCGATGGGTGGAGTAATGTAGTAGATGCAGGCAAGAGTCAGTGTACTAGTTTATGGACTTGATGCTTGTATACACATGATCATTGTCGTGAATAAATATCGCATAACTATGCACTTTTCTATCAATTACCCAAAAGTAATTTGTTTACCCACCGTATGCTTTATTTAAGAGAGAAGCCTCTAGCAAACACTATGGCCCCCAGGCCTATTCGCATATATATTTACAAACACTATTATTTTCTTGCTACCATTTATTTATTTTGCAATTTATAATTATCAACTATCATCTACACTACTCATTTTCTTGCAAGTAACGAGTTCAACGGGATTGACAACCCTCTTGACCGCGTTGGGTGCAAGTGTTTTCTCTTTTATGGGTAGGCACTTAATATGGGAGTTATGTTGTCCTCCTATTGGTTCGATAACCTTGGTTCTCACTGAGGGAAATACTTATCTATATTGTGTTGCATCATCCCCTCCTCTTCGGGGAAAAACCCAATGCAAATCACAAGTATCATGGAGTAACAGTAGTAGATGTAGGCATGAGTCGGTCTACTTGTTTATGGGCCGGATGCTATATACATGATCATTGTCATGAATAAATATTACATAACTATGCGCTTTTCTATCAGTTGCCCAACAGTAATTTGTTACCGACCGTATGCCTTCTTCTAGAGAGAAGCCTCTAGCGAACGTTGTGGCTCCCGGGTCTCCTCAACATTATATTTACAAAAACTCTAAATAACTTCCTGCCATTATTTACTTTCTTTTTATTTAATATTTATATTTATCAAATAATCTATCTATCACTACTTATCGCTTGCAAGTAACGAGTTCAAGGGGATTGACAACCCTCTTGCCCGTGTTGGGTGCAAGTGTTTACTCTTTTATGCATAGGCACTGAAGACGGGAATTTGCATGGTTCTCCTATTGGTTCGATAACCTTGGGTATAACAGAGGGAAATACTTACCTATGCTTTGCTGCATCATCCCCTCCTATTTGGGGAAAATCCCGACGCAGTTTACAAGTATCAGTGAGTAATTCCTTTGTAGGCTTGTTGGATGGTGATGGGATTTGATGAGATTGATCATGTAATCGAGTTATTTTGATAGTTCTTGATCCCTAGTATCCACTATGTTCTGAGATTGATGTTGCTATGATTTTTCTATGCTTAATGCTTGTCACTAGGGCCCGAGTGCCATGATTTCAGATCTGAACCTATTATGTTTTCATAAATAGGAGTGTTTTGGATCCTATCTTGCAAGTTGTATTCACCTATTATGTGTTATGATCTGCATACCCCAAGGTGACAACAATTGAGATTCTTTTTGGTGATTACCGTAGTTTGAGGAGTTCGTGTATTTACTAGGTGTTAATGCTTTGTTACAATTATCTATTAATCTGCCACGGGAGAGAAGGAAAAAAATTCATGCAAGTCCTCATTATAAGCATGTATGACTATATACAAAATAAATGTCTACATTACATTGATGAATTGGAGCTAGTTCTGTGTCACCCTGGCGTGTAACTGTTACATGATCAATGTCATCTAAATCATTAACCATCATCGATCCATTGCCTATGCTTTTACATATTGAATCTTGCTAAGTTACTGTCAGAACCGGTTTTTCAGGATATAAATTTCCTAGCAAATGGTCCTTGTGCTCACTAGCCCCTGGATTACTGTTAGCTGGTGGACACGTTCTTGATACAGAATTCCAAGCAAATTACAAAATCTGAAGTACAAGACCATGGTGGTCTATGGAGTACTGCAAAGTCTCTAGTGGTTGATGGCGAAAGCGGTTCGTGGATCATCAGCATCTATGGGACTCCATTTCTCACAGGAACAGCTGGCCTGGATAATTCCTATCTTCGTGTGGTTGTTGTCTCCATTGCCTAGGTTCCGAGGCTGTTGTCAATGTGCTCCTCTCCAAGCAAAAAATCTAGCCAAGACAATAGCCAGGGACAAGCCAGTGAGTACTTTGAATGTACTCGCAAAGATCATGAACACGGATATAATATAACATGTGATAATCAAACACTAATTCACGATCATCCAGTTAGTCACAAAATAAAATTCATGATGCAAGCAAGCAAGTTATTCATATTAAATAAAAATAAGCATTCAGGAATAAAAATAAATGGTACCAATGCAATTGGGTGTCTGAAGTGACACCTCAAAATGTTAAGAATATGAAACATGCCTCGGGCGGGCGTCTGAGCGACGCCACAGAAATGGCTTATGAAGAAAATAAATAACAGGCATGCCACAGTCGAGCGTCTGTGCGATGCCACATAAAGGGCTTATATATAAAGTAAACAACATGCATGCAACGGTTGTCATGGATTTGTCACGGTAGATGTCCAGGTGAACGGACTTAGGTTCGGGGTGAAGACGCAACTACGTGGCGGCTTGAAGGGGTTGATCGGAATCGAGAGACACGGAGTTTAACCAGGTTCGGCCCCTCCGATGGAGGTAAAAGCTAACGTCCTGCTTATCTGGTATTGATGATGAAGAAGATCTCTCGGTTACAAGGGTGCTGTTTTGCTACCTTTAATCACGAGAGCCTCTAATCTGTCCGTCTAAACTTGTGGACTTGTGAACTTCTCCCTCTAGGGGTGCTCTACCCCTCCTTATATGAGTGGAGAGGGTAGGTTTACAAATAGAGTCTTACTAGGAGTAGGATTAGGACTAGTCTCTTTAGAATCCTATTCCGGGTCTTGTTTCTCTTGTAAGGAAATCCTTTCTCCTTTAGGCCTTCTCTTGTGAGCCGCCTAGCGCCGGCTCACACGCCGGGTCTTGGGCCTGGTCGTCCTGCGACCCACCTGTCGGGTCATCAATAAAATGTCATGTCCTTACCGGGTCTCCTGTGAGTCACTAGGCCGGGTCATACCGCGGGGTATATCCCTGACATTATCCCCCAGTTTAGCTTGAATTTATTCATGCTAAGCTCCTGAAATAAGAGTAACAAATATGTTAAGTGGTCGGCTTGCTCCTTTGTCCAGCTTATAAAATGGCTCCTCAGAAATCTGGGTCTTTTCTGCATATGAATGAGTCATCTTGATAATCATCTTGCTTGTCAATGTCCTTTGAAAAATATTGAGAATAGAACACCCATATGCCATTGAGTCAGCTTCCAATACTCTTGGTGGGTCATCTCCGCCGGGTCATAATCATTGATGATGTTGGGCCATTATCGTTGGTGACGACGGGTCAAATAACTAGAATCCAGCTGACTTGATAAAAATATTGGGATGAAAATCCAACTGATGCAAAACCGGACTTCCATTGTTTGTGAAGCAGGGCGGCTTATATAAAATCTAGCGGGTTATGATCTTTTGATAACGCCGGGTCATAAATGTTGGTGACGCCGGGTCTAACAACTGAACTCCATAATTAACATCTTGAAAATTCTCCTCAAAGTTTTTGATATGTCCATATTACCTGTAGCCCCCAAGCTCCGAGATTATCCATGATAACTTGGTGCCTTGCAATAATATTTTGTACTGTGTAGCCCCCAAGTGTCGGGTTGTCCTGCCTACAGCAACCTGGGACATATAACTGTCTTATACTTTATGAAACTTCAGCAGGTGTAGCCCCCAAGGGCCGGCTCATCATCATGTGATGGAACGGGTGTTAAATTTGAACCATATAATCTATTTAAACAGTTGAGTACTATAGCCCCCAAGTGTTGGGTCACATGCCTGCAGCGACTTGGGACTTTGAAAAATTGATCTGAGTGGTGTAGTCCCCAAGTGTCGGGTCAGTAAGAATTACTAGGCTGGGACTTAGAAAAATATAGAAAGGCCGGCTCATCTCCTTGAGATAATATGGTCTTGCTGACAATGTAATGATTTGAAAACCAGCTTGCATTAGCCCCCAAGTGTCGTGGTGCATGCTTGCAGCGACATGGGACTTGCATATTTGATATAAACTGGACTTGAATAGTGTAGCCCCCAAGTGCCGGGTCGTTTGCCTGCGGCGACTCGGGACTACGCAAGAATAATATGACTCACCACAATTTGTTGAATGAATCCTTGATCGTGGTTGTAATATAACCCGGAATGAATATCCTTGAATAATTCCTTTGTCTTTGAGATGAAATCCCTGCTCGTGGTTGCGGTGCAACACGGCAAATATATGTTGGAGAAATCCATGAGTGTTGTAGATTACTACGGAGCACATTTGAAGAAATACGACAACCGGTCAATTAGATGACATGGCATTATATCTGACGGAGCGGCTCTTGAAAAATAATAAATTCTCCGAGCTGGCTTGAAAACCCAATCATTTAGTACTGGTTATGATAAACCATGAAGATCCAGCCAAGTTGGCTATTAAAGATCCATTTGCTCTTTGCAGAACTTTTTCATCATACTTAAAGGCGGCTCATCTTAAGAGATAAAACCTGCAAAAATAAACAAGACAGAATATATTCTGTATTGTTGTAAGGGCGGCTTGAAAAAGCACAACCCGGAGATGTTATATCGTTCATAACATTGCTCCTTCTTTCATAATCTTGCTCTGACCCGGTTTGATAAGCCGGCATGACATGTGAATATGATGAAATGTATGATGCAATGTATGATACTATGTATGATACAATGTATGATGCAATGTATGATGCAATGTTGACTTGTCAACATTTTTGGCTTAAGAGTCGGTTGTTAGGGTTAGATAAGCTACACCCGGAGGTGGGAAGCCCCCTTCGACAACCAAAGTTGACTTGTCAACTTTTTTGGCATAAGAGCCGGCTGTTAGGGTTAGATAAGCTACACCCGGAGGTGGGAAGCCCCCTTCGACAGCTATGTTGACTTGTCAACATTTTTTGGCTTGAGAGCCGGTTGTTAGGGTTAGATAAGCTACACCCAGAGGTGGAAAGCCCTCTTCGACAACCAAAGTTGACTTGTCAACTTTTTTGGCGTAAGAGCCGGCTGTTAGGGTTAGATAAGCTACACCCGAAGGTGGGAAGCCCCCTTTGATAGCTATGTTGACTTGTCAACATCTTTTGGCTTGAGAGCCGGTTGTTAGGATTAGATAAGCTACATCCGGAGGTGGGAAGCCCCCTTCGACAACCAAAGTTAACTTGTCAACTTTTTTGGCGTAAGAGCCGGCTGTTAGGGTTAGATAAGCTAAACCCGGAGGTGGGAAGCCCCCTTTGATAGCTATGTTAACTGAGTCAACTTTGTGCACTGTCTTGTAAGTCACCATCTTGTAAACCGCCATCTTGTATGAAGAAACGACAGAAGCTCCAAGTGACTTTATGATGATCCAATGAATCCGGGCACCCGTGTTTGAACGGTATATCTCGGCGGTTCGTCCTCTTGGGCAACTTTTAATCTTCCGCCAAAAATGTAGTAGCCCCGAGGATTGGGTTAACTTTGCCATGACCCGGGGTTCTCGTTGAAAACGACCAAATGTGTCTCGACATGTCTGTAGCCCCCGAGTCTTAAGTTGACTCGAAGAGGCGGCTTGAGAATCTCCACTGAAAGTTAAGGTTGGTCATGGCGGGTTATAGATGATCCCGTATAATTTGTTTCAATAATCCGGTTGATGGTTCGTTCCGGCTTGTTGTTGAAGTGAATCAAACTATAATGGCGGCGATTTGTGCGCCTGTCCGTTGGGCGGCTCATATCGATGAGCATTGTACCCATATGTTGATGTAGATCAAACTGTGGGCGGCGTCTTGCGCGCGTCTGTTGGGCGGCTCGTACAGGCGAGCACTGCACCGATATGTTGTAGATTGTATCATAAGGCGGCGATTCAGAACCATCCGTTGGGCGGCTTGTACTGGTGTATGCAGCCACTGGCGTGTTGATGTAGTCGTAGAAACCATCTACGGCATTGTAATCCGGTGCTGTTGTGAAAGACGCCACGGTGTCGTAAGCCGGCGTGGATGGCGAGAGACGGCCATGGTGTTATAAGCCAGTGCGGTTGCGAGAGACGGCCGCGACATTGTAAGCCGGCACAAACGGTGAGTCGCCAACGGCGTTGGATACCAACATGGACGGTAAGTCGCCGTGGCGTTGTAAAACGGCCGTGACGCTGTTATTGAAAATCATACCGCGGATGCGGCGGCTTGCCGCGACCCTTGGGTGGCTCATACTAACGGGTGAGTGCGAGTGGCATCGGCAAGTTGATGCAGACCGTCCGCAGGGACGGCGACTCACGTGCGTCCATCGAGCAACGCGACACGCTGATGTGCGCCCCAACTTCACTGTATAATGCCACATGAATACTTGTCCTGCGTAAATATATTACAGGGCGAAGTAATTTGTTTCCCACAGAAAATAATATGTGTTTAATAAAACAGATTGAGTGGATATCACCTGATATATTTTTGTCGAAATTCATCCGTCACGGGGTTGATAATGACGGAAGTGTGCCCTGATAAAAATTTTGAGCTGATCATACCCTCTTTTTTTGGCTACTTTCTTCTCCATTTGCATATAATTATGAGTTTGCTCGACTGATCTTTTAACCCATCATACGTGCATGTGGGATAGGCTGCTCCGTGAACATGAACTCACTCGCAGGCGGTAAGCAGTACACTACAAAAAATACCACTTCTGTTTATACCTGACCCTGACCACCCTACCATGAGGATGGCCTCAAAAGCAAGCCACGGTGCTTAGAGCAAGAGCACGCGCAGCCAACCGGACACGTGGGAGCAGGGCCATCTCGAGCGCAGGTGGGTGGCTCGAACAGCGCAGGGTGGAGAAGAGACTTGAACAAGTACAGTAATGTTGAGTCAACGGGCTGTAAGAAATAAACTAGTATATTGTTGTTTAGTTGGAGGAAAGAAAAGAGGAAAGAGAGAAGATAAGCGGGCTCTTCGTGAAGAGACATCTCTAACACGTGCTTCTAGGCACTTTGTGAGAGTAAAAGGTGGGTCACATAATAAAAAAAATAGTACATCATTTTAATCAACTATTGTATATGCTGACTATAAGATGGGCTATAGATGACATGGCAAAGCTGCTGGTTATACTATTAACCATGCTCCAAAGCCGGGCGAGCTCGTCGTGGCGGGTCAGCTTGACGGCTAGCGCGAAGGGCGGCCCGTAGGCGCGGCGGAGCTCAAGGTGAGGTGATGCACAGCGGAGCGGAGTCGTGGTAGCAAAGGCGAGGCGCGGCCGGAGCGGAGCAGTGGTGGCAGAGGCGAACGACGGCCAGTGGAATGAGTCGGAGTTTTAGCCGGCTCGTGGAGCGGCGATGAGGCAGGCGTCGCGGCTGCGGCTTGGCTGAGGTGGAGCCGGCGTGGCTTTGAACCCACGACGGTGGCGGAGCTAGCGCTATGGAAGCGCAGCGAAGCCGCCGGGGCGGCTCGCGGCGGCTGCTTGGAGAACGTAGGTGCGGCGACTCATGGCCAAGCCATAAGGGCGAGACAGCGGAGGTGAAAACGGAGCGGTACTCGGAGCAACGCAAGGCACAGCAGAGGCGGAGGCTGGGCGTAGTCACGAACGGCGGAAGGACGCAACAGCCATGATGCAGCAGGCGAGGCGGCGAGTTGAGGCCGACTGGCCGGAACAAGAAAGCAAGGTGAAGTGAAAAAGGCTATTTGGCAGAGCAGTTGCGGCGACGGCAGGCGCAGCCTGGCGCAGGCGCCTAGCGAGGGTGGCCGGCTCGGCCAGACGAGGCGTGGTGGAGGACAGACGAGCCACAGCAGCGGAGGCAGCCGAGCGGGTCGAAGCCTTCTTGGCGTGGTTTCTTCTCAGCTGCGTGCATCCTGAGATGATTTGTTGGTCAACCGCCGCTGGACAAGGCCGAGCAGTGCCAGAGTATACTGCTGCTGTGGGCACGTCGCTGCGATCAGCGCATCATCCGTAACCGTTGGGTACATGGTGACCTCGTTTTCAACCGGCCAGTGCATGCTTTCCATCGCTGCTATCTCCTCGAGTCTCTCTCTCGCCGTGGCATTCGCTGGGTGTGTGAGATGTGTGCCTGGCTTTTTACCTTCTCGATCGTGTACATACAACATGAAGTATGCATGCACATGTATTCAGCACGTCTTCGGCCATCTGGTAGATTTCAATAAATCTGATCAAAATAGTTTAACTAGTATTAGCATGAGGTGACAATAGTACTAGTATTAGGCGATGTAGCCATTTACTCTCACGGGAGTAGTCACAGCAGCCAGTTCGGTTGACTTCCTCGAAACTTGGGAAGGACACAACCGCCGCGTCCGATGCACAAGTAAACAAATCCGGATTTTAAAACGCAGCTTCGGATCCACTTCCAATCAATCTCGGGCACGACCACGCAGCGAAGAACCTGGTCGAACTCGGATGCATAGCAGCGGAAACTAAAATTTTGACGGGTTGCTGACAGACACGACACACGCGGGCGCACCACGCAACCCTAATCTCTCATCTCGAACTCAGATCAATCTCAAATCTTTTTTCTTATTCTCGTTCATGAGTTGTAGATGATCGATGAATTTGTCGGCTCTGTCCCGGGCTGACCCATGCCGGCTCTTCTTCATCTCGCAAATCACGAGCTTCATGATTCTTAAAAATCTTCCTTCAAAAACACAACATCACCGTGCGCGCAGGCCCCACGGTGGGCGCCAACTGTCATGGATTTGTCACGGCAGATGTCTGGATGAACGAACTTAAGTTCGGGGCAAAGATGCAACTATGTGGCAGCTTGAAGGGGTTGATCGGAACCGAGAGACACGGAGTTTACCCAGGTTCGGCCCCTCCGATGGAGGTAAAAGCCTACGTCCTGCTTGTCTGGTATTAATGATGAAGAAGATCTCTCGGTTACAAGGGTGTTGTTTTGCTACCTCTAATCATGAGAGCCTCTAATCTGTCCGTCTAAACTTGTGAACTTGTGAACTTCTCCCTCTAGGGGTGCTCTACCCCTCCTTATATAAGTGGAGAGGATAGGTTTACAAATAGAGTCTTATTAGGAGTAGGATTAGGACTAGTCTCTTTAGAATCCTATTCTAGGTCTTATTTCTCTTGTAAGAAAATCTTTTCTCCTTTAGGCCTTCTCTTGTGAGCCGCCTAGCGCCGGCTCACACGTCGGGTCTTGGGCCTGGTCGTCCTGCGACCCACCTGTCGGGTCATCAATAAAACGTCATGTCCTTATCGGGTCTCCTGTGAATCGCCAGGTCGGGTCATACCGCGTGGTATATCCTCGACAACAGTCGAGCGTCTGAGCGACACCACATAAAGGGCTTATAAGGAGGTAAATTCAAACATGTCACAGTCGGGCGTCTATGCGACACCATATAAAGGGCTTATAAAAAATCACAATAAGTATCCAAGAGGTAGAACCATCCCAGGTATACTCAACAATTCACATAATAGAGGTGGTTAGTCCATAACAATAATAATCATCAATAGCATTCGCCGCACTTCATGATCAATATTCAAGTTTAGAAGAATTTCCTTCGAAGACCGACACTAAGACCGACACTTGACCCATCCTAGACTATAGTTCTTAACCGCGGACATGGCTATTCGAATAGATATATACTCTACAGAGGTTGTACTCTTTACCCACGAGTAGCGGATTCCTTTAGTCCACCAGGATTAATTACGATTATGGTCTTTTAGTTGAAAACACACCTGACCCGCACACACCATCTTAACTTACCGATGTCTGGAATCACCCACGACCCTCGTTAAGTAAAGCTATGAGTGGGGAGACCACAATCTCGATTAGCATGGGATCACAAAATTTATACCGTGCGCAAACAGGGGCGCTACCCCCTCGGTCCAACCGGAATACCCATGCCCCCGGACCAAGTAGCATGCCTACCAGATGCCTCTGGTATCTTCCACTATGGCCTCTCTGTACGATGTGTGTGTGCCAAAAAAAAGGGGTTGACAACTTACTGAATCGTACCCTACCTGCGGCAGGGACGAGTGGTAATACGAATCAAGTATCGGGTACTGGAATCAGACTCGATCTATGATCGACTCAGGGGGATTATAAGTTTCTTGCATGATTAGCACAACAAGAACATTCCATACTTTTAGATAGACTCACCACCTATCATACCCCATCATGCCTCACTAATCATTCTCGCTCCAACGAAATGTCAGCAACGTGCTCATGTCTACCTGAGACAGAGACTCCTCCGGTTTCCTCCGAGTGGGCATGAGCGGCATAAGGTGGTGACAACTGTCACATGCGTCTCAATATCAATAGCAAGAAAATTCTCATCATGCACTTATAAGCATGATCACACTTTCACATGAAATAATGCACACTTCAGTTAATTTGGTGTTATAGTTTCATTTCTCACATCAAACAACACACGGTCAAATATTATACCAAGGTTCAGAATATTTGCCTTAAAGGTGTAGAGAGGTGGGATGCTCTCCAAAGCTTTTTAAAGTTTGATCTCCTCTGCCTTTCCTATTTTGAAAATATTCTAATTAACACACAATTCAAAAACAATACATAAAGTGGTTTTAAATATTAATCTTAAAATAAACTAGGTGAAATATGAGAGAGGTAGGAAAAACAATCAAATTATTTGAAGTTTTATTTTAGAAACTATAGCCAATCAAACTTTAGTCAAAAATCTGTTTTTAAATAAAGCATAAAAGAGAAAACAGTTCGCCTCAGAGTACGCTTTCAGGAAAAAGAGACGTACTACTGGAAATACACCTTCACTTAACGGTGAGCTAGCACCGCGTCGGGTCGCTGCCAGCGGGTCCCACTTTCCAGGTTTGACCCTGGTAAATCTGACCGCGCGGGAGCAGTAGGGGCCTCCGCCGGCGGCGATCCCCGGCGAACGTCGGTGACCCCCGAGGAGGGAAGTACAGGGATGTTAGAAATTTAGGGTTTGTGGTCTACCCCCCTATTCCTCTGTGCTTATCCGTGGTGCCGTTCACAATTCGCATATCTGAGGCTAGGGGGTAGGGACCTTCTTATACTGTCTTTTCAAAGAGTTCGTCTCTTATACAGATATAAGATTCCTAGTATTTTTCACTAGTTTTCGGGATAGAGTCCAAAGTAAATTACTAACCACGATCATATTTGTCTGTTAACGGATTCTACCCGTTATGTCCCCGGAGCACACGCTTATGAGCAACATGTCATAATAGAGTGCAAATTTCTCTAATTATGTAGATCAACATTAGGGCTGTAATCTAACTATACGAGTCTAACTCCTTCCGATTATCACTGTATCCGGGTAGTCTTTCCATTATAAATAGTATATTGTATTCCATTGATAATCGACCAGCTTCCTTAAACATATAACTTAAATACCTTCCAACAAGCGACAATTTCATGATAATCATGTAAAGTAATTTCATGTATAAATACATGTATAATTCCATAATGAGGTATTCTGAATATTAGTAATTTCTATTAATTTGAATATAGTTGCAGGACACATAATTCCAACAAGGACTAAGTCTCATGCACGGTTTTGCATGAGAGAAAGAAGCGAGGAATCCTCTTTTCGACTCTGATTCCCCCACTCCGGTCGTTGCTTTTCTTTCTGTTACTTCGAAAGTAGCTGCTTCAGCTTCAGCCACGTGAATTCTCGATATTCCTTTTTATTTCTCATCAAACGAATGGCATTTTCTTCTGAAAATCCTAGCTGCACCTAGAGACGAGAAAGAGCGTAGCAAGTGAGGAAATGCTTGGGGGAGTTGAAAATAAGCATAGATCTGGAGATTCCTAAATAGGTCAACCTTTGCTCAGGATCTCCCTGAGACTCCCATGGTGTAGAGAATGGACGGCGGGGAGCCCCACCTCACCGGCGACGAGGTCTCCCGAAAAGCTCTGGCGGAGCTAGCTTTGGGGCTCTCACCTACGAGCCACTCTCGGCGAAATTTACGATGGGAAAGGGTACGCGTGCTCACATTGGATCTTCAGGAGAAGCAACCTCGAGGCCGAATTCGTTCGAGAGTGGCTAGGACGAATTCGTTCGAATTGTGCCGACGGTTCCGCTCATCGGAGGCCGAAAAGACGGCTACCTCCGACTCGATTGCCACCTCGGCAGGTTCCTATAGGTTGCTATCGTGATTCCTGCGACCTGGGAGAGCCTTGGGGGTGTATAAAGGCAGGGGAGGTCGGTTCCAGCGAGCTCACGGAGATAAGCTTCGGCCGATCGCTACTGTCGCCGGAGCGGCAACGTGGCGGCGTCTGCACGGCTGAGAGCTATCGGACGGACCCCATACTGCTCCAGGAGGCGAGCTGGCGGGCGGAGGCGGCTTGGGCGGCGCCGGCCATGGCAGAGGGAGGGTGTGGCCGAAGGCGTGCCGCTAAAGGGCTGCTGCGGCGGAGCTGCGGAGAGCCAGGGGGCGGTCGGGGCAGCTCCAATGGTTTGGAGGGGTCAGAGCCGTGGCTCTACACGCCAGCAAGGGCCAGGGGCGGGGTAGGCGGACGTGGCGGCTCGGGGAACACGGCTGCAATTGGCGCGCTCTGCTCGCGCCGAGAGCACGCACGCCATGTGCTTGGCGAAATGCCAAGGCATGCCAGGAGACTTTACTGCTCATGAGACTTAACAGGGTTAGGTTAGGGGGGAAATCAAATCTAGTGGACATCTTGGTTAGACCAGGGGATCAGTTTAATAATACACTCTTAGGAGCATGCTAATTCTGGCCATGCACCCAAGGTGTTTGACAAAATGCCAGGGTTATCTAGGTAACTCTTCTGGTCACCAAAATTACCAGGTTGGGGTCGCTTTAGGAGCACACTACGATTGTCAAAAGAAAAAACTCCCTAGTGCAAGTTTTTGAGAAAACCATTTCTAGAAAGAAACTAGAGGGCATTATTGCATGGGGTTAACACCCTAACGAGGCTGATATCCTGGACATAAGGGTTTGGTAGGGATAATTACAAGCAGGAAACATCCCAAGGAAACTAGATCAAAATAAAATAGGGTTATAGTTCAAAATACAAAAGTGGACCAGAATGAAAATGAGGATGGTATGCTTAAATTTTTTAAAACACCAAGTTGGATTTTTGCATAAAAGTGATCTAGGCACATCACGTGACACCTATATTTTTTTGTGGAATTAATAAATTAATTTATGAAGTGGTTGTAGTACAACTTAGGCCTTTAAAAGAATGAAAATGTTATTAAAAGAATTAAAACTAGGCAAGTTTTATTATAAAAATAATTTTCACTGGTTTTGTTAAATGAAATGAAATACTTCAAGAAAACATTCAAGACCCAGAATATTATTCAAAAGTTTCAGATAGGAGGAAAGAATTTGTAATCCAGAGAAAAAGAGTGGTTGTGAAATCAATAGAAAATCCAGAAAAACAGAAAATAAATACTCCTCGCAAAAATTTTAATTAGTAAAATATGATTAAATTTTAGGGTGCTGCGGTTACTATTACTGCTGCTACTATTACAATCATTACAACACTGTTAATGTTACCATTACTATTATTACTACTATCTTAATGTGCTACTAAATCTTTGTGACAGAGAATAACCTAGTGTGGTTTAATTGACAATTCAACTGCTAAGAAAGATAAATATTCTTTGCCCCCCCCCTTGTGTCAGATCAAAAAAAATGGGTAAAATACTTTCCTCAGAAACTGTTGCGATCCCCTACACTTGTGGGTTATCACACTACAAGGGGAAAGGCTAGGGGCCGCCGCCACTAGCGCCGTCAAGGCCAGGCCCCAGCAATGACGACGGGAAGGGAGGAGAGGGGGAGGGCTCTAGGCGGGATACGTCGGGGCCGCGTCCGGTAGCCCGCGGCGGGCGACGCAGAGAGAAGGGGACATCCTTCCTTGGACATAGACCTCCCGATAATCGAGATCGAAAGCAGATCCATGCCAAGGATAGATAGACGCGTGGGTTTGAGGTTATCGATGTCATAAAGCACACACTAGAGAACATTGGCATGGTGTCTTGCACCAACACCCTCACTATCGCCGCCTAGATCTCTATTGAGCTAGCTGGAGGACTGCGTTGGAGTATGTCATTGGGGTGGCGTCGCGATACGACCAACAATGTCGAGAGCACCAACAATCTCGCGAGCCCCTTTGACTCTCTGGGGACGCTATAAGAGAAGTTTAGAAACTTGGGCCCGAATACAGTAACCTCGAACCCAATAATGAATTAATGGAAGGAATTAGCCCGTGGAAATTAGCTAGGAATCATTGCAAAAGATGAAAAGAGTGCTATATGTGCGTTTTGAGTGTTTGGGTGGTTGCAAAAAGAACAATCAAATAAAACTAAATGAGTGCAACAAGTGGATCTATTCTTAATAGTTCTATTCAGTTGTGTTTTTTATATGGATTATATTGTTCTCGATGGCAGCAGGAATATCACCTAGTTCTTAAAGATCATAAGTGTTTGCATTGATTTTTGTTGCTCGGTTGTTTTCTTGTGGATAGAGCCCAACTTATATGTTGCAAAAACATTAGCTCCCATATACTTACGATTAAAGCCTTAGCGAGCACCCCCAAATACTAATAATAAATAGGACAAGTTATGACCATTGCCCTAAGATCTGGGGAATGTATTCAACTCTTGTGCTATAGCAAGAAACTTAGGGATATTCTCACACTTTAGCCACCCATGTAGAATATTATAACACAATGCTCTCCTCTCGGCCCATAATGGTGAAGTGAAACGCAATCAAAGTTTGCATATCACTATTAACTAAACATTAATCGTTATTATAGATTCGTGTGACTCTTTATAACGGGATTTACCCCATGCCTTAAAGAACATGAGGAAAATACTCACAAGACATCAGAATGAACATGACTACTAGGATACGAATACAATATGGTTAATATATGAAAGTATAAATCTTCCACCATAAAACATCATGCGTCAACTACTAAATATGGGAAGTGGTCAATGTAACCAACCTTAACCGATTCCACATAGATAGTTATGAAGATGGAAATGGGGGTTGGTGTTGTGAATGAAGATGATGATGGAGTTGATGGGGACACCATTAATGATGACTTGGTGTTGGTGAGGAAGATGCCTTTGAATTCTATCGGTCGAAGGTGGCAGATCCGGCAAAATTTGCCATCCGAGGAGGAAAAGCGGTGTTCTCTATTCCATCCCGGCGGCAAAAAAAATATAAGAAAAAAGTAGTACATAATTACTTATGAAGGTTAGATGAAGGTACATCTCAAAAATGAGGTCTATCACCATTTTCATCAAAAAAAGTTACTTCTTCGGTAAAATTAGTGTTGTTATTAGTCTAGAAATTTTACATGCATCTAGTAAAACTGGAGATAATTCGCCATTTGAAAAATAGAAAAAATAGAACCTTTTCATGATTCATCATTTGGATTTAGTGCTTGTTTGGAATTGAATCATTCACTAAAAAGTAGAATTAATAGCTCTGAAACAAGCAGTTGCCAAAATGATGCCCCCAAGGATAATCTCTGAAGGCGTAGGATAAAAAGACACCCAGAAGATTGTGGAGTCAAGGTCCCCACCAAAACTAGTTACAAATTTACAAAGTCAGAACCATGAACATGGCCATGAGCAACAAGAGATGGTGTTTGCAAATATATGTAGAAGAAACTTCCCCGTTGATGTCTTCACAATTATATATCATCCAACATGAAAGGCGGGAGTTAGGGGAAGACCAAATCCGTGAGGTAGGCGTCCCGCTGCGTATTCATAGTCGGACTAACACCGCCAGCTAGAGCTAGAATCGGAGACACAACTCTCAAATGCTCACAGCTGAAGACAAGGTAAGAGACACCCAAAGCGAACAACAAACCAACTAATCGAACAACTATGCCTCAAGGGATTAATCCTTTTAGCACACCAAGTAATTGAACAACTATATATTGTTTGTTCCTACAACTCAAGATGTCCCACACCCTTCCTTCACTCTCCTTACATAGGTGGAATATCCCCAAGTTATGCTTCTTTCTTATTCTTGCAGTTCACCCTAGCTCCCTCTGATACAAAATCAAGTAACAAACACGAATAGCAACTCCTTAGATACATAGGCTCTTTTCCAGACACATATTAATCAGCTAATCGGCCTTCTAACAAATTACTTAGGCTTCTTTTTTCCATTCATTGGTTGATCTTAAGTTTGTTGTGCCAAACGGATTTGAAAGTCAATTAGCTCTCTTACGGTCAGATTTCAGATATCACCCTCATTATTCTTCTAAAAAGTTACATACGCTTCTATTTTCCATTCATTGGTTTATCTTAAGATTCTTGTGCCAAACGGTATAAAACATGTTCGAGTTTGTGTGGAAGAATTCCGAAATCCGTGTGGCACTCTCACAACGGGATGGCTCAAATGACATAACATGTACCGTCATGTTAAACAAACGTTGATTATATTTTCAGCAAGGACTCTTCTCACCGCCTTGAATGATCGATAATCTATCTTAAAACCTATCAACAGATAATTATGATTCACGTGAACAATGGCTCTTTCCTTTAGGGGGAGAAAACGGGAAGGGTCCTTTTGGCAGGTGAGTCTATGTTGTCGAATAAACAGAAAATTCAAAATAAATTGATAATTCTATTTATTTTTGTAGCTATTCATGTTAGTATAACAAGCGTGCGTGACAATTTTCATACGAAATGAGATAGCAATGCTTCGTTATGTGAATAAACAAAATTAAGTGTAACATTTGAAAGTAACATTAGTTGTTCGGCTTTTTCTTTGCACATGTAAAAAATGCTAAAGCTTTTCACGTAAAAAATTACAGATAGCATTCGGATGTGACCATAAACACATCTATTTTCTTTGATTTGTTTGACATTAAAAATACATTTTTGGTGTATAGGAGCAGATAGTCCTGGGAGCCAAATTCCATTTCCAAAGAAAACGTCCCAAGCATAGTACTAGCTCGCTTCCAAACCTTGTTACCAATTCTTAAAAAACACCCTATTACCATCATTGGGTTTGAGATTGTGAGGGCCACGGGAGATGCACGTGACAGGAAACGTGTGATGCCGCCGCCCGACTCTTCCTTCTACTCAAGCAAGAACAAGCTTGCCTCCTTCCCTAACCCATGGTTCAAATGGGGGGGAGTGAGTTGCGGCCTCTCTAACTACCACCTGTCGCCGTCCCATACCATAGCCCATGGCATCACCGTCGTCTCTCTCGTAATTCCTACCCCCCCCCCCTTCACCCCACCCCACCTCTACTCATGGTGTCACCGCCTCCTCATCAAGCTGTGCCAGGCTTTTCCTTCTTCCTGAACGATAGCAAGCTCGTCTGCATCTATCACTGCCCAAAAATATCTGGCCAGCCCCTTCGAGATGTCGCCAACCAGTTCTTCCACGAGGCTGACATTGGGAATCTAGATGTTGGGGCGATGACCTCGAGTGGCGGTTCATCAGATTTTCTTTTTAACAAGCGTCTTGGCGGCGGCGATGGGCGCATCTTTTAGTCGTGTGGTCAACACAGGATGTAGCTCTTGGTGATCCTAGTGTCGATGGTGCCTTTGTGGTGGCTGCTCCTAGATCGAGGCATGTAGGTCTTGTTTGGTGGCGGCATGTGTTCCCTTGGGGTGGACAGGTGCTCGGGGTTCCTTGAGCCAGGGCTCCAGGTGGAAACCCTTCACCATGTACTCGGTCTAGACAAAGGCAATGTGTCACGTATCCCTCTTGAGTGTGTCGTCGTGGAGCCCAAGTTACCGCTGTCACGACGTGCCGTCATCGACGGGCATTTCAGATCCTGGCTTGAAGCTCCCCGACTCTGGTGTGGGGGATCGCATTTCCCTCCTTATATTTTACACGGGTCCTCTTGTTAGCCTTTCCTGTCCTCGTACGCATGCAGGGTCGGGCTCCATGACCTGGAGCGGGAGGGCAAGCCCTCTCCGGCGACACCTTGGTGTGAGCAGCGCAACGAGGTCCGGCGATTTCCTTTGGCGACGAATCCTGTTCCTTGTCAATAGGTTAGGTTGCTTTGTGGTAGGATGTGAATTCTCTCATGTTCTTGTTTTACTTGCACCAATTTAGCCTTTTTTTCTAGAGGAATGCACCAATTTAGCTGTGTTGGTTTGCTTCAAAACCCTGCTACCGTCATTGGGTTGAGTCGTGGGAGGGGCGGAGGGCCACGAGAGGCGCGCGTGACAGGAAACGCGCAAGGCCAGGACTCCGAGCACAACACAACTCGCGCGTACTTAAGACTGGGATCCGCCGCCGCCGACCCCTCTCCTTGCCTCCCTCAATCCCTAGCCCGCCCATGGCGTCGCCGCCTTGGCCGCCCGGCTCTTCTTCCTTGTACTCAAGCGAGGGCGAGCTCGCCTCCCTCCCGAACCCGTGGTTCGAATGGGAGGGAACCGGTCGCCGCCTCCTCTCTCCCTGCCACTCGCCGCCGCCGCCGCAAACCCTAGCCCATAGCGTCGCCGCCGCCTCCCTCCTTCCCCCTAGCGCGTCACCCTCCTCGCCTCCGCCCATCGCGTCGCCTCCTCCTCCTCCTGCTGAGCCCGCGCCCGGCTTTGCCTTCTGCCCGAGCGACAGCGAGCTCGTCTCCTTCTACCTCCGCCCAAGAATCTCCGGCCAGCCCCTCCCAGACGCCACCAAGCAGTTCCTCCACGAGGCAGACGTGTACTCCACCGACCCCGCTTCCCTCGTCGCCGGCTACCTGCCAGGCCCGGCGAAGGCTCAAGGCGAGAGCAAGAACTGGTACTTCTTCAGCCTGGTGAAGCCCAAGAGCGCCCAGGATGGCCGCAAGTGCCGGATCGTCGGGGGAGGCAAGGGCAAGTGGAAGCAGGAGCGAGGGAATGACGTCGCCGACGCTGAGGGCCGCACCGTCGGGCGCCTGGAGAGGTTCACCTACACGCCCTATCCCAAGGAAGACAAGAAGCCGCCGGAGTGGCTCATGACGGAATTCAGCGTCGATCAGCACGACGACGGCGGCCAACCGAGGCCGGTTCTTTGCCTCTGCAAGATCTACCAAAGCCCGCGGTTCCTCAAGTCCGCCTCCAAGAACTCGGCGTCCGCCGCGCGCA
The DNA here is from genome assembly GCA_022496015.1 of Hordeum marinum. Lineage (NCBI taxonomy): Eukaryota > Viridiplantae > Streptophyta > Magnoliopsida > Poales > Poaceae > Hordeum > Hordeum marinum. Next base: position 469,150,474 of record CM039674.1, on the reverse strand, counting down.
AGAGGAAGCCCCCGGTGGACGAATCATCCGCCGTCAAGAGGCAGCTCCTGTTTCTGGCGCCCCCTCGTCCATCAAATCTACTGTCGCCCATCCTGTTTGCTCCGGCCCCTCCTGCCGCGCCAAATCTGCACCAAATCTGCCGCACCAAATCTGACGAAGCCTGGGCGGGGATTCTTGCGGACCCAGAGTTGAACTGGACCTTGGAAGAGACCTTCTTACGACCCTGCTCAATGACGGCAGCGGCACCGACTCTGCTAGGATCCGGCCATGGAAGTCAGTGGGCTTAGCAGTTCGTCAGGCCCTGAAGATGTGCACATCCTCTCTTCTTCTTCAGTTATCCACAAGGGCTGATACCTGATACTGATAGTGACTCCTCTCAACCGCTGAAATCTCATCATACCGCTGCGACTAATTCGCTGAAGTTAAACTAGCCATTACCTTTACTGTTGGGGTTATTGTTTGGTAAAAGCAAACCCTAAGCATTATATTCTAGTATAGCGTATACTGAGTCTACAGCAATATATCATGGCTAGTTTTGGAATTACTTTTGATCTCTGTTTGTTTTTAATCATAATTAGGACATGCTATGTTATCTGATGCTACACTGTTAAGTTTGATGCTATCTTGTGCCTGTGCAACCTGCTTCCAATTTATGCAGTAGAGATAATGTCAGCTCACCCTTTCCACAAGCTTTGTCCAGCTTGTTCTCCATAAGCTTTGTTAATTCTGCAATATCTTTGTTCTAGGCTAGAAAGATATTTATATTTTCTTGCTGGTGAGTGGTGACTTAGAAATCGTATGAATGCTCATCTATTTTTTATAATGTTCTCTGGCGTCTATGATTCACAATGGCAGTCACGAATTACTTTTTGCTCTAGGTTGTGTTTCTGTGATGGAATTGCTGTCTGCTTTCATAATTTGGACAGGATACATATTTACCCAGTGCTCCACTGTTAAGCATGATGCCATCTTGTGTGCAATGTAGTTCTTAATTTCTGCAGTAGATGATATTCCGCTCAACCTTTTCCCTCATTTTCTGAATTTAACGCTGCAACTGAATCGTTGAACATGTGTTCGTGCCCTGTTGTTTTCCATATGCTTTGTTGATTCTGCAGTATCTCTGTTCTAACCTAGAAAATAGTATGAATGCTCATCTATTTTTTGTAATGTGCCCTGACATCTATGATTCACCCTGTGTCGCTGTTAGATTTCTGGGCAATACTGCACAATGGCCACAGGCCGCAGCACAATTGCGGTTGGGAACTGAAGTTGTGCTTTGCAGCTTGTTATGCCTGCTAACAAATTAACATGTGATTTGCTTATAAGAAAAATAAATCCTGACACAATATTCAGATGATTACATATTTTTTTGCTGGACAGGCGTTTTACTTTTGCTGGAACTTTGAAGAAATTGGCTAGGGTCACACTCTAACCACATGTGATTCATGGATCGACAGTTCTCTGTTTTCTGAAGAAGAAATGGTGCTTCAGTTTGAGCTCTTGTGTAGCAATAGTTTAGCACTACGAGGGGACATGGGTGTACGTATGTGCACCCATTAATTCTGATAAAGAAGCATAAACTAGGTAGATAAAATAGCTACTCCCTGCGCCCCATAATATAAGAGCGTTTTTGATACTACACTATTGTAAAAAAACGTTCTTATATTATGGGATGGAGGGAGTGGAAAATAGTACAATCTTGAACTATGCAACCTGGCTCCGCCTGCCGGCCTGGATATACATGTGCCGGGTTGGGGAGGCCCTGTGATGGAAATCTCAGAAATCATGAAGGGATTAGTGATGCTAGCAAGTTACAGTTGGTTTAGAAGATTGGGCTGTAAATTCTTAAGACTTGTGATTCCAGTTATGTATGATGCTACAATTTTGATCCTGGTGTAGCTGTAAAAGACCGGAAGTGGGATTGAACTATCAGATCAAATGAAAAAACCTGAGCGTGTGTATGTTACCGCAGGATTAGCCAATTTTGGGCTGTAAGTTCTTACTCAATGGAGTGCTACGTTATAATTCAGTTTTCTTCATGCATATATTGCGTCTGGCCGAAACTCTGACTGAAATTGTGGTGGTTTTGAATTACTGTATGCACATCCGCATGTTTCGTTGCGGTGCTACATCGATGATGCTTCGCTCTGGGAGAAGTGCAACTATGCACCCAGGCGCACAAAACTAAGTTCAAGTAGACCAACGAGACCTTCTAATGACCAGTTTCGTATCGCAGACAGACACACAGGAATGTATTGGTAATCTAGATGTTGAACTTGTAGACTGAATATAGATGGGGTCAAATGTAACCAGGAACTCCAAAAGGGTCATACAGTACTAAGTACATAATTAGCCCAAATCTGAGAAGCTAAGCGATTGACTGCAACTGCAGTAACAAATGGCCAGTTATCTTGCAACCACACACAGTGACATAATGCATTCAGTAACAACTGGATTTAGTTTGCCTCCATTATAAAATTATTATAAAGTACAGCAAAAAACATGGCCTGATGATTTGTTTAGATAGAACCAACAACTTGAGTATTTTTGTCACAGCTCATTTTTAGCACAGCAACAACACAATGGCTATCCCTGTACCATTTTAAACGAAATGAAAACAGTGTCACAACAGTTAAGACCATTACAGACCTTTTAAATAGCCCACACCTCAAAACCTCAACATCTAGTAGTCATGAATTATTATTCTTACAGACAGCATCACATCAGCATAACGGAAAACGCGCCAGAATAGAAACTACAGCAACGGTTGCGGCTCCCTAATTTCACTGCAAAGCAGGCAACTCTTGTCTTTTAACCAAGTTAGTATTCTCAGCTAACTGGCAGTTTATCGAGAAACAACAACCTTAAAAACATTTGCACCATAGGAGGCACATGAAACTGCCAAAGAGAAGCTTTGACTTCTCAAAGATTTGTGGAAGCTAGCACATGATACAATGCAGAAGAATGCAAAAACTGGTGGCAAAACTGGGAAAAGTGATCCTAATGTAGCTGTAAAAAGACCAGAAGTGGGATTTAACTATCAGATCAAATGAAAAAAAACTGAGCATGTGTATGTTACTGCAGGACTAACCAAGTGATACCACATAGCCATGGCGGACTCTGGTATTGAAGAAAGGCTGATATATTGATGCATACAGAATTTAGTACAAATAATAAACTTGCTATCTACCCATGAGGCAACAGGAACACGTTTTATGTAGAATTTTTAATCTTCTGTACAAGAAAAGGATGTGATCCAAATAAACCTCAGCATGGCTAACACTTCAGGTAAACTTCGTATGACAGATAGAGGGTTCCATCCAATGTAACAAGCTCCGCTCCAAGCACTACTAACAATCGGTGAAACTAGCAAGTGACCAAATTGAGAGGATAATCTGCTACATTTATCGTCAGGTAGAACAAAACTCAGAAACACTAAACACATCTGGATTGCTAAATAATGAGTATGCAGCATATTGAGAAGAGCACTAGATAATCTCAGAACAAAAACGGGAAATAGATAAAAAAAATGGCAAAGTCAAATTTCAGTTCAAGAAATACACACATGAGGCAGGTAGCAAAATAATTCTCCAGTTCAACAAAATAGAGACATGAGGCAGACTAGCTAGCACATCTTCCAAACGCACACCAAAATGACTTGGTAGAGTGGGTATCGAAACAAGCATAAATTTCATACGACAATATGACAGCGACAGAAGCTTCTTGATCACAACTTGATATGCATCAACAGAGAAGCCTGCGGGTCACGCTGACAGTTTCGGCCGTTCAGAAGCACCACATCACTCAAAGCTAATAGATCAGATGAAAGTCGGAGCGTTCACAACATTACGCTCTAGTGTCGGAAAGAAGGTATGCGAAACTAGAGTTTGTTTGAGCCAAAATTGAGTATAATCAAGGTGTTTGAGATGGAAACTAGCGACCAACTTGCCATCCATATCAACCTGAAGTAGCCAGTCGCTAAATTTGAGCAGCATGAGCAAATGGCCATCCGAAGAAGCGACCACCCCAAACCCAAGTTTGTTAAACCTTCCAAAGTGCACGGTGAACTCAACGTGGTATTTGTTGGACCAGACCTCGCCCTTGCAGTCCTGCGCCATCCAGATATCGATGGTTGCCGCTGCATAATTAAAGCTGGACACACCGAGCACTCCATCCATCTCAAACAGGTTGGTGCAGCGAGAAACCACCGGAGCGCGCATTTGCCGGAACAACTCAGCGGTGGTGTCGAATACCACTATCCTCTCATGCTGCTCTTTGTGCCAATGCAGGCCACCGCGGAACAGGACGGATGGGCAACACCAGCTCCCTGGCATCAGGGAACCCTAAGCACCGTGGCGGCTGGCCGGAGCCCAACACCAACACGTAGGAGCCACCTTGAGCGTCAGACGCTGGTCCACTGGAGAACTTGTACAGCAATAGTTGGTACTCGCCGATCGGGCTGTGCGAGTACGTCCCCAAGGGCACTAAGAGCATCTCCAAGCCGTTGGCCCCAGGGACCGATTTTAGCACCATTTTGGGGCCAGCCGACGCTAAAATCGACCTGGGAGAGCTCGGCTTCCCAGTCGCGGCCCCGAAGTCGTTTCCCAACCATCACTTTCGGTCCAATACGATTATAAAATTGGCCCAATACGGTCATAAAAGTTCGGTTTTTTCATTAAAAATATATTACAAAAATTAAAAAAAAAACTACATCGGCTATGTCGTCGTCCGCCGTCGCCGTCCCGTCGCCGCGCCGCCGCATTCTACATGCCGAGGAGCTTGTAGAAGTTTGTGTCGTCGCCACCGTTGCCGTCCTGCGCGCCGTGGCCGCCGTCCTTGCCGCAACCCTGCCCTGCGTCGCCGGAACGGTGCAGGTCGGGCTTGGAGGGCCCGGACGCCTCGTCGTTACTGTCATCGTCGAGGATGATGAGGCCGGCGAGCTCCTCCTCGCGGCGGGCACGATGGCGAGCCTCGATCTCCTCGAGGGCCCGGCGATGCCGCTCCATCTCCTCGCGGACATAGTCGTCCCGCGCCCACTTCATGGCCGTCTCGTCGGCGGCGGTCATGTCGAGATGCTCCTGCTTGACCACCGCTGTGTCAGGCTCCGTCTTCGGCCTGACAAGGCGGAGGTGTCCACGGGGAGGTGAGGGCTCGTGGTGGCGGCCCTCGTTGATGGTGATGCCCCCGCCGCTGCGACCACTTCGCCGGAGCGAAGTTGAGCCGGGCTCAACCTTCACGGCGACGGGCGGCGTGCACGCTGTGCCGAAGGAGCGGGAGGACGACGAGGACGGTGTGTCCATGCGTCATGGCTGCCACGACGAGCCCCGCCGTTGGGAGATGGACATTGGCTCCGTCAGGTACTCGAGGCGCGGCACGTTGCCGCCCTCGATGTGCTCGATGTTGGGGAACGTTGCATGGGAAACAAAAAAAATTCTACGCACACGCAAGATCCATTCATGGTGATGAGCACCTCGAGCGTGCGTTCGGGAACGCCCACCAAAGCCGGCGGCCCTCGCTGTTGTTGCGGCAGCGTGCAAGGCCATCGTTGGTCGACGCGAGCTGCTCCTCGCAGCGGCGCTCGAAGTACGCCGTCCAGAGGTTTACGCTGTCCGGGGCGTACCTCGGCTGCCGACGCACTTCCTCGGACAGGGAGGACCGGATCCGGGCGATCTCGGCGCACCGCTCGGCTCCCGTGGGCACCGAAGGCACAGGGACCCCGCCGGCGCTGAGTCTCCAGGCGCCTGGCGCCCGCATGTCAGGTACTCCGCCTCGTAGAGCAAGCGGGCCTCGTCCTCGTGGAGGTGCCGGCGGCCGAAGCCGTTGCGTGCCGCGCCGTCGCCTGGGTAGCACTCCGCCATCGGGGAAAGAAAGGGAAGAGAGAAGGTCCTCTCGGGGAGAGAGAACGGCGTCGGCGACAGGGGGTTGGGGCAGGCGAAGGTGTGGTGTGGCGGGGCACCGACAAGGGTCGGCTTTTATAGGGGTGAGATGAGGCGCGTGGGGGAGGAGAGGTGTGGACGCGCGTCGCCCCGTATTGATGACGCCGCCCGTGAACACCGCCCCGTGAATGCGTCGCATCAATGAAAGGCTGACCGACAGCAGCCTTGCATTGATTCCTTGCGGGAAACCGAGGTGATGAGGACAACGACGCCACACGGTCGCTGACTCGGTAGACTTACCCTTTTTCGCGTCAAAAACGTTTCGCCCGGCGTGCCAGGCTCGGCCTGAGTACGCCGACGCAAAATTCGGTCTTTAACGGTAAAAAATGGGCTTTAAGGACATGACTGGACCAATTTTCGCCCGCCGGCGATAAAAAATGGTCTTTGGGGCGACTGGAGATGCTTGGAAGAAACGGGAGGCAAGCATACTGACGAGTCGCCGGGTTGTAGAGGACGAAGTTACAGTTGTTCATGGAGAGGATGAGGAGGCCGTCGCAGGAGGCGATCGCGCGGAAGGGAGCCTGTCCAAGCCGCGCGACTGGCCGGAGCTGGTCGTCGGCCGCAACACCTGCCCGTTTGTCGAAGGGGATGATGTCCAGGGACTCGATGTCGTCGTGGACGTAGTTGTAGTTGTAGACGTAGAGGAGCGGGAGGGCGGGCTGGCGAGCGTGGTGGGCAAGGATGAAGTCGCGGGCGGAGGTGGCGCGACGCCAGGCGCGGCAGCGGAGGAGGGCCTTGGGGGGCAGGCGAACGAGCATCTCCTAGATGGCGATCTCGTCCGGGAGGCCGGGGTGGAGAGGCGTGGCTCCTTCTGCGCTCGCGTCCGCCGCCATGGTCGCCGGCTGGGCGAGCGATTCCTCGCCGGAGCGGTGGAGTGGGTGAAGGCTGCGGCGGAGAGAGCTCGTGGAGAAACAACAGAAATGCATTTGGACTGGGCTTAGCCCATCTCGTGGAGTATATACTAGCGCTTAGACGGGCTGGGCTTGCCTCTTTTGTTTTGATAGGTGGTCCAGGTTAAGCCCATACGGGTTTCATATTTGAATTTTAGCCGTGAAACGCGGCGTGCGGCGTGCGGCGTGTGTAGTAGTGCTCGTGTTAGTGCCCGTCACTGGCTTGACTGTGATTTATCATCGAGACATGTACAATACATATTTCACTATGAATATGCTATTAATTCAATGGGCAATGGTTACAAAGAGGCCTCCTCATCAAACTCATCCATACAAATACACCTTCTGTAATACAGAAGAATTGTAGCTTATTTTTAAGATTGCCACAACAGGTAAACAAAGGTATGCACGAAAAAACTAAGAATTACACACCCTTCGGAAAAAAGAATTTCTATACCTCGTGGAATCAGTTTGGACTATTCTCAAATACTATCTATGATAGATAGAAATTTTTGGCCGAGGTAAGCTGCCTGTGTGTATTTTTATGCAAACTATGAAATAAATGCTAATGTAACTTGTGTTGTTCCATGGAGCACAATTTTAAGAAATCTTGTGATGTCAGCTCCACTTTGATTGGCTTCCATAAACAATCAGGCTGGGATGACAAAAAAGAAGGGCCTTATAAGAACAGGATAACACTACAAAATGGTTGTTGATGCATATACGTATGGATATTTCATACATTCTGGAACTTAAGATACTCTGCATCCAGAAGGAGTTTAACAACATAAGATTATATTATCAGTGTCAATCTCATTATATTAACACTGGAACTTAAGATACTCTGCATCCAGAAGGAGTTTAACAACATAAGATTATATTATCAGTGTCAATCTCATTATATTAACAGATTACCTAGTCATATCACCGCTGCATCCTAGAGTTTAACAACATAGCATTAATTATTAACTATAAATTCAGCATAAACGATGTATGTGAGTATTCTGTCCATAAAATGTGGCCATTACCTTGTAGATAAAAAAAGTGAGGATGTGTCATATAAGTTGATCCAAATACACTTGCAAATATAACAATTGTGGCTTACTTTACAAACAATGACTGAGGACAATAATTGGTCATGGCATTAGCAGATGGTCCAATCAACTTGGCATACTTCCTGATGAAGTGAAATATGTGCTTCATTTTACAGAGTTAGCATCTGGCTCTTATAAAGGATGGATATCGCTTTCGCTGATTATCAGAGACGACCCTCTTCAAAAAGCAAGAATATCATCTATAACAACCGTCTATTTCTCTTTTGCATCAGAATCAATTCCGCTTTATCCAGTGTATCAAGTGTTCTGTCTTCTCTTATCTTCGTTAGCAATACATCAAGTGTGTTAAGGAATTGTCTATGGCATTTCTGTATTTCTGAAGTTTCATCGTCTTGAACATTGGACATGTTCTCATATTCAGAACCTTCAGTTCCTATAATCAAGAAATCAATCTAAACCTCTTCGAATAGACCATGGATTAATGTTGACTCTGTATTGAGTAGATTTCTGACTGATAGACCATGGACTAATGTTGACTCTGTATTGAGTAGATTTCTGGTTGATATCAGCACCATTGAGTAGATTTCTGACTGATAGACCATGGATTAATGTTGACTCTGTATTGAGTAGATTTCTGATTGATATCAGCACCATTTCAAGTTCAGGTAACTCCTTTGATGTTCTGAACCAGCATAGTAGTTTTCAGACATTGTTTTTGGAATTCATGAACTGGACAGCGAGAGAAATAACATGGAAGTTCAGAAGTAACAAAAAGGAAAAAGTTTGAAATTTTCCTATTGTTAAAAATATAACGCCGGCCATAAAATCTTACACCATGGTTCAGTTGACCTTAAGCATTTTTAAAATTCACCAAGTTGTAGGAAAAAACACATGCTCTGGTCATCACAAATGTAAGTTTAGGTGATGGCATCAAGAACTATGGCGATGAATGAGTAGAAGGTTGCCATATTTCAAAAGAAGCAAAGAATAATAAAGAACCACCTGATATACAGCACTACAGGCGTAGTGGCATCAATACCTAGAGAAATTAAATGAAATATTATACCAAACTTATCTTTCGTAAGCCAAGTATATCCATGGTCATTCGCTCCAGATGAACTGAGCACCTACAGAAGAAGTACGGTTAAGATTGCCAAAATGCTATTATTATATCACTGCAGCTGCATAATCAATCCTTCGCTTCTGGATAATGCATTTCACTTTAACCATGTCTAACATAATATTTTAGAACCAATTTTTTTGAAATCTACCATGAAACATTATTAAAATCAAATTCTACTTTGCGCTACTGCATAGTCGAAAGAGCTAAATGGCAATGCAAATTGCCAATATCTAACAAAGCAAAGATCACATACCAGAAATTCCAAAAGGATTGTTTGAAAAAGAATACATAAAGATAACTCTACATGAAGAACACCACTAACTAATTGTTATTTCAGATCCAATGGTGGCAAGGAAAAACAGGGACGGTGAATATGAGCATGAGCGTGTGGCAGCCCCCAATTTCTGAAACTTAACATAGCACACCTGGAAAAAGACAACAAATCAACTAAGCGACCATATGCTGGTAGTTGTCCTCTTAATTACTGGACCAACGACCGCATTCCATCATCTCCTATGTGGACGATTTTGCCGCTGGAAATCATGACGTGCACCGTTGTCCTGCCACCGAAGTTCTCAGAAAGGCAATGGGGATGGCCGAGGACTACATCTCCCTGATCGACCATGCCCGACAGGCCCTATGTGGCATGGGGGATTTTCTCGGGAGGTTTGTAAGTTAGAAGCAAGAAGGGGAATGGGAGGTTGATTGCTCACCAATGAACTTGACGGGAGCCTCCCTTGGGGCACCCGCCACTTCCTCCTTCCCCACCCATCCTAGAGCCGACTCAACCTCATGCCGTCATGCGCTATGCCGGCGACTCGGAGCCCGACAGCCGTCAACGGGCAACAGCCAAACTGGTGCTCGTCCGTCGGATCATCAGCGGACGGGGACCCGTAGATTTGCGGTCGCAGGAGGAGACATGGGTCGGTGGCAATACCACATGGAGGAAGAGGGAAAGAGGGGGGCGCCACCAAAGAGGAATCGGGAGAGAGACGGGCAGGAGAGGGCAGGGGCGTCCGAGATGTTTCGGGAAGAGTCGCCCGCTCGCGAGATAAGCGGCGAGTAATGGGCCATGTGGAGATATTACTTGCACACCGGCCTATCCCAGCAGCTGTAAACCCACCACGTAATTTTTAACTGCAGATAGTAAAAAAAAAAAGTCAAAAAAAACAGGAAAAACCAAACCCTTGGCGCTTTAGTATAGTAACTTATTTGATGTTTCACTGGATCTTGGAAGTACTATTGATTTTGTGCTGGAGCTGAGAACTGTCCTGCGTCTTCCCTGTAAGCAAATAATATTTTCTGAATGTACACTAAGTGGTTGTTTGGATAACTAGTATTTGTAGCAAGTTTTAGCAAAATCAGTTTTAGGAGGATTTTTAGGAAAACCAGTTTCATGTTGTTGGTTTGTTAAAACTGGTTTGTAGAGTACCTTGTTTGGGCTTAGAAGCTTCAAATATGGCACTAGCCGGTTGGCTGAGACGAGCATTGAATGGATTTTCATCTCACATCCGAATGTTCATGAGCCTCCGTTCCAAAAGCTCGTACTTGGCCTGTGTTATGTGAAGCTCGTGCTCGGCTTCTTGTTCTCTAGATCTTGTTCTTCTTCAAAGCTTTGACGCATGTACTCGCCTCCTGTTTCACGAGCGACAGCGGAGCTGGCTTGATCGCTAAAGGGCAGAAGTCTGCTTCACGAGCCTATATCACTTCGTCGGTGCAACGGCGGACGTCGGGCAAGGGTTATGTATCAGTGAGCAGCACGCCGAGACAGTGAGGCTGCACACGTCGCATCGCTATTCTTGGTGGGCATGCCGGAGTACAGCACGACGCCTGGCAGGCGAATGGCCGTCGAAACACGACATTCACAAAGCTCAACTCATGGAACCTGGCACCCATGAGCCATGGCCACGTCGAGCAACACATTGGAGGCCTTGACGACCTCGCCAACAGAGGCGCTCGTTGCTGCGCGGTGCACTTGACGACAGCGAGCTGGGAGGAACCGGCTAGGCACGCTAGGTAGACGGTGCTGAAGCCGCCCTCGCCGACCGCGGTCGACATGAATCCCGCCTCATGGCTTCCAGAGACCTTGCCCTTTACGACCGGAGCCGGCCAGGATGCTGCGCGACAGCGTCGTTGTCGCCGGCGGCGAAGAGGCCGCCGCCACGGGAAGCGCAACAGAGTAGCGAACGTCGAACAACTATCCATGTGAAGGTGGCTTCGTTCACAGAAAACCAGTTTTTGGAAAAACGACTATTTGTCGATTCTTCAAAAACGCGAAATATTGCGTACATGCAAAACTGATTTTAATTATTCACGGATTGGTTTCATTATTCAAACAAAGTTTACGTCAGAATCGGAAGGAAATCTGTTTAAGCAGGTTCTCTAAGATCGCGGTATCCAAACAACCCCTAAGCACGGTTCATTATCTTTCCTTCGGGCAACCTTAAACACAATGGAAGAGATCCAACAACCAAATTGGCCCGAAGGAGAGCTGGTTAGAGATGACATGATTTCGAAGAAATGATCCTAAGAGCATATTCAACAAGTGCACACAAAAATCACGTTCTAAAATAGTTTTAGCGCGTCACTATCGCAACTTTAAAGCATCTTCAACAAGCATCCAAAAACTGCTCCGCGTGTTAAAAGATTCCTTTTTTGGGCGTCGGACAGCTCCAACAGACGCTACAAAACAGTACGCACGCTAAAAACTTTTTAGGCACGGGCAAAAAACGGTTATCGCACGCATCAAATTTTGGGCGTTGTCTTGCGCGTGCTTTACAGTTTACACTGTGCGTTTTTTGGTTGCCCTTTTTTGGGCAGCTGTTAAAGTAATATTGGTTCGTGCACAATAAAAATGCTACGTTGGCGCATTAAAACTTTCGAATTATTTTTTTTGTCACTGTTGGAGATGCTCTTAGTATGCCGGGACTTAGCAAATGCCCAAAAAACGTGCAGTACATATAGTGAAGCGCGCGCCGGATGGCGTCTCAAATTTACAGATTTTGATAGCGCTTTTTAATGCATATGTAATTTTTTTTATGCGTGCAGTATTTTACAGCCTCTGTTGGAGCTGTTCGACATCCAAAAAATAAATTTTTAGCGTGCGAAGCTGTTTTTTGGCGTATGTTGGGAGATGCTCTAACACAGACAACACATGAATACAAATGCATGGCAACAATCTATTCGTGCACAACATGCCGAGCCCCGGATTGATCGGTCTCAATCCCGTAGTGTGCAAGAGCAGATTAAAGCCATTCTTGTCGCGGCGGCCTAGAAGAAACTAGGGACTAGCCTCACCTGTCACCTTTTGGTTTCTACTCCACGGATTTTTTTTAAGCCATCTGCACTCAGAGATGGGGGGGGGGGGGGGGGGGCGACAAGTGACGGGGAGGAGGGAGGATCAGCCGATATCCAAGGAGGTTGCCAGAGAGGAAGGCTAGAATTTGGGAGATCGGAGGAGGACGAAGCAACATGACGGGATGTCGTATTGGTGCTCCCTAAGGCAGTGCAGGATTTACCACGAGGCGGGGGACGGGGGCTGCGCAACCATCATGGAGATGTAGTCTCCCCGCTCAAGGCTCTGGCTCACTCCTGGTATTGTTGCATACATATTTTTCCTTTTGTTTGTTTTGTTTGTTGTTCTGCTGTTTCTTTGATGGTTGATTGTGTGCGTCTTCATGTTGCCTTGTGTTGTATGCTCAAAGAGAATGGTGTGGAGATGGTGTGATGAGAAGGGGAGCACAATCATCGAGATTTGCCTTGTAGGGCTAGCTTGGCATTTTGTTCCCAAAGTCTAAAAAAGGTATTCAATCAAATCTTTCATGGGATTATCAATCAACATTGTTCCTCTCCAATTTCCACGAGGAATCGAGACCCGTTTGAGTAGTACTCCGGTCGTTTTTACTCCGCGTATTAGATTTCTGTTAAGTCAAACCTTGCAAGCTTTGATCAAATATATATTAAAAAGTATCAACATCTACAATACCAAATAACTATATTTCATAATGAATCCAACAATATTGATTAGGTATTGTAAATGTTGATATTTTTTCTATAAGTTTGGTCAAAGTAGAAGTGTCTTGACTTCGAGCAAAACTTATATGCAGACTAAAAAAGACCGGAGGGAGTACTTTTTTAAAGAGTTGATGTTTTTGTCGGACCAAGCGCAAACAAACATTCCATACGGCTTTTCTGAACTTTTGCCTGTTGTCGATCAATATATTTTTCTTTTCAGAATCACAAGCCTAGACACACAGTGATTCTGACAAAACAGGGAGCTACAACAATCAACGTGCAAAATCCAAATCAATTGACGGAGCGGCCAATGGAATAGTGAGCCACAACACTCGCCTCGTGATTCTGACAGCAAAAACATGTTGTTGATTGTTGGCTGCTCGGGGCGAAGGCCTTTCTTTAGCCTTGGTCGGAGCCGACGATAGCGTGGGCGTCGCACACCTTTTTGGAGGTGTCGTCGTTCGAGGGTCTACGACCTCTTCTCTCGCACTGCGAGGGGAACTCCTGGTTCCTAGGGCGGACGATGGCGGCATTATGATGTCACGATCGTTTTTGGAGGCATTGCGAGGGGAACCCTTGGTTCCTAGGGCGGACGATGGCGGCATTATGATGTCGCGATCCTTTTTGGAGGCATTGTTCTGGAGTGGTCTTGGCCTGGGAGAGCCATAGGCTCGGGTGGTGCGGGGCCTTGGGGCCGGCGTGGAAGTCGAAGGGGCGGCTCCGGATCTTGTCGTCATGGACGGGTGCCGGCATTGGTCATGTGGGTGGCAGTGTCGTTGGCCAGCCTGATGCGAGGCCTCGGGGTCGGCGTGGATGTTGGAGCGGCTGCTTCGGATATGGTTGATGGATGTCGGCTTTGGTTGCTCGAGTGACAAAGCTAGCGGCTCCGGATATGGTTGATGGATGTCGGCTTTGGTTGCTCGAGTGATGAAGCTGACGGCTTGCGTGGTATGCGACCTTGAGGACGGTGTGCGTGGTTCCTCTGTACGTCGGATATGCTTGTAGGGTGTTGGATTTGGTTGCCCGAGTGGCAGAGCAGGCGACTTGTCTGGTGCGCGGCCTCGGGGTCGGCGTGGATGCCGAAGCGACGGCTTCAGAGATGCTTGTAGGGTGTTGGCTCGGGTTGCCCGGGCGGTAGAGCAAGCGGCTCGTCTGGTGCGCGGCCTCAGGGTTGGCGTCGATGCTAAGCGGCATCTTCGGTTTTGGTTGTAGGGTGTCTTGGCTTTGGGTTGCTCGGGTGACGAAGCAGACGGCTAGGCTGGTGCGTGGCCCTGGGATCGACGTGTGTTGATGGTGCTGTTGGAAATATGCCCTAGAGGCAATAATAAAATGGTTATTATTGTATTTCCTTGTTCATGATAATTGTCTATTGTTCATGCTATAATTGTGTTAACCGAAAACCGTAATACATGTGTGAATACATAGACCACAACATGTCCCTAGTGAGCCTCTAGTTGGCTAGCTCGTTGATCAATGGATGGTCACGGTTTCATGACCATGGACATTGGATGTCGTTGATAACGGGATCACATCATTAGGAGAATGATGTGATGGACAAGACCCAATCCTAAGCATAGCACAAAATCGTGTAGTTCGTTTGCTAAAGCTTTTCAATGTCAAGTATCGTTTCCTTAGACCATGAGATTGTGCAACTCCCGGATACCGTAGGAATGCTTTGGGTGTGCCAAACGGCACAATGTAACTGGGTGGCTATAAAGGTGCACTACGGGTATCTCTGAAAGTGTCTGTTGGGTTGGCATGAATCGAGACTGGGATTTGTCACTCCGTGTGACGGAGAGGTATCTCTGGGCCCACTCGGTAAGACATCATCATAATGAGCTCAATGTGACTAAGTAGTTAGCCACGGGATGATGTATTACGGAACGAGTAAAGAGACTTGCCAGTAACGAGATTGAACAACGTATAGAGATACCTACGATCGAATCTCGGGCAAGTATCATACCGATAGACAAAGGGAATTGTATACGGGATTGATTGAATCCCCAACATCGTGGTTTATTCGATGAGATCATCGTGGAGCATGTGGGAGCCAACATGGGTATCCAGATCCCGCTATTGGTTATTGACCGTAGAAGTGTCTCGGTCATGTCTACATGTCTCCCGAACCCGTAGGGTCTACACACTTAAGGTTCGATGACACTAGGGTTATAGGGAAATGGTATACGTGGTTACTGAAGGTTGTTTGGAGTCCTGGATGAGATCCCGAACATCACGAGGAGCTCCGGAATGGTCCGGAGGTAAAGATTTATATATAGGAAGTCCAGTTTTGGTCACCGGAAAGTTTTCGGGCTCATCGGTAGTGTACCGGGAGTGCCGGGAGGGTGCCGGAGGACCCCCGGGAGGGGTGTGACGACCAAAGGACTTCGTGGACCCTTAGAGGAGGTGTGCCAGCCCTTATTGGGCTGGCCAAGACCTTCCGGAAGGGCCCATGCGGCTGGAGATAAAAAGATAGGGCTGAAAAGAATTAAAAGGAAGAGATCCACCTCC
This sequence comes from Hordeum marinum, assembly GCA_022496015.1. Lineage (NCBI taxonomy): Eukaryota > Viridiplantae > Streptophyta > Magnoliopsida > Poales > Poaceae > Hordeum > Hordeum marinum. The sequence continues at coordinate 469,134,948 of CM039674.1, read as the reverse complement.
CTTGTGGGAGGTGGACTCTCCCCTTAGTTCGGCCGAACCTCTCCTCCTTGGAGGAGGGGACAAGGCCGCCCTCCCTCTCCCTCCTCCTATATATATCCAAGGGTTTGGGCTGATTTGAGACATGACTTCTCTCTCTCTCGGCGCAGCCCTACCCTTCCTCTTCCTCGTTCTCCGTAGCGCTTGGCAAAGCCCTGCCGGAGTCCACATAGCTCCACCGTCACCACGTCGTCGTGCTGACGGAGCTCTCCCTCAACCTCTCCTTCCTCCTTGATGGATCAAGGCGTAGGAGACGTCATCGGGATGCACGTGTGTTAAACGCGGAGGCGCCATTGTTCGGCACTGAGATCGGAATCCACCGCGATCTGAATCGCTGCGAGTACGACTCCACCAACCGCGTTCTTGTAACGCTTCCGCTTAGCGATCTTCAAAGGTATGAAGATGCAATCTCTCCCCTCTCGTTGCTGGTTTCTCCATAGATAGATCTTGGTGACACGTAGGAATTTTTTTGATTTACTACTACGTCTCCCAACAGTGGCATCATGAGCTAGGTCTATGCGTAGAATCTATGCACGAGTAGAACACAAAGTAGTTGTGGGCGTCGATCTTGCTAATTTGCTTACCACTACTAGTCTTATCTTGATTCGGCGGTATTGTGGGATGAATCGGCCCGGACCTACTTTACACGTACGCTTACGTGAGACTGGTTCCACCGCCTGACATGCACTTGTTGCATAAGGTGGCTAGCGGGTGTCTGTCTCTCCCACCTTAGTCGGTTTGGATTCGATGAAAAGGGTCCTTATGAAGGGTAAATAGCAATGGGAATATCACGTTGTGGTTTTGGCGTAGGTAAGAAACGGTCTTGCTAGAAACCTATAGCAGCCACGTAAAAACTTGCAACTACAAATTAGATGACGTCTAACTTGTTTTTGCAGCATATGCCTTGTGATGTGATATGGCCAAAGGATGTGATGTGATGCATTGTGATGTATGAGATTGATCATGTTCTTGTAATAGGATTCACGACTTGCATGTCGATAAGTATGACAACCGGCAGGAGCCATAGGAGTTGTCTTATTTTATTGTATGACCTGCGTGTCAATCATAAACGCCATGTAATTACTTTACTTTATTGCTAAATGTTAGCCATAGTAGTAGAAGTAATAGTTGGCGAGACAACTTCATGAAGACACAATGATGGAGATCATGATGATGGAGATCATGGTGTCGTATCGGTGACAGTGATGATCATGGTGCCCCGAAGATGGAGATCAAAGGAGCAAGATGATATTGGTCATATCATGTCACTATATTGATTGCATGTGATGTTTATCATGTTTACATCTTATTTGCTTAGAACGATGATAGTAAATAAGATGATCTCTCAATAAAATTTCAAGAGAAGTGTTCACCCTAACTGTGCACCGTTGCTAAGGATCGTCGTTCCGAAGCACCACGTGATGATCGGGTGTGATAGGTTCTAACGTTCACATACAACGGGTGTAAGCCAGATTTATACACGTGAAACACTTAGGTTGACTTGATGAGCCTAGCATGTACAGACATGGCCTCGGAACACAGAAGACCGAAAGATCGAACATGAGTCGTATAGAAGATACGATCAACATGGAGATGTTCACCATGGATGACTAGTCCGTCTCACGTGATGATCGGACACGAGCTAGTTGACATGGATCATGTGTCACTTGGATGACTAGAGAGATGCCTATCTAAGTGGGAGTTCATTAAATAATTTGATATGTGAACTTAATTATCATGAACTTAGTCTAAAATTATCGTTACAATCTATATTGTAGATCCAATGGCCAACGCTAATGTCATCCTCAACTTCAACGCGTTCTTAGAGAAAACCAAGCTGAAAGATGATGGAAGCAACTATGCGGACTAGGTCCGTGGTTTGAGGATCATCCTCATAGCTTCCAAGAAATTGTATGTCCTTGATGCACCACTAGGTGACCCACCCCTTCTCCCAGCAAAGCAAGACGTTGCGAACGCTTGGCATTCTCGCTGCGATGATTACTCCCTTGTTCAGTGCGGCATGCTTTACGATTTAGAACCGGGGCTCCAAAAGCGTTTTGAGCAACATGGAGCATATAAGATGTTCCAAGAGCTGAAACTGGTTTTCCAAGCTCATGCCCGGGTCGAGAGATATGACGTCTCCGACAAGTTCTTTAGCTGTAAGATGGAGGAGAACAGTTCTGTCAGTGAGCACATCCTCAAGATGTCTGGGCTACACAACCGCTTGACTCAGCTGGGAGTTAATCTCCTAGATGACTCAGTCATTGACAGAATCCTCTAGTCGCTTCCACCTAGCTACAAGAGCTTTGTGATGAACTACAACATTCAAGGGATGGAGAAGTCCATTCCTGAGTTGCACTCGATGCTGAAATCAGCAGAGGTCGAGATCAAAAAGGAGCATCAAGTGTTGATGGTGAATAAGACCACTAGTTTCAAGAAAGGCAAGGGTAAGAAGAACTTCAATAAGGACGGCAAAGTTGTTGCCGCGCCCGGTAAGCAAGTTGTCGGGAAGAAGAAGAACAAGAATGGACCCAAGCCTGAGACTGAGTGTTTTTATTGCAAGGGTACCGGTCACTGGAAGCGGAACTACCCCAAGTACTTAGCGGATAAGAAGGACGACAACCTTAAAGATATATGTGATATACTTGTTATTGATGTGTACCTAACCAGCGCTCGTAGTAGCTCATGGGTATTTGATACCGGTGCAGTTGCTCACATTTGTAACTCCAAGCAGGAGCTACGAAATAAGTGGAGGCTGGCAAAGGACGAGGTGACGATGCGCGTCGGGAATGGTTCCAAGGTCGATGTGATTGCCGTCGGCACGCTACCTCTACATCTACCTTCGGGATTAGTGTTAAACCTTAATAATTGTTATTTAGTACCATCTTTGAGCATGAACATTGTATTTGGATCTCGCTTGATGCGAGATGGCTACTCATTTAAATCTGAGAATAATGGTTGTTCTATTTATATGAGAGAAATGTTTTATGGTCATGCCCCGCTGGTCAATGGTTTATTTTTGATGAATCTCGAATGTGATGTTACACATGTCCATAGTGTGAGTACCAAAAAGTGTAAGGTTGATAACGATAGTCCCACTTACATGTGGCACTGCCGCCTTGGTCATATTGGTGTCAAACGCATTAAGAAGCTCCATACTGATGGACTTTTGGAGTCTCTTGATTTCGAATCATTTGACACGTGCGAACCATGCCTCATGGGCAAGATGACCAAGACTTCGTTCTCCGGAACAATGGAGCGAGCAACTGACTTGTTGGAAATAATACATACCGATGTATGCGGTCCAATGAGTGTCGAGGCTCGTGGTGACTACTGTTATGTTGTCACCCTCACTGATGACTTGAGTAGATATGGGTATGTCTACTTAATGAAACATAAGTCTGAAACTTTTGAAAGGTTCAAGGAATTTCAGAGTGAGGTAGAGAATCAACGTGACAGGAAAATAAAGTGCCTGCGATCTGATCGAGGCGGAGAATATTTAAGTCACGAGTTTGGCACACACCTAAGGAAATATGGAATTGTTTCACAACTCACGCCGCCTGGCACACCTCAACGAAATGGTGTGTCTGAACGTCGTAATCGCACTCTATTAGATATGGTACGATCTATGATGTCTCTTACCGACTTACCGCTATCATTTTGGGGATATGCATTAGAGACTGCCGCATTCACTTTAAATAGGGCACCGTAAAAATCCGTTGAGACGACACCGTATGAATTATGGTTTGGAAAGAAACATAAGTTGTCGTTTCTAAAAGTTTGGGGATGTGATGCTTATGTGAAGAAACTTCAACCTGAGAAGCTCGAACCCAAAGCGGAAAAGTGTGTCTTCATAGGATATCCCAAAGAGACCATTGGGTATACCTTCTACCTATGATCCGAGGGCAAAGTCTTTGTTGCCAAGAATGGATCCTTTCTCGATAAAGAGTTTCTCTCGAAATAAGTAAGTGGGAGGAAAATAGAACTTAATGAGGTAATTATACCTCCACTCGAACCGAAGAGTAGCGCAGCACAGGAAGTTGTTTCTATGGAACCTGCACCGGCTGGAGAGGAAATTAATGATGATGATCATGAAACTTCAGATCAAGTTATTGTTGAACGTCGAAGGTCCACTAGGACACGTTCCGTACTAGAGTGGTACGGCAACCCTGTCCTGGAGATCATGTTGTTGGACAACGGTGAACCTTCGAACTATGAAGAAGCGATGGCGGTCCCGGATTCCAACAAATGGCTTGAGGCCATGAAATCCGAGATAGGATCCATGTATGAGAACAAAGTATGGACTTTGGTGGACTTTCTTGATGATAAGCGAGCCATTGAAAATAAAAGGATCTTTAAGAAGAAGACTGACGCGGATGGTAATGTAACCATCTATAAGGCTCGGCTTGTCGCTAAGGGTTATTGACAAGTTCAAGGAGTTGACTACGATGAGACTTTCTCACCCATAGCGATGCTGAAGTCTGTCCGAATCATGTTAGCAATTGCCGCATTTTATGATTATGAGATCTGGCAAATGGACGTCAAAACGGCATTCCTTAATGGTTTCCTTAAGGAAGAACTGTATATGATGCAGCCGGAAGGTTTTGTCGATCCTAAAGATGCTAACAAAGTATGCAAGCTCCAGCGCTCCATCTATGGGCTGGTGCAAGCATCTCGGAGTTGGAACATTCGCTTTAATGAGGTGATTAAAGCATTTGGATTTATACGGGTTTATGGAGAACCCTGTATTTACAAGAAAGTGAGTGGAAGCTCTGTAGCATTTCTCATATTATATGTGGATGACATACTGATAATGGGAAATGATATAGAACTCTTGGAAAGTATAAAGGCCTACTTGAATAAGTGTTTTGCAATGAAGGACCTTGGAGAAGCTGCTTACATATTAGGCATCAAGATCTACAGAGATAGATCGAGACGCCTCATAGGTCTTTCACAAAGCACATACCTTGACAAGATATTGAAGAAGTTCAATATGGATCAGTCCAAGAAGGGGTTCTTGCCTGTGTTACAAGGTGTGAGATTGAGTACGACTCAATGCCCGACCACGACAAAGGATAGAGAAGAGATGAGTGTCATCCTCTATGCTTCAGCCATAGGCTCTATTATGTATGTCATACTATGTACCAGACCTGATGTGAACCTTGCCATAAGTTTGGTAGGGAGGTACCAAAGTGATCCCGGAGCGGAACACTGGACAGCGGTCAAGAATATCCTGAAGTACCTGAAAAGGACAAAGGACATGTTTCTCGTATACGGAGGTGCCGAAGAACTCGTCGTAAAGGGTTATGTCGATGCTAGCTTCGACACAGATCCAGACGACTCCAAGTCACAAACCGGATACGTGTATATTTTGAACGGAGGGGCAGTCAGCTGGTGCAACAACAAGCAAAGCGTCGTGGCAGCATCTACATGTGAAGCGGAGTACATAGCTGCTTCAGAAGCAGCAAAGGAAGGAGTCTGTATGAAGGAGTTCATCACCGATCTAGGAGTAATTCCAAGCGCGTCGGGCCCGATGACTCTATTCTGTGACAACACTGGAGCTATTGCCCTTGCGAAGGAGCCCAGGTTTCACAAGAAGACAAGATACATCAAGCGCCGCTTCAACTCCATCCGTGATTACATTCAGGAGGGAGATGTAGATATTTGTAAAGTGCATACGGATCTGAATGTCGCAGATCCGTTGACTAAACCTCTCTCACGAGCAAAACATGATCAACACCAGAATGCTATGGGTGTTCGATTCATCACAATGTAACTAGATTATTGACTCTAGTGCAAGTAGAAGACTGTTGGAAATATGCCCTAGAGGCAATAATAAAATGGTTATTATTGTATTTCCTTGTTCATGATAATTGTCTATTGTTCATGCTATAATTGTGTTAACCGGAAACCGTAATACATGTGTGAATACATAGACCACAACATGTCCCTACTGAGCCTCTATTTGGCTAGCTCGTTGATCAATGGATGGTCACGGTTTCATGACCATGGACATTGGATGTCGTTGATAACGGGATCACATCATTAGGAGAATGATGTGATGGACAAGACCCAATCCTAAGCATAGCACAAGATCGTGTAGTTTGTTTGCTAAAGCTTTTCAATGTCAAGTATCGTTTCCTTAGACCATGAGATTGTGCAACTCCCGGATACCGTAGGAATGCTTTGGGTGTGCCAAACGTCACAACGTAACTGGGTGGCTATAAAGGTGCACTACGGGTATCTCCGAAAGTGTCTGTTGGGTTGGCACGAATCGAGACTGGGATTTGTCACTCCGTGTGACAGAGGGGTATATCTAGGCCCACTCGGTAAGACATCATCATAATGAGCTCAATGTGACTAAGTAGTTAGCCACGGGATGATGTATTACGGAATGAGTAAAGAGACTTGCCGGTAACGAGATTGAACAAGGTATAGAGATACCGACGATCGAATCTCGGGCAAGTATCATACCGATAGATAAAGGGAATTGTATACGGGATTGATTGAATCTCCGACGTCGTGGTTCATCCGATGAGATCATCGTGGAGCATGTGGGAGCCAACATGGGTATCTAGATCCCGTTGTTGGTTATTGATCGGAGAAGTGTCTCGGTCATGTCTACATGTCTCCCGAACCCGTAGGGTCTACACACTTAAGGTTCGATGACGCTAGGGTTATAGGGAAATGGTATACGTGGTTACCGAAGGTTTTTCGGAGTCCCAAATGAGATCCCGGACATCACAAGGAGCTCCGGAATGGTCCGGAGGTAAATATTGATATATAGGAAGTCCAGTTTTGGTCACCGGAAAGTTTTCGGGCTCATCGATAGTGTACCGGGAGTGCCGGGAGGGTGCCGGAGGACCCCCGGGAGGGGTGTGAAGACCAAAGGACCTCGTGGGCCCTTAGAGGAGGTGTGCCAGCCCTTATTGGGCTGGCCAAGACCTTCCGGAAGGGCCCATGCGGCTGGAGATAAAAAGATAGGGCTGAAAAGATTTAAAAGGAAGAGATCCACCTCCCTTGTGGGAGGTGGACTCTCCCCTTAGTTCGGCCGAACCTCTCCTCCTTGGAGGAAGGGCCAAGGCAGCCCTCCCTCTCCCTCCTCCTATATATATGCAAGGGTTTGGGCTGATTTGAGACACGACTTCTCTCTCTCTCTCGGCGCAGCCCTACCCTTCCTCCTCCTCGTTCTCCGTAGCGCTTGGCGAAGCCCTGCCGGAGTCCACGTAGCTCCACCATCACCACGCCGTCGTGCTGCCGGAGCTCTCCCTCAACCTCTCCTTCCTCCTTGCTGGATCAAGACGAAGGAGACGTCATCGGGCTGCACGTATGTTGAACGCGGAGGCGCCGTTGTTCGTCGCTGAGATCGGAATCCACCGCGATCTGAATCGCTGCGAGTACGACTCCACCAACCGCGTTCTTGTAACGCTTCCGCTTAGCGATCTTCAAAGGTATGAAGATGCAATCTCTCCCCTCTCGTTGCTGGTTTCTCCATAGATAGATCTTGGTGACACGTAGGAAATTTTTTGATTTACTACTACGTCTCCCAACAGGTGCCCTGTTGAGGGTGTGTTGTAACAGTTTTTGCCCGGGTTTCCCTTAATTAACCGGGTAATTGATTTCTATCTTTTCTAATGAGTTGGGCCCGAAGGGACCATCTCATTATATTTCCGTAAAGAAAAACTATGGTGGACTAACTGATCCTTAAATTAGTTTATGAAAAAGCCCAATGCCAAAAAAAATGCATGTTGGGTCTTTGAAACAGTTCAAGTCATTTTGAAATTCTTGATTTGCCCATTCCTAGTCGTCATGGGAAAGAAATAAGGAAGAGATTATTCCCCTAGAGCATGTCCAGTACCACCTTACTTAACCGGGGGATTCAATGCAAATACTACTTTGGCTCACTATTTCCGCGACAATGGCCTATTTCTTCACATTCATCGTGCAATGCATGCAGTTATTGATAGACAGAAAAATCATGGACACAGTGGAATGTATCGCTAATCTAGATGCTGAAATTGTAGACTGCTTACAGATGATGTCAAATGTAAGCAGGCACTCCATAAGGGCCATGCAGTAGATCAGTGGCTGCTGGTCAGTAGCCTAAATTCGAGAAGCTCAGCGATTGACTGCAACTGCAGTGAAAACTGAGCAGTTATCTTGCAACAGCACATAACACATGCCGCAACAACTGGATTTAGTTTGCCTCCGTTATGAATTTATAATGAAGTACAGCAGAAAACATGACCAGCTAATTTATTTTTTCATATGGAACCAGCAACTTAAGAGTATTATTTTTGACACAGCTGGAGTGATTCTTTTTACCACTTTCCATTATCCAAACAAAGAAAGCAAATCCAGCATAACTGAAAAGATCGTGAATGTATTCCTATAATCCAGGACACCCGATAAGTCATCCCAGAAAGAGTCAGATTTTTTTTTCTTAGATCATAAGGCTCTTCGTCATGTCCCATTTCAAACGAATGAAACCAATGTCACAGCAGTTAAGACAGTTACAGACCTTAAAGGGCCACATCTCAAAACCTCAACATCTAGCGAAACTGAAAACACGTCAGAATAGATATTAGAGCGACAGCCCCGGCTCTGACTTCTGGTGGGGGCAGCAAGGACGCTGGTCTGCATTTCTTCAGTTTATGCTGAACTGGGGAGTTGCCGGAGCTTTTCCTGAGTCTTTTTTCAGGTACAATGGTCGCCAACATTTTAGCGAAGGTGGTTATATCATGTCTCATCTTCCAGGTTGACCAAAGGAAAGTAGATGTAATCATATTTACAGCAGCATTTTTCTTATTACTGAATCCAAATTCTAGCAACAGATTCATAACTAGCGAAAATCAGGTCCATAGACCATGCCAGACAACAACAACAACAACAACAAAGCCTTTAGTCCCAAACAAGTTGGGGTAGTCTAGAGGTGAAACCCATAAGATCCCGCGACCAACTCATGGTTCTGGCACATGGATAGCAAGCTTCCACGCACCCCTGTCCATGGCTAGTTCTTTGGTGATGCTCCAGTCCTTCAGATCTCTCTTTACAGACTCTTCCCATGTCAAGTTCGGTCTACCCCGGCCTCTTTTGACATTATCAGCATGCTTAAGCCGTCCGCTGTGCACTGGGGCTTCTGGAGGCCTGCGCTGAATATGCCCAAACCATCTCAGACGATGTTGGACAAGCTTCTCTTCAATTGGCGCTACCCCAACTTTATCCCGTATATCATCATTCCGGATGCGGTCCTTCCTTGTGTGACCACACATCCATCTCAACATGCGCATCTCCGCCACACCTAACTGTTGCACATGTCGCCTTTTAGTCGGCCAACACTCAGCGCCATACAACATTGCGGGTCGAACTGCCGTCCTATAGAACTTGCCTTTTAGCTTTTGTGGCACCCTCTTGTCACAAAGAATGCCAGAAGCTTGGCGCCACTTCATCCATCCGGCTTTAATTCGATGGTTCACATCTTCATCGATATCCCCATCCTTTTGCAACATTGACCCCAAATATCGAAAGGTGTCCTTCTGAGGCACCACTTGCCCATCAAGGCTAACATCCTCCCCCTCCTCGTTCCTAGTAGTACTGAAAGCGCACCTCATGTACTCGGTTTTAGTCCTACTAAGTCTAAAACCTTTCGATTCCAAGGTTTGCCTTCACAACTCCAACTTCCTGTTAACCCCCGTCCGGCTCTCATCGACTAGCACCACATCGTCCGCAAAGAGCATACACCATGGGATATCTCCTTGTATATCCCTTGTGACCTCATCCATCACCAAGGCAAAAAGGTAAGGGCTCAAAGCTGACCCTTGATGCAGTCCTATCTTAATTGGGAAGTCGTTAGTGTCGCCCTCACTTGTTCGAACACTTGTCACAACATTATCATACATGTCCTTGATGAGGGTAATGTACTTTGTTGGGACTTTGTGTTTCTCCAAGGCCCACCACATAACATTCCGCGGAATCTTATCATAGGCCTTCTCCAAGTCAATGAACACCATATGCAGGTCCTTCTTTTGCTCCCTATATCTCTCCATAAGTTGCCGTACCAAGAAAATGGCTTCCATGGTCGATCTCCCAGGCATGAAACCAAACTGATTTTTGGTCACGCTTGTCAATCTTCTTACATGGTGCTCAATGACTCTCTCCCATAGCTTCATTGTATGGCTCATCAGCTTAATTCCACGGTAATTAGTACAACTTTGAACATTCCCCTTGTTCTTGAAGATTGGTACTAATATACTCCGTCTCCATTCTTCTGGCATCTTGTTTGCCCGAAAAATGAGGTTGAAAAGTTTGGTTAGCCATACTATCGCTATGTCCCCGAGGCCTCTCCACACCTCAATGGGGATACAATCGGGGCCCATCGCCTTACCTCCTTTCATCCTCTTTAAAGCCTCCTTGACCTCCGACTCCTGGATATGCCTCACAAAACGCCTGCTAGTATCATCAAAGGAGTCATCCAGATCAATGGTAGAGCTCTCACTCTCCCCATTGAACAACTTGTCAAAGTACTCCCGCCATCTATGCTTAATCTCCTCGTTCTTCACCAGGAGTTGATCTGCTTCGTCCTTGATGCACTTGATTTGGTCAACATCCCTCGTCTTCCTCTCTCGGCTCTTGGCCATCTTATAGATGTCCCTTTCGCCTTCCTTCGTGTCTAACCTTTGGTAGAGGTCCTCATACGCCCGACCCCTTGCTTCACTCACAGCTCGCTTTGCGGCCTTCTTTGCCATCTGGTACTTCTCTATGTTGTCTGCATTCCTATCCAGATATAGGCGTCTGAAACAATCTTTCTTCTCCTTGATTGCCTTCTGGACAACATCATTCCACCACCAGGTATCTTTAGCTTCTCTTCTACTTCCCCTGGACACTCCAAACTCCTCTGAGGCCACCTTACGAATGCAAGTCGCCATCTTCATCCACATGTTGTCTGCATCACCTCCTTCCTCCCAAGGGCCCTCCTTAATGACCCTCTCCTTGAACACCTGAGCTACCTCCCCCTTGAGCTTCCACCACTTCGTTCTAGCGACTTTGGCACGCTTGTCCCGCTAGACACGAATCCGAAAACGGAGGTCAGCAACCACAAGCTTATGCTGGGGGACAACACTCTCTCCAGGTATCACCTTACAGTCTAGGCATGCACGCCTGTCTTCTCTTCTCAAGAGGATGAAATCAATCTGGCTAGAGTGCTGCCCACTACTGTAAGTCACTAGATGTGATTCTCTCTTCTTAAAGAAGGTGTTAGCTACGATCATGTCATAGGCTAACGCAAAGCTTAAGACATCTTCTCCTTCTTGATTCCTGATGCCATAGCCAAATCCCCCATGCACCCCTTCAAAACATGTGTTAGCTGTGCCCACGTGGCCATTGAGGTCTCCTCCTATGAAGAGCCTCTCGCTGATCGGTACACTCCTAACCAAGTCCTCCAGGCCTTCCCAGAACTCCCTCTTGGTGTTCTCATTGTGGCCTACTTGTGGGGCATAAGCGCTGATAACGTTGAGGACTAAGTCCCCAACTACCAGCTTGACCAGGATAATCCGGTCCTCACGTCTCTTGACGTCTACCACTCCATCCTTGAGGCTCTTGCTGATCAATATGCCTACTCCATTTCTGTTTGCAACCGTCCCCGTGTACCACAGCTTGAAGCCGGTACCCTCCACCTCCTTCGCCTTCTGTCCCCTCCATTTGGTCTCTTGGACGCAAAGGATACCAATGCCTCTCCTCACCGCTGAATCAACTACCTCCCGAAGCTTACCTGTCAGAGACCCTACGTTCCAGCTACCTAATCGAATCCTCCTAGGCTCGGCTAGCTTCCTTACCCTTCGCACTCGTCGAGTCAAATGCGATCAGCTTGGTAACATCCCAATCAAATAATATATGGTAGCAGATAACTCTTAAACTGGAAGAATGATGATCTAAAGAAAAGATGCAGAAGAAGGCAAAAACTGGAAGGAAAACTGGGACAGAGTGATCCTGATGCAGCTGTAAAATACAAGTGGGATCGAACTATCAAATCAAGTGAAAAACCTAAGCATGCGTATGTTACTGCAGGATTAACCATGTGGTACCACATCACATAACTATCCCAGATCTGCTACTGAAGAAAGGAACACATTTTATGTAGAATGTTTAATCTTCTGTACAAGAAATGGATATAATTTGAATCAACCTCAGCATGGCTAACACTTCAGATAGACCTCAGTATGGCAGATGAACCGTTCCTCAAGAAGTGATTCTTCTAATGAGAAAGAATATCGGGCTTGAGCTTTTCTTATTCTTGCATAAATAGGCATGCGTACTATTACAATAACCTTGGGCATTCCTTGCAGTTAGAGATCAGGACATTTGTGGTTAGGAAGCCTTGAAGTTTGCCAAATTTGTAAGCCAAATCACCAAAAAGACAGTGGAATTACAACAGGTTTGAACTCAACCATCCTTAAATTACAAAGCTTTTTAAGATTATTTGATGCCATACAGACAGGAAGGTACAATTGGAATTTCCATGATAAATTTGTCAAACTATACACAGAAATCATAGTAGTCAGCTACTTCGAGCTACCTACAGGCCACATATGCAATGCTCATGTAAGATTTACTAGATACTTTACTTTTAACTGTGAAGAAGCTATGAACTGGAAGTTTAACATGGAACTCCAGCGTGTTTATCAGATCTATTCACTGTATTGCACACTGACACTATGTTGGTCATTGGGAATGATATCATATCATCAAAAAGAGTGGAAATAAGTGTACAAAAGATTGAAGGTACCTTAGCAATTTACATCAAATATAAGCAGATGACAATTGCTGAGTGGCATACTGGCATGGACAAAACTCATAAACAGGTAACATTTAGATTTTACTAAATATGAGAATTCAGCATTGCGAAGAGCACTAGATAAGTAGATAATCAATCTCTCAGAATAAAAATGGGACATAGATAGAAAGACAATGTCAAATTTTCAGTTCAAGAAATAGACAGGTGAGGCAGGTAGATTGCAAAACAATCCTCCAGTTCAATAAAATAGAGACATGAGGTAGACTAGTTCGCATACATCTTCCAAACGTACACGAATGACTTGGTACTTTTGGTATCGAAACAAGCATAGATTTCATGCAACCACATAACAGGGAGAGCTTCTTGATCACAAGTTGATATGCATAAACAGAGAAGCCTGCGGGTCAAACTTGATATTGCAGCTCACGAGGATACTGACAGTTTATGCCGTTCAGAAGCACCCCGTCACTCAAAAGCTATTAGATCAGATGAAAGGCGAAGTGCCCACAACATCACCAAAGAAGGTATGTGAAACTAAAGTTTGTTTGAGCCAAAATCGAGTATCATCGAGACCTTTGCAGCGGAAACTGGCAACCAACTTGCCACCCATATCAACCTGAAGTAGCCACTCGCCAAATTTGACCAGCACAAGCACATCACCACTGCAAGAAGTGAACACCACATTCGAATACTTGGCAAACTTTCCAAACTGCACCCTGAACTCCTCAACCGGCAATTCAACCCGGTATTTCAAGGCCCAGACCTCCCTTTCGTAGTCCTGCGCCATCCAGATATCAATGGTTGACGCTGCGTCATTAAAGCTGGACATGCAGAGCATCCCATCCATCTCGAACAGGGTAGCGAACCAAGGAACAACGGGAGCGCGCATCTCATGGAGCGACTCGGTCACGGTGTCGAATACCATCACCACGTTGGTTCCGCTCTCATTCTGCTGAATGTTCCAATGCAGGCTGCCACGGAACAGGAAGGACGGGGGGTATATCAGGTCCTCCACATCTGTGCCCTCTATGTGCCTCAACAATGGCTGTGCAGAGCCTAATGGGAAGACGTAGCAGCCATCTGGCGAGTGAGGTGGAAATTCTCCAGGCCTCAACGTGCGACCCCAGTACAGCAATAGACGGTACTCGCCGGTCGGGCTATGCGGGTACATCCCCAAGACGAGGAGGCCGGTAGGCAGCGGGAGTGCGGCGTACTCACGAGTTTTGCCGGGTTGCAGACGACGAAGCGGCCGGAGTTCAGGGTGAGGGCGAGGAGGCCGTCGCAGCAGGCGTCGAGGCGGGAGAAGGCATACGGCCGGTAGGAGGCGTGCGCAAGCCGCGCGACGGGCCGGACCTGGTCGGGGGCGGCGACCCCTGGCCGGTGGTCGAAGGGGACGAGGTCCAGGGAATCGACGCCGTCGCCGACGAAGTTGTAGCCGCAGAGGAGGGGGAGGGCGGGCTTGCGGGCTTCGTGGGCGAGGAGGAAGTCGCGGGCGGAGGTGGCCCGGCGCCACGCCGGGCAGACGGCACGGCAGCGGATGATGCATTTGGGGGGCAGGCGGACGAGGATCTCCCAGATGGAGATCTCATCCGGGAGTCCGGGGAGGAGAGGCCTCGCTCCTTCTGCTCTTGCGGCCTCCGCCATGGTCGCCGGCTGGACGAGAGACTCTCCCCGGAGCGGAGCAAGAGGAGGCGGGTGACGGCGGCGGAGAGGACAGAGGAGCTTCCTCTCTCTCTCTCTGTGGCAGAGAACAACATAAATGCATTTGGGCTGGGCTTAGCCCATGGACAGGCTCAGAGCATCTCCAACCGTTCGCCGCAGGAGCTAAAAAAGAGCTGTCTGGGAGCGAACCGGGGCTAGATTGGTTCCTGGGGCGATCTAGCTCCCAGCAACGCCCCCATTTCTCAAGTCGCGACAAATTTAAACCTGGTCATTCCCGCTCACAAATAAACGCCACAAGTCCAGCGATCATTTTCGGGCCATAGAGTTCGACGATCGGGTGAAAGATTCGACGTACAAAAAAAAAGAAACGGCGCGTGGGCAACGCATCACACGGCGGGGTCGGCCTCTTACGTCGGTGCAGTCGGCGTGCGCGGGCTTGGCGGAGTCGGAGCTGCTTCTGTATCGGGTGGCGTCGGCGCAACTTCCGTGCTGCTGGGCGTCGTGGAGGCATCATCGCTCGGACTTGGCGGCGGAGTCAGCGTGGGCGTGGGAGTTGGGGGCGCCGTCGACGGCAGCTGGTTCAGGATGAGGCCGCGCTTCGCCAAGCACCACACCTTGAGCTGCTCGTCGTTGCTCTGGAGCATGTCCGCCCCGCCCATTAGGAAAGCCAGGTCGGTGTTCCTCTTCTTCGCGGCGACGTTGGTCCGGAGTAGGTCGAGCTTGACGACGTTGTTCGACATCAACGCCGACCATCGTGCCTCGGTCTTCTCTTC
Organism: Hordeum marinum; assembly: GCA_022496015.1. Classification (NCBI taxonomy): domain Eukaryota; kingdom Viridiplantae; phylum Streptophyta; class Magnoliopsida; order Poales; family Poaceae; genus Hordeum; species Hordeum marinum. Next base: position 469,119,687 of record CM039674.1, on the reverse strand, counting down.
ACGTAGGGCGGCCCGGGCCTGTGCGTCGGTGAGGCAATGCTCAATGGACTCCTGCACCCACACGGTTGCCGAGTCGGCGTGTTTCCCTTCTTGGCGTTTTTGTTGCCTTCGGGGCGCCCGTCGCCCGCGCCCGGCGACGGCGCGTCTGGCTTGTAGGTCTTCTTGGCCTTGGCGTCGGCGCACCGGACATCCGCCCACTTGTCGCACTTCTCGATCCGCTTGAAGACGTGGAGGTACTTGAAATCTTGGTCGCTGATGTCCTGTCGAAACAAGCCGAACATCCACACCAACTGCGCCAAGGAACAACCAGTGAGCAGCGCGCACCAGTCAAAAAGAAAAGGGAGAGGCTGGCGTGCCATACCTGATCCTTGATGCTGGTGCCGCTCTCCGGGCGAGCCGCGATCTCCTTGACGATCCCATGCCATTTGTTGCACGTCGATTGGATGAGCCCCCAATGGTTCGCCATTGCCTTCGCCCCTGTTGCCTGTACACGCCTTTGAAGTAGGGGTCGACGAGCTTGCGCTCGTCGAACTCGGCCTTGATGCGATCCCAATATGTCTCGATGCTCTGGTTCGTGCCGGTGATCGGGTCGAGGCAAAAAACTTTCCACGCTTCGGCGAGGCACTCGTCCTCCTTGGACGCCCACTTGATGCGCGGCTCATCGGTCCGGGCCGCCCCCTTCTTCTTCTTCTTCCGTTTCCTCGCCGGAGCAGGCGTCGGCTCCTCCTCGTCCTCCTCCTCGTCCTCGTCCTCGTCCTCCTCCGGCTCTGGCTCCTCCTCGCCGTAGTCGAGCTCGTCGTCCATGTCGCCGTTAAGGTTGATTGTGTCGTCCTAGTTAGTAAACCCGGGGGACGCGGCGGCGGCGGCGGCCGAGCCGGCCGTGATGATGTCGTCCATGTCGGCCTCGGTCGCGTCGGCATCGTCGAGATGCGACGTGGAGGCTTGGGAGAAGGGCAGCGCACCACGACGGAGAGGCGGTGTCGGGGAGAATGCGTAGGCCAGCGGGAAGTAAGTGTACGGAGGGTATTGCACACCGGCGAAGGCAGGCGAGGGCGTGCGCTGGGCGGGGTGACCATGGGGGAAGGTGATGTTGGGGTTAAACCCGCCATGCGCGTCATCGTTGGTGTAGCCCAGCGACGGCATGCAGCCCCAGGGTTGTGGTGACGATGAGAAGCCGACCGGAGATCCGACGCTTTGTTGGCTCCAGGGTGCGTACTGGCCGTGGCCGCCGGGCGGATTCATCATCCCCACGCGAGCCTCCTCGACTTGTTTAGCCGAGCGCTCCGCCTGCTCCGCTGCCGCCATCGCCGCGAGCCACGCCACGCTGTCTCGGGCCTTCTTGGTGTTGGCCCTGTTCCGCCGGTCGGTGGTGACAGCCTCCCGGCGTTGAACTTCTGCCCTCCAGTCGGCGTTGGACATGCCCGGGGGCTTGGACGGTGGTGCCCTCGGCTTCCTCTGCTTTGGCTGGGCGACGGCGGCGGTCGTAGCCATCGCGGCACGAGGGATCACGTACTTCTTTGGTGGCATGGCGGCCGGCTGGGAGGGGAGGAGGAGGAGATTAGCGGGAGGAATGGAGAGAATGAGAGGGAAGCCGGGGGGAAAGTGGGAAGAAATGGCGGGAAACGGCCCTCCTCTCGCCGACAAAGTGGCCCCATGCCCCTTTTCGCTTTTGCCGGCGCCCCCAGCGCGCCGGGTTCGGCTCAGGTGCGCCGGCTGTTATTTCGGCCCAACCCGGCAAAAAACGGACTCCTGGGGGCACGACTGGGCTGATTTTCGCCCGCCGACACTAAAAAATTGCCGGGGGGACTGTTGGGGGCGCGGCTGGAGATGCTCCTTAACGGGCTGGGCTTACCTCTATTTTTGTGAAGAAGGTAGAAGCTCTCTCAAAAAAAATCTCATTGTTAATGAGCTTTCCATTGTTTGATGTTTCACTGGACCTGGAAGTGTCGATTCTGTGCTGGAGCTGAGGACCGTTCTGTGCCTGTTTCAACGAGAAGCAGATGATGTTTTTTTCTTTCTTTGTGTTGTTTGCTGTTGTTCTGCTGAATTCCTTTGGTATCAACGACGAATCCACCCGGGGGCTTCAACGGGCTCGAGCCCCCCCTCCAAAAATGAGATTTTTTACTACTACTCCTAATCCAGCCCACCAGCCCAGCCCAGCTGCCCTGCACTTCTCCTCGTCCATACAGCAGCAGCCAGGCATCGAGCGAGGGCAGCAACCGACCGTCCCATACTTCTCCTCGTCCAGGAACCCTAGCTACTCTGCCGATCGCCGCACACATCTCCGCCGGCCCTCCAAAGTCCCTGGCTCGTTGCTCTCCTTCCGCCCGCCCTGCCCCGTTCGGTTGTTCCCAGTTGGTCTCGGCCAGAGAGCTGGTCGCCGCCTCGCCGGATTGCCGGAGCCAGGGCACTGGTCGCCCCCTTCCTGAAGTGTTGGGCCGATGGCCCACCTTCGCCCCCTCGTCGAATTGCCGGAGGCAGGGCGCTGGTCGCCCCCTTCCTTGAGACTCAGACGGGGAGGCGATAAGCAACAACACAGGAGATGTTTGCCATTTTTTAACAGATTTATTTAAGTGTTCAACTCAACTCAATGGTCTGTTCTAGTTATAAGCATCTAATGCATGAATCTTTTCTTTGTAGATTTGCCAATGAAGAGAAAAAATCTGCACAGTTGGTCTGCTAGCTGTTCAAACAACCCTCATGTTCCATCTGAACCTGAACGCACACAACCCGAACCTGTCCCAATTGTAAACATAGATCTTCCTACTTCAACAGAGAGCCCTAATCCTCCTTCAAGTGAGAGTATTAATCCCCCAACCAATGAGAGCATAAATGAACCAGCACCTAGGCATCCTGTACAAGAATTTCATCCAAGTCAGATTTTTGGTGATCCGGCAGATCGAATACCAATAGAAAGTTATGCCCCTGAAGTTCGAAGTGAAGTTAGGAGAGCCTATTTGTTGAAAGGGAGAAACAAAGCAGAGGGGCATAAATTTGAAGCCAAATTGGATGGTAAAATTTGGAGATCTTTTCAACTACAATGGCCAGATAAGTTTGATTGGTTGGAATATAGTGTGAAAAAGGAGGTTGCCTTCTGCTTTTGTTGTTTCCATTTCAAGAAACCATCACAAGCTGCTACATTTGGAAATGATGTATTCACAGTAGATGGTTACAAACGTTGGAAAACAGCTTTGGAAAATTTTCAAAAACATGTTGGTGGGCCATCGAGTTATCACAAAAAGCTAATGGACTATGTGGTGATTTCAATAATCAAAGGGAAAATGTGGCTACCAGATTCTTTGTTTACAATAAAGAGGTTGACATAGCCTATAAAATCCGTTTGAGTGCATCATTGGATTGTGCAGGGTATCTCATATCACAAGGGGAAGCATTTCGTGGACATGATGAATCCTCCAATTCCATCAACAAAGGAAATTTTCAGGGAGTTCTTGGACTGGTACAAGGACAAAAGGAATGATGTGAAGGAGGCATTTGATAAAGGGAAAGGAAATGCGCTTATGACATGTCCAGAAATTCAGAAGGACCATGCTGAATGTTGTGCAATGGAGGTTACAAAAGTCATCAAGGATGAGCTTGGACTTAAGAAATTTTCGATGCTTGTTGATGAGGCTAGAGATTGCTCAATAAAGGAGCAAATGGCAGTGATTTTGAGGTAATGAATAGGAATTTGCATTGTTCTTTTATGTTTTCTTTGTTGTTTGATTGTGTTCTAATTTGTAACTACCTAAATGTGCAGATTTTTGGATGATCATGGGGAGCTTCAAGAATGATTTCTTGCAATTAAGCACATAACAGATTGTACATCCGCTGGAATTAAAGAAGCTTTTGGTTAGTGTGTTTGATAAGCATGGCTTGCTTATTTCTAGGCTTTGCAGACAAGGTTATGATGGAGCGTCGAATGTGAGAGGGGAATTCAATGGTCTACAAAAGTTGATTAGAGATGAGAGTCCATATGCTTTCTTCGTCCATTGTTTTGCCCATCAATTGCTGTTGGTGGTCGTCACAGTAGCTCAATGCTGTCCAGTCACTGCAGATTTCTTCAACTATCTTCCATTGATAGTGACTCATGTGTCTTCATCTTGCAAGAGAAAGATGGATTGCGTGCAAATCATCATGATAACTTGATAGAATTGATGGAGAATGGTAAGATTTCAGGTGGAACCGGGTTAAATCAAGAAAGTAACCTAGCTAGGCCAGGGGCTACCCGTTGGGACTCACATCTTAGAACCTTGCTTCGTATGTTCACAATGTGGGATGCAGTGGTGGATGTGTTAGCAATCATAGTTGACGATGCTCAGGAACACACTTGTCGAGGTGGAGCTTCAGGTTTGATCACGAAGATGGAGTGCTTTGAATTTGTGTTCATTATGCTATTCTTGATGTCAAGATGTTATTGAGGCCATGCGTTTGATCTTGGATGTCAAAGAAGGTTTGCAAGATATGAGGGACAATGGGTATGAGTCATTGTGCGACCAAGCCGAAACCTTCTGTATGGAACATGGCATTGATGTGCCATGTATGGATGATCTTGTTGGAGCTATGGGCCAATCAGCTCGCAGCAAGAATAAGGTATCTCAACATCATTATTTCAAGGTTAGCATCTTCTCTGTTGCTATTGATGCAACTATCACTGAGATGAACCATCGATTCAATGAGGTTAACACCGAGTTAGTGGATTGCATGCCTTGCCTTGATCCAGCAAACAATTTCTCAAAGTTTAACATTGACAAACTTATTAGACTTGCTGAAATTTATGCCGAGGATTTTACAAAAGCTGACCGATTGTTGCTAAGAGTTGAGCTTCCTTCATTCCTTAGAAATATTAAGAGAAGTGAGGAATTTAATGGATGTCCTGATGTTTCCATCCTTGCTCGGTTGATGGTTCAAACAACAAAGCATACAACTTTCCAATTGGTATATCGCCTCATTGAGTTGATATTGATTCTCCTCGTGGCAACTGCATCAGTTGAGCGAATATTTTCAGCAATGAAAATCATCAAAACATATTTGCGCAATAAGATGTCAGATGAGTGGCTCAATAATTTAATGGCGTGCTATTGTGAGAAAAGGATATTCAAAAGTATCCCTGATGATCAGATCATGATACGATTCCAGAAAATGAAAAATCGCAAAGGACATTTGCCTCGGGAGTACAATGTCATTTCCTAGAGGTATACCTCACTTCTCCTCGTGTTAATAGTCACTTCTGGATGCCTTATAGGTTGTACCGTTATATTTTGGTTTCGAGGTGTTCTACAATACCACCTATACACCATCAGTAAGCAACATTAGTATCACTATTGTTGCTTCTGTAGTACTTATGTAGTACATAATGATAGCTATTTTGCTACAAATGTCAAATATTTGATATTTTTCAAAAAAATCCAAATATTGCAGCAAGTACTACCTATGTCCAGTAGCATTCTGAGAAATTATGAGTTCATTTTGACTACTAGTCAGTGTCGTTTCTCTTCATCTCAGTCAGTGTCAAATGTTTGGTATTCTATTATTCTTCTCCCAGTCAGTGTCGTTTCTCTTCATCTCGTCTTGCCAATTGCCACTGTGCTGGTCCTTTGATTCGAGACGGCGAGTTATATTCATCCACACCATGATCGGAAATTTGATACAACACCTGCACTAGTAGAAAATGCCCATTTGTCCCGGTTCTAAAGGGTCGGGACTAAAGCCTCCACCCATTAGTCCCGGTTGTGTTACGAACCGGGACTAAAGGCCCCCCACGTGGCACCTTTCTGGAGCGGGACCTTTAGTCCCGGTTGGTGTTACAAACCGGGACTAAAGGTATGTTTTTTAAAATATTTTTTTATTTTTGTTTTGCATTTTTTTTCTGATTTTCAAATCTGTGAATTATTTGATAATTTAATCTCTAATCCCCACTCATTCCAAATAATCTAACTTCCCAACCGGTCACCCATCCTCTCACTACTCTAACCCGAGCACGCTCAACTTTAGAGTTCTATCACCCTTTGTTTCCAAGTCTGCACTTGCTGTTTTCTTGACAATAGTAAGCTATCAATCCTATTAACCCTTAGGTCTTGATGTCACATTATTTATTTATTTTAATTCCAAATAATTATTAAAATAAACAAAATAAGTAATAATAATATTGAATTTCTATGAAAATAAAATAAGTAATATTATTATTTTATTCATTTTTTTGCCATATATTCAATTCATATGGCATAATTAATATCTTTAAATCTGTAAATTGAAATTCAACAAATAATAGATCCATTATTATCAGAAAAATGTGAGGGATCCAAATATGACAGCATTTATTTATTTTTAAATATTTTTTTTTATTTTTTTTGATTTTGTAGGAAAAAATCTTCTTTTTGAAATAACTTTTTTTACTTTTGGAATTTCGAGAATCTTAGAAAACTTCACCGGGTAAACCCGGGTGAAATCGAGTCCCAATTTTTCTTTAGTTTTTTTGATATATTAAACTTTTTTTTTGACGGCGTGTGCAAAAGTTATGGCCGTTTTACATTTTTTTTCATTTTTTCGCAGAAACGGTCAAAATTCATATTTCAAAATTTCTATACCAACTAGACACTAAAACCTAACTACATCTCAAAGGATTTTGTTTTTTTGAAGATTTTATCATTTTTGTTTATTTTCTGGAAAACTCAAAAAGGCGGTCCACACGGGGGGTAGAGTTTGAAAATTTCAGAACCCCTTTAGTCCGGGTTGGTGTCCATCCAATCATACTATTGACTACATATGCTAGCATCGTCCCAGGTAGAGTCACAACTAAGGTTAAACAAGCCAGAGTTAACCCATTTCTAACTTCATTCGCTATTTTTCATGCATTTATTAATTTTTTTAAAGCTAAATGACCCTGAAATTGAAAAGCACTACAAATGAACTCTGAAAAGGTTGAAACTTGGCATGGTATCATTATTTCACCCACATAGCATGTGCTAAAAAGTTGAGAGGGTTACGGTAAAAACTATATGCACTTCGTGTATAAACTGAGCAATCCCTTTCGAAGTATCAGGGTTTTGGACGAAAAATCATCTGTTACAAAGACATTTCATTTTTTTAACTTATTTCAACTCCATACTTTTTATGCGTTCAACATGCACCATCTAACATGTGCCTAGGAGCAAAAAGAATCAAATTAAAAACTATTTTTAAACTCAAGTTACTCACAATCTAGGGTTTGAAGCAAATTTGAACAAATTCAAAATTAAACCATTCAAATTTGAAAACTAATTGCACAAACACAAACTAGAATTTTTTTTTGAATCTTATGCAAAAAGAATCACTCAAAAATATCAAATATCCTAAAAGATATAAGCAATTTAAAACAGAAACTAAAAACAGAAAACAAATAGAAAAAACAAAAAAAACTTCCAAAACCCTTTAGTACGATACGAACCGGGACTAAAGCCCCAACCCCTTTAGTCCCCGTTCGTGTCTCCAACCGGGACTAAAGGCTTCACCTTTAGTTCCGGTCGGAGACACGAACCGGGACTAAAGGGTATCGGTCCCTTTAGTTCCGGTTGGTGTCTCCAACCGGGACTAAAGGTTAGTCCCGGTTGGTATCTCTAACCGGGATTAAAGGTCTAGCCTTTAGTCCTGGTTGAAGATACGAACCGGGACTAAAGCCCCAACCCCTTTAGTCCCGGTTTGTGTCTCCAACCGAGACTAAAGGCTTCACCTTAAGTCCCGGTTGGAGACACGAACCGGGACTAAAGGGTATCGGTCACTTTAGTCCCGGTTGGTGTCTCCAACCGGGACTAAAGGTCCCATTTGAACCGGGACTAATGCCCGACCGTCGCCCTAGCCGCTCGAACCGGGACTAATGCTCACATTAGTCCCGGTTCGTAAGGCAACCGGAACTAATGTATAGATTGAGCTATGAAGAAAGCCTTATTTTCTACTAGTGCTCGTTCCTTTGCTTTGAACAAGACATTGCATCACCTTGTTTCTTGCTACAGGAGCAAAGAAGAAACGCATCACGAATGCACAGCGCGCCTATTCGGCGGCATATGACGATTCGTGTTGAGAAAACAATAACGGAGTGGTAAGCCCAGCCCAAATGTTAGTGTTGATGCTGTCAAGGAGCAATTCTGAAAAAAAGAGAGAGAGTAATAAATCATTGCTCATAAGTAACAAGGGTTTATGGGTGCCTACCAACTTTTTTTATCCATGACTCACACGTCAGTTGGGATATGCGATAAAAGCAACCATGAGAGCAGTCCTCTAAAAACAAATATAGTAACTACCGAGCCTCGTGCCGCTCCCGCGAGCGGCCCGGGCACAACCCTACCCTCCGCCGCCGCCAGCCCCCAGCCCACCTCCTCCTTTCCTCGTCGTCGCCAGGGTACGCCGCCGGGCAAAGCCCGTGCGTGCGTCGGCGGCGGTGGGGCTCTTCCCTCCCCTCGAGGCGTCCGGCGGCGCGGGACGACCGACATGAATGGGGGCGCGCAGTGCGGCTCGACAGGGCGCTTCGGGCCGGCGGCGACGTGGGGAGCAGCGGGGGGCGACGCCGGTGCTCTCTTGCACCGGCTCGCGCGAGGTGGCCATGGCGCGCAGCGCGGCCTTGTGCGGGGCGGGATGTCGATCTGGCACGGATCTGGCGTTGCTGCGGGCTGGCTCGAGATGGGCGCGTCGGGCGGCTGCGTGGTCTTCAGGGAGGTGCAGCGTATGCGCGTTGGGCGAGGCGTGGGCGTCGTCGGTCTCCGGGCAGTGTGGTATGGTGGTCTGGCTGCCGCGGGTTGCTCGACCTGCTCGGAGGCCCAGAGCGGCGCTGGCAGGTGGCTCGTCGCGAGGCTTTCTCCTGTTGTCGACGATGGGCGCGTGGGCTACAGCCAGGGACCGTGGTGGTCCAGGGCCTCGGGCGGCGCTCCTTCGTGCCTTCCGTCATGGTGCTTGGTATGCGTGGTGGCTCGTCCCGCGTCCGGTGGTCCTGCTTCGGTTCATCGTCAACAGATCTTCTGGCCTGCGTGGCGGGAGGGCCGGTGGTGGCCTCCACGAGGTGCGGGTGGTCGCTTTGGCTGCGATGTGCTCGTCCGGTGGTGGTGGCAAGGGTATTGTGGTGGGCCCTCATGTCGGAGGTTGGTCGCCGGCGGGCTCCACGAGGTGCGGTTGGTTGTGGCGGCCTCGGCGCCTCTTTATCGATGGGCAATGTTCATGGTGGTGGCGGGGGTGGGCTTGTCGACGCTGGTGCGGGATTATGTGCGGCCGAGGTGGTGTGGGAGCATGGGTGAAGACCCTGTCTCGGCCTTGTGCCGTGACCAGCGTGGCGGTGGCTGTGGCCGTCGTTGACCTCCCTGGAGGCATCGCTGATTTATTGCCGCATCCCTTCCGCATGGATCCGACCACTATGGCTTCTCCAGGGGAAACCCTTGATCTTGTTATCGGACGATGGCGGCGCTTTGGAGTGTCGTTTCCCTCTTGGGGGCTTCATCTCGGAGCTCGGCATCGACAAGCGGGACCAGTGGTTTGCGGTGGCTATGGCGGCCAGGCTTCTGTGGCATCGATGATGGTGGGAGCGACATCAGCAGCGCGACGACGGTTGCGGTAGTCGGCTCTTCTTCGGCGTGTTCGCGATATTGCCTCGGTTTGTTTGTTGCTGTGGAGTCGAAGCTGCAACGGCGGGGCCCTGTGGTATACCATGACTGGCTGCAGGTTGTCCGTTCGGTGATCTTCTGCGGCACCAGCCGTGCCTGGATTTGTCCTTCTGAGCTCTCCGTCAGTTTGGGCGCTGCGTGGGTTGGCCGTTGGTGGCTAAGCTTTGGCATGGATCTTCATGCTGCTTCTCGCGTCCGCTATGATGCGGGTTGAGTCGATGACCGCCGACGGCAAAGTCGAAGTCGTTTGCTCGGAGTGTAGGGATGGCGATGACGCCTCTAGGGGAGAAGTGATGACGATGATGCCTGAGTGCTATCTCGCGGATGCCCTCTTTGTAGTAGTGTGCGTGGAGTTTCTTATGTGTGGCGCTCAACGGTTGTGATGGTTTTCGTCCGGTTCTTCATAATTAATTGGACAATCTGGTTTTCGCTCGGTTTTCCCTAATTAACCGTGCAACTCTTTTCTTCTTAATGAATGCAGGATAACTGTCATTTCAAAACAAAAAAAAAAAACAAATGATTCCGACAAGCATTCTTCACAGCACCATCAACATTGCAACAATTTGTTGCGAGCGACGTGTAGTTGAAAACACAGTACCAGTGTATCTTGAAAATTCAAACATAACTTATATTGCAATAGACTGGTATTAGCAGCCAAATTTCCTATTTATACCGAGACTTCTTACAAGAGCTTCCTGATCACAACTTTATATGCATTAGCAGAGAGAAGCCCGCGGGCTCAAACTTTGATATTGCAGCTCATGGTGATACTAAAAGCTAGGCCGTTTCATCAGCTGCAACAGAACTTAGAAACATGAAACTAGTGTATATCCGCTAAATATTTGGTATGAAAAAACCACCAGATGGCCTTTAAGAAAGAAGAAAATTTCAAATAAAAACCAAGTCAAATCTACAGTTCAAAGGGAAATAGAGACACGGGACGGACCAATTGGCAACTATTCCAAAAGCTGGCCAAAAAGACTTCATAATTTTAGACCAGAGGATATTCGCATAAGTATTGTTGGATAAATTAGCATTTTTCTTATAATTCAGCAAGTACAAATTTCATGCAACCATGAAACAGTCGGAGTTTCTTGATCATAACTTGTATACATAAAAAAGAAACTACGCGCTGTACTGGTCAAAGAAAACAAATTAACATGGCTGTCAGTTGCAGAATCCAAGGGGAACAGCTGCAGCTTGCTAGTCAGTAAGGATGATAATCTGGCTCACGTCATCGTCAGTTAAAACAAAGCATAGAAACAAAAAAACAGCTCAATATACCGCAGCCTGGTAATCTATAAACAGCCTCAGTAGTCGGTACTCTACAACAAAATATTTAGAATTAAGAAGAGCACCAGGTAATCAATAAAAAGAACAGCTCAATAAAAAGGAAAAGTTGATTCTTCGGCTAAAAACAGAGACGTAATTTTAACATCAACACTCATGTCTGACACTTCAGCCTGAAAGGATATTCGGAGTAATATACCGCAGCCGTGAAACACTCAGCATTTCTTGATCATAAGTTCACAACTTGTCTATCTATCCATCGAAATGAAACTAGCTGGGTCATAGTGGGTTGAATTCATACACATTGCTGATACTGGTAGCTAGGCCGTTTAGAAACACCACCTGGCATAACATCGGTCAGATGAAAGAGAAGGGGTTCACAACGTAACCCTCTAGTGTCGGAAAGAAGGTATGCTGAACAAGAGTTTGCTTGACTTGAATAGCAAGAAACTTGGACAGAGATAAAGGCGCTGATGGTTCTCAATGTTGTCCGAACATTTACTCAGAAGAAAATATAGACTTGGACAAAATAATACTTGATAAACTATAGACTTGGACAAAATAATACTTGATAAAGGCACTGATGGTTCTCAATGTTGTCCAACATCGTCTGAGATGGTTTGGGCATATTCAGGGCAGGACTCCAGAAGGCCCAGTGCATAGCGGACGGCTAAAGCATGCTGATAATGTCAAAAGAGGCCGGGGTAGACCGAACTTGACATGGGAAGAGTCCGTAAAGAGAGATCTGAAGGATCGGAGCATCACCAAAGAACTAGCCATGGACAGGGGTGCGTGGAAGCTTGCTATCCATGTGCCAGAACCATGAGTTCGTCGCGAGATTTTATGGGTTTCACCTCTAGCCTACCCCAACTTGTTTGGGACTAAAGGCTTTGTTGTTGTTGTTGTTGTTGTATAAAATGATTCAGTGCTAACCTTCACTCTTGAAGATTGCTTGATGACAATGAAAAATAACTTCTTACAAGAGATTGTTGATCACAACTTTATATGCATCAACAGAGAAGCCCGCAGGCCAAAACTTGTTATTGCAGCTCATGAGGATGTTAGCAGCTAGGCCGTTTCATCATCAGCTACAACGAAACTTGGGAACAGGAAAACCGTGTAAATTGGCTGAATATTTAGCATTAAGAAACCACTGGATGATCTTTAAGAAAGAAGAAAATCTCAATTCAAATACCAACTCAATCCTTCACTTGAAAGGAAAACAGAGACACAGTACAGATCAATTGGCAACTATTTAAAAGCTGGCCAAACGACTTGTAATTATTTGAATCAGCATGCTAGCCACTTGCCCAAAAAGGATATTCACACAAAAACAAATTTCATGCGACCATGAAATAGTCAGAGCTTCTTGATCATAACCATCAAAGAAACTAGCTGGTGCATGCTATGCAAAGGCAAAATTCTAACACCATGTTTCAACACCTAACCAGATGCAGTGGAACCATGAAGAAGAATGAACTGCAACAGAACATCTCACTGAAAAGTGGACTATAATGAAAAGAGGATAATCTGCCTCATTTCATCAGCTAAAACAAAACATAGAAACGGAAATCAAATGTACATTTTCTAAATATTTAATATTAAGAAGAGTCTCGGGTAATCAGTAAAATAGAAGACCTCTATCAAAGGAAGAGTTGATTATGCAGTTAAATAAGCAGAGACTTGTAAACTTAGCATCAACACGCACGACAGCCACTTCAGCCCAAAAGGATATTCACGCAAGTGCAGATTTCATGAAACCATGAAAGAGTCAGAACTTCTTGATCATAGTTTGCATACATCAAAATGAAACAAACCGGCTCATAGTGGACCCAAAGCATACACATTGCAGCTCATAAGGATACTGACAGTTGGGCCGTTCAGAACCACAACTGACTCTATTAGACGAAAGGCGAAGAGTTGACAACACAATTCTCTAGTGTCGGAAAGAAGGCATGTTGAACAAGAGTTTGCTTGATCCGAAGATTTGTAGGACCAAGGCCTCTGCGATGGAAACTGGCAACCAACTTGCCATGAATGTCAACCTGAAGCAAACAGTCATCAAATTTGACCAGTAAGAGAACATCGCCATCGCAAGGCACGACCACCACATCCCAATAATCGACAGACTTTCCAAATTGCTCCCTCATCTCTGCGACCGGCAACTCAACCCTGTATTTGAAGGTCCAGACCTTGCCTTCATAGTCCGGCATCACCCAGATATCAACACTTGTTGCTGCATCACTAAGACTGGAGATGCCAAGCATGTCACCCATCTCAATCAGGTGAGAGTAGCCAGGACCAACCGGAGAGCGAACCTGCCGGAACGACTCAGCGGTGGTGTCAAATGCCATCATCAGATTGCCCATGCACCAATGCAGACTACCACGGAACAGGATAGGCTGGGGGGAGTGTCTCAATTCCTTGGCCTCAGGGCACCCTATGTGCCTCGGCAGCTGGCCGGAGCCCAATGTGAAGACGTAGGAGCCATCGCGAGCTTCCGCCGGTGCCAGATCCGTGGGAAGCAGGTACAGCAGTAGTCGGTACTCGCCGGTAGGGGGGTGGGGGTACATCCCCAGGAGCATGAAGCCATCAAGCTGTGAAAGGGGGGCGTACTGACGAGTTGCAGGGTTGCAGATGGAGAACTTGAGCGGGTGGTGGGCGGAGAGGACGAGGAGGCCGTCGCAGCATGCCTCGAGAATGAAGCAGTCATCCAGACGGGAGGTGTCGTGCGCAAGCCGAACGACGGACTGGAGCTGGTCGACGGCGGCGACCCCTGCCCGGTGGTCGAAGGGGACGATTCCTAGGGACTCGATGTCGTCGCCGACGAAGTTGTAGCCGTAGAGGAGGGGGAGGGCGGGCTGGCGGGCGTGGTGGGCGAGGAGGAAGTCGCGGGCAGAGGTGGCGCGGCGCCACGCGGGGCAGACGGCGCGGCAGCGGAGGATGCATTTGGGCGGCAAGCGGACGAGGATCATCCAGATGGAGATCTCATCCGGGAGACCTGGGAGGAGAGGCCTCGCTCTTGCTCCTGCGGGCTCCGCCATGGTCGCCGGCGGTGAGCTCTCGATCCGCTCCGGGAGCAGAGCAAGAGGAGTGGTAGTGACGGCGGCGCCGGAGCTAGGTCTTCCCCGTAAGTAACAGAGGCATTCGGGCTGGGCTTAGGCCGCCTCTTCACATTTCTTGTTCAACCGGGCTGGGCTGGGCCCAGACTCGTTTACAACTGAATTAAACTACGGGCCATCTCATCTCGACGGCAACTGGCGAGGAAAAAATGTTCCCCTGGAAAGAAAGCGAGGGGAAAATGGGGAAGGAGCAGGCGAGCAGGAAGCAAAAGAGGGACAGACGTGAGGTCGGGATGGGATGCTGCGGCGGCGCAACGAGGCGGCTCGTGGAGTCTTGCATAGGGATCAGGGCACTGTTGGGTGAACTGGCTGGTTGGGCGATGCTCGTAAGGTGCTCGAGCAAATGCCAGAGACTAAACGTGTGAAGATGAAGTAGTGAAGTTGCCATCCTAATCTGGCTCCTGATCCAACATCTGGTGTTTAGCCCTACTCCTTCTCTGCTCAGGCTCAACATGCCGGCGATTAGCAATATTCTGGAAAATGTAAGTATTGTTGCCTTTCTGCATTTGTCTGATTTGATTTTGTTTTGTTAATTTCCATGGGAATTGATTTTGTATTGCTGGTCTTCACAGATCATGTTGGCGAGAGAGCAATCTGAGGAGGCCGCTCCACATGGATGCATTGATGTTGATGTGGGCGGAACCGCTAGCATCTGGACATACACTGTATATCCTCCTCCTATCCAGCATTTGATCTAAGACAATCACCCCATTCTTGGCCCAAGTAGCCCTAGTCATAAGATTGTCAGTGTTAATATATATCCTGGTATGGATTTCATCCATTTTTCAGCCTTACAATATACTGGTCCGAAGATTAAAAATAAGAAAATCCCATAAAATACATCCGCATTGATCATAGAAAAAGAAAGTATTGAACTGCCAGTACGTTGTCAGCATTGAGATCATAATCTGCTCCCCCCTGTTGATTCAAGGTCTGGAGGTTAGCCCTGTAGGCGGTGCATCTTGTTAGGAGCCTACTGTAACCTGCACCTGTACATGGGCCTAACTCGTTCAACCAGCACATGGGCCAGGCCTCGGAGTGCGTCATCGCGAGCGAGCCTGGCTACAAGTACCAGCGCAAGAGGCAGCGAAGAAGGCATCCGGGCTTGGATCACGGCACTGGCAGCTACCCTGGCATCCCCTACCTTTGTTCCTCCCCTCCCCTTCCTACCTGTTCCATGAACTACTACCAATTCCTCTTGTATCAAGCTTGTAACTCGAATCCGTGATAGAAAGAAGTGAATCCATAGTTGGGACCATAACATCTGGTATTCAGAGCCAGGCCACCACCCTTCCATCCCTATTTTTTTTTCTCTCCAATCACCACCTTCAACCTGTTTGATCAAATGTCTAGCCACCACAATTCCTTGGATCAGGTTCTCAGCATGGTGGTGGAGCAAGCAATTTACCCAATCACCGTCGATGTGTTGTATTCCATCTTCGGCCCCTTTGGTGTGGAGCAGTTGGTGGTGTATCCTCCAACAAAATCAGATGAGGGAGAGCCTTGTGTAGCCGCTGATGTTCGATTCAGTTCGGCTCACGCGGCGGCGCACGCGATGGCATACTGGGACGGCCGCTACATCTACTACCGTTGCTGCCGCCTACAGATGTGGAACGCGTCGTGGAATGAGACGGCAGGCATACGGCTAGCCCCAACCTCACCTCCAGCATGCACAGCAGCACCGGATCCACCATCGCCGCCCCCATCGTAGGAGACAACTAACGAGGAGTGGGTGCCCATCCCCGACGTCTCCAGCCCCACCAAGGCCAAGGAGGTCCTCGAGCTCATCCCCGACACGTCCACTCTCTGCCTCGCGAGGCCGCCCGTCACCTGTGCGACGGATGGCTTGCGCCAAGTCGCCACCACGATCGTCTACCCCGGCCCCGCCGCTGACCTCAACAAGGAGCTCGAGCAGCTCATACCCGCACAGGCAACACTCTCCATCGGCGCTGACACCTCTTCGATCACCGAGGAGGTCGTTCCTCGCATTGTGGCCACCAACAATGTCAGCCCCAAGGCTGGCTTGCAGGAGATGGACGCCCTCTCTAGAAACAGCTCCAGCACAGTGACGAGCGAGGAGAACCACATCGTCGTCTCTGTCATCTCCAGAGACAGTGTTGCTCCAACGTTCACCGTGTGTTTGACGCAATGCTCAAGGCGTGACGCCACTCATGTGATGTTCGTACTCCACCTAACTATGTCATTCTCATGGATGGTGCTACGACCGAAGCCATGGCCATCGTTTCGGAGGGATCGTGTAGAGGGAACTGAGGACAACGATTATTCAGATTTCATTGTGCCTTTGTTTCGGAGTATGAAGAACCCGGGTACTTTGAGCACAGAACTATCGAGCAAAAATGGTCTTCAGTTAACGTGGCTCAAGCAGAGTCCAAGGGATGAACCTCTCAATTGTCTTCAAGATGAACAAATGCGGTCTCGGCATTCCCCGGATCGTGCAACACATAATGCAGAGGTACAGAGCACCGTGAGTCATTTACAGAACACAGTGCAGTGTTGGGCATTTGATATTTCTGCAGGTTTCAATGCGACAGAGCTAGTGGTAATTTTTCACCATGGAATAGTTGCTATACATGTTGGTTGTCTATTTTCTTCAGCATCACAACATGAGCAAATAAACTATCAGGATTGGGCAACATCTGATGCTACACAATTAAGTCAAGACCATTACATCCAGGCAGTGACACCGGGAACAGTTTCTCTTGGATCCTTTTCTATACATGCATGCCATAGATATATGAGTTTTAACTACACTGCATGGGTGAGCTTGGAAGCAATACTTTGGGAGCAAGTAAGCTACAAGGGCCTACAGTTTTTCCCATCTTGTTTAGTGCAGCCACTAGAAGGTGGTGAACATTTTATCCATTGTGGGACTGCCTATGGATTATATTTGGAGATGCTTGCACTAGTAAGTAAGATGTGGAAATCAAACCATTGATGGGTATATCTCTTGTGCCTTGTACAGTTGTACCACTTGTTTCTTGGTATTCTGGGTAGTACTACTAGCTATACCTTTCATGTGAACATCAACTGTTGGGTTGAGCAACAAAATGGAAGGACCTCTAGACTGATTGTAGCTGTTGAACCAACACTTCGGCCATTACATATGAGGGACCTAATGGTTGGAAAAAAATTCAGGAAGGTCATACGTACAGTTACAGCAGAGAATTATAGTTCAGGTGGTTCAGTTATGTATCCAGACAATGTTCATGGGAGGAGAGTGCAGTATACTGTAGTGAAGAGCAAGAAATTCACTAGGAACATTTTGCTATGCCTTGGCAATGACTTGGGAAACATAACTATTCTAATTCAACTGGATCCATGTTTTACCCAATCAAAGGAGCCATTGTCGTTGCTACCTGAACCTTGTACTTCTATTCCAACCAATCTTGCTTTAAAGTCCAGGAGAAACTTGAGAGCTAATTCTGAATCTCTCCATATCACTGGTGTTCTTTCAAAATCGATGAAGTTTTGGGGGTGCTACTCATTATATCAGTACATCTAGCTTCGGGGTCCATCTGGTGGGAACTTCGTTGATTATGATTGAGCTGGGGCAGTATACTAAGTCATGCTTATTGGGCAAATGGTTTGTTGAGCCTGGGAGCAATAAAAATAGCAAGGTTGTTTGGCAAACGCCTATGGAATATTTCTGAAAAGAGTGTCTTATTGGGGCCCTGATTATGCCATTTCTATTTAGTCCCATGAATAACTTGTGCTCAGCAGGAGGTATCATATTCAGATCATGTGATTTTTTAAATTCTTTGATGAGAAATGGTGATCAGCTAAACAGTCAGGAGAGCACCATGGCTACCTATACTTTGACATTAACCACTTCCATTCAGTTCATGTTCTCTGTGAGAGTTGAGCGCTCGGGCCCCCTGTGTGATAGTGTGCACTCATCTAGTCACCAAGGTGCAAGAAATAGTACTGACAAGAGAGAAGTTCTGCTGATTGCTCCACCATACGAGGTGTGGCTTACAAGATGTCTGAAGTTGGTTATTGAAGAACCATCTGAGAGTTTGCAAGTTTTTCAACTGAAACCTACCTGGCATCATTATGTTCTGGCCCGCTCTATTAGAAAGTTCCTGGTTGTTGCAAGAATATCAACTAACAGTGTTCAGTTTAGTTATATGGGAGGAAAGGCATGTGCATTTGTAGAAATGTGGAGTTGCAAAAATTGGCATCTAGAGCTCCTCTGCTACAACAACGTGCACCACAGTTTTGATGCAAAAATGCTCCATGGCCAAGAAATGGAGTTATGCACTACAATTGTGGATTTGTTGCACCTACCGAATCAACAATGGTACTCTTGGTGCTGTGATTTCTCATGTGGTCTTACCAATGCTTCTGTTGTTGTTCGGTTTGCATATCCTGCTGACGAAGTGCATAAGTCATTGGTTCCCACCACGACAGCTCCCGATCTTCAAGAACCAAAGATGCTAATTGCCTGGGTAATCAGCAAGAAAGCACAGACCATGAGTGGTATGACGCCCTCTACATACTACCATCAAAATCCTTTTCAAGAAGGGAGGGATGTCATCACCGCCACTGCTGCCGTCGCGCAAAACTTCATCGTCCTCGATTACTACTTCAGCTTCAATTACCATCGCAACTCCGATCAATTTCACGAACATCGAGTGCACTGGGACCCGGGCGGTTGGCGATGGTGTCGGCTTGGGGTCAAGCCAAGTTTCAAGAAGGGAGGGGTGTTAGGAGCCTACTGTAACCTGCACCTGTACATGGGCCTAACTTGTTCAACCAGCACATGGGCCAGGCCTGGGAGTGCGTCATCGCGAGCGAGGCTGGCTACAAGTACCAGCGCAAGAGGCAGCGAAGAAGGCATCCGGGCTTGGATCACGGCACTGGCGGCTACCCTGGCATCCCCTACCTTTGTTCCTCCCCTCCCCTTCCTACCTGTTCCATGAACTACTACCAATTCCTCTTGTATCAAGCTTGTAACTCGAATCCGTGATAGAAAGAATTGAATCCATAGTTGGGACCATAACACATATGATCAAGGATACAAGGGGAAACAAGCTATACTCGCAACTCCAATATTCAGGTATCTTCCCCTCTCTTGATAAATTCACTAATACTGTTTCTATGGCATGTTCATCTGCTCTATGATACTTTGGTTTCTCAAAAACTGCTTCATCAAGAAATTGTTCACAATATATCTTATGTTACTGATATCTAAAAGAATAATTGGGAAATTTAAGAAGCATGCCATTTCGCTAAAAGAAGACTGGTTTTTCTGAAGAATTAGAAACTGATTGCAGAATGCTCAGCAGAACAGGATGAAGTCCCTGGTACAAGCGGACACTATTGACTTGTCTCATAGGTTTTTTCCTAGGTGGGAGGGGATAATTCCTTCGATATTCGATTTGTTTCTGATCGTCCATATAGAGCAACTCTAGGCAGAGAATCAACTCCATATGAACCTTTCCCTGTTTTTCTCAGCGCTGATTAGCTACTAGCATCAATGCATGATCAGTCACATGAACATCATGGCGTCTGGCTCAATCTTGTCCATGGCCCAGCCTCTCATCTCATCCATGAGCTTGGTCTGTATCCAGAGCGGCCCCTCGGCAAATCCACAGTATAGCGCCTCCAGCCGGCTGACGTTCCCGAGTAGGAACTTGGCCAGCTTCCGCTGCGCGTCGCCGCCCTGGTAGTTCACCAGGTTGATCTCCCTCAGGTAGGGGACCAGCAGGTCGGCAGGCAGCGTCTCCAGGACGATGGTGCCGCGGTCGTACTTGAGGTGGTGTGCGTCCAGAAGCTCCTTCTCCTTGTAGACGCCGTAGCGCTCTGGCTTCTCGCGAGGCGGTGCCTTGAAGAATAGCGTGAGCACCTCCAGGTTGGGGGTGTGCCCCAGGATCCTTGCCACCGCAGCAATGACGGTGTTGCCATGGGTATCGTCGTCATGCGGCAGGGAGCCCGTGAGTTTGAGGTGGCGAAGCTTCAAGAACGTCGGGAACCGTGTGGCGAAGGCGTCGTTGTCGATGCCGGAGCCCAGGCGGGCGGACGCCAGGTGCAAATGCGCCGCGTTTTCAAAGTGGTGGAGGAATCTGCAGGCGGGTGAGATCCTCCTTCGACGTCAGCTCCCCGCCGCATAAATCGACTCAGGCTTCGCGGGCCATGGTGCATGGTCAGAAAGGATGGCTGCACGGGCACGGCGCCCCTGTACTCGAAGGCACGCAGCTCCGACGCATCGATGGTGACGCTCGCCAGCCGGTGGCAACACCGTAGGGCCAGCCTGCGGAGGCGCTTGTCGAGGACGGAGAGCTCCGTCACTCTGGCGCAGGCCTCGAGTGTCAGGTTGGCGAGGAACGGGCAGCCGGAGATGAGCTGTTGAATCTTCCTGCCCGAGTCGGCAACACTGGTCAGAAGCAACGTCTCGAGGGACGGCAGGTTGGTGGCGCCGGCCGCCGGCGGGTCGAGCTTGCAGGACCCGAGGCACAGAGTGCGCAGCGCGGCGCAGGAGAAGACAGATCGTGGAACCGTGTACAGCTTATCCTTCTGGGTCTGGGGCGTCTCCACCTCATCGTCGGAGATGTCGTCGAGGGCGATGCCCGCCAGGGCACGAAGGAGCGACTCGTCCTCGCTGTTTTCATCGTCCGAACTGCAAGCGGAGCGGCTGCTGCTGCTGGCGTGCTCGTCATCTTGAATCCCGGCCTCGTCGTCCTTGGCCACGCTGTGGAGGGAGTAGCCGCGGCCGCAGATATCGTCGGCGGGGAGGCGCAGGTCCAGGCGGAGCTCTGGTCCACTCTGCTGCATGGCGTAGGACTTGTCAACCCTGGCGTCGAGGTCGATCATGCCGTTATCGTAGTTGAGGAAGGCCACGCGGAGGGAGCGCATCGGGGTGTCGGTGCCATGGCGGCGGTGTCGGGCGAGGAGCGCGTCGCTGACGCCGAAGGCGAAGGAGATGGCGCCTTCCGACGACTGCTCCAGCGAGACGGTGTGGACGCTGGCGAAGACGTCGCGCCACCGGGTCGAGAGCGCGGTCGCGCGCGCGGCCTCCTTGGCGGGGAGGAAGGAGAGGATGTTGCCAAGAACGCCATCGTCGAGCTTGCTCAGGCGGTCGTCGTGCGCACCACCGATCTGGGACTGGGAGTGGCTCATCGCTCGCGGCCGGCCGGAACCCTTGCTAACGAATCCCAGATCGATCAGGGGCTGGTGAAGCGTCGTCTATATATTGCAGTAGTAGTACGAACGTTAACCGACGTTGCCTTCCTTCCCAAGTTCTTTTTTCTTTCGGTTTTTTATTTTTTTATTCCTTTCTTTCTGTTACTTTTCGTTTTTTGTTTTCTACTTTTCTTTTATCAATTTTATTCTTGTTTTTCCAATTTGTGAAAATCTTTTAAATTCTTGAATATTTGTTTTGTTCTATATTTATTATTTGTTTTCAATTTGCAAACGCCGTTTAAATTCATGAACTGTTTTTCAAATCGTGAACCGTTATTGAAATCATGAACATTTTTTGAAACATTGCATCCTTTTTTACTTTTCACTTTTTTGCGAATTTCTTTTTCAAATTCACAAACATTTTTTTTGTTAATTGAATTCAAAAAATGTTCAGAGAATTTAAATTTGTTTCTAGGACTTAATATGTTCATCAAAATTCAAAATTTGATCATTGAATCACAAAATGTTCGTCAAATTCCAAATTTCTTCATAGATTTTCAGAAAATGTTCAACAAATTCAAAATTTGTTCATCCACTTTTTTTTAAGTTCTTGAGAACAAATCGTGTTCATCGAATTCGGAAGATCTTCATCGATTTTAAAATGTGTTCATCAAATACCAAAAAATGTTCACCATTACTGGAATTTTCTCATTAAAATTCAAAATAATGTTCAATATTTTGAAATCACGAATATTTTTGAACTCAAGAACTGTTTTTGAATTTTGTGAACATTTTTTTTGAATCTGTGAGCATTTATCATTCCCAGACAGTTTTTCAAATCATGGACAATTTTTGAATTAACGACTTTTTTTGAAATCCTGAATTATTTCTAAAAAAGAAATAAGTTATCTACTAAAAAGCAAAAAAGAGGTGATTCCCGCTTTTTCGGCACGCACATGGCCCGGCCCACGAGGGCGACGGGGGTGGGGGTGCTCGCTGTTCCCTGGTGTTGTACGCGCCAAATAGGAGGTCACATGGGGAACCTCAAGAAAACTTGACGATCCTCAAACAAAACAGAATTGAGCCGAAGAAAAAAGCCCATATTTTAACACACAAGTATCAGGCTTAAAGAAGGGCGGCATCGGTTGGCCTAACTTTTGGCCGATTATCTTCTTCCTTTCCCCATCTGCTCCCGCCCCTCCTTCCTCGTTGGATTTGGTCCCCCTGCAGCATCGTCCCCGCTACAGCTTGCCGCACAAAACAAAAAGGCCGTCACTCATGCGCGTCAGCACCCCATATCCTTTGTCGTATCCCACATTAGCAGGTACCTGTTCCAGCAAAAATCATATGTCGGTTGTAGCAAAAATATCACCTCCTGCCACGCAGCAAAACACCAATTAAAAAAATCACGGATCCAACTATTGTTGTTGTCGGTTGCAACATTTTTGCGGTGTGTCCTAGGGCGTTGGTGCTTGCGCAGGGAGGTCCCCGGGGGTTATTGCGACCGTTTTTGTCGTTTTTCAGTAAACTTGAACGTCGGTTCCACCTTTTTTTCTGGCGGTTTTGCGGCATCGTCGGCGAGGGCGTTAAGCCTTATAGCACGTTCACCGACGGTTCCAACACCACATGTTTGCCCGGTTGCATCAAATGTCAGTGCCGGTTCTAGAAAAGACGTCGGAACTACGCAAGGACACAGCTAGGCCGCAACAAACATGTTGCGTGATGTAGCTTTTGTGGTTGCCGAATACAGCTAAAACATGCCCACCTCCCGTCGCCCCCAAACCACTCACGTAGGGTGTAGCAAAAAAATCACCATTCCCATCTCATGTGGTTGTTGATTGGAGCTATCTCACACCACAGTTCGCGACCCACGGCACCATCCCACATCGATTGCAGCAAAATGGAGAACCTGTTCCAACATCCGATGGCACTAGTAGAAAACATGGCATTGGTTCGGGTCGGGCCAGCCCATTAGTCCCGCTTCAGTCACGAACCGGGACCAATGGGGGCAACGGTCCCGGTTCGTGAGGCCAGGGGGCCGGGCGGGCCACATGGGGCATTGGTCCCGGTTCGTTTGGAACCTTTGGTCCCGGTTCCAGAAACGAACCGGGACCAACGTGCCTAGCTCCTGGCCCACAACCATTGGTCCCGGTTCGTGGTTGGATCCGGGATCAAACCGGGTCCTTTAGTCCCGGTTCCAGCCACAAACCGGAACCAATGAAATGCCTATATATACCCCCTCGCCAACGAGCAGAGCACTCCACATTGCTCTGTTTTTTTGGCCAGCGAGGGGAGAGCTTTGTGGTGCTCCTAGCTCACCTCCTATGCACATGAGGTGTTTGATGAAATGCCTAAGCCAAACTTAAGCTTTCTCCTCTCGAAGCTCCTTGTCCAAACTCTATTTTTGTCAAGATTTGTCTAGGTTTGGCGGTCCGTCCTGTCCCGTCCCCGTCCTGAAACCGCCGTCGATCGCCCGCACGTGGTGAGCCTCTTGATCTTATCTTCTTGCTAAAAGAAAATATACTTACTCGTATGATTTTCTTACTTTTATTATTGTTCACTTCTCTATTCATGATATGTTGTAATGGTTTTTAATACACTTTATTATATAACGCACGCAGATGAACCGACAATAGATGTACGGTGACTGACACACCTCCGAGTATATTAAGGGCCTGCATAATTTTCTCGAAGCGGCTGAGGCAAACAAGCAGAATGGTTTTATGCCTTGTCCATGTACTGCCTGTGAGAATACGAAGTCTTTCTCCAACTCTAAAACCCTTCACTTCCACCTGCGTCAGAAGGGTTTTATGCCACACTATAATGTTTGGACCAAGTACGGAGAAAGAGGGATTATGATGGAAGACAACAAAGAAGAAGAGGATGACGACAACTACCCTCCCCCTGAATACGGTGATGCTGCAATGGGGGAAGCTGAAGATCAAGAGGAACCAGACGATGTGCCCGATGATGATCTTCGTCGGGTCATTGTTGATGCAGAGAGAGAATGCAAAAGTGAAAAGGAGAAGTTGAAGTTCGATCACATGTTAGAGGATCACAAAAAGGGTTGTACCCAAATTGCAAAGATGACAACAAAAAGCTCGGCACCACACTGGAATTGCTGCAATGGAAGGCAGACAATGGTGTATCTGACAAGGGATTTAGTTCGCTAATGAAAATAATGAAGAAGAAGCTTCCAAAGGATAACGAATTGCCCAACAGTACGTATGCAACAAAGAAGGTTGTATGCCCTCTAGGATTGGAGGTGCAGAAGATACATGCATGCCCTAATGATTGCATCCTCTATCGCGGTGAGTACGAGGAATGGAACGCATGCCCGGTATGCGGTGCATTGCGGTATAAGATCATAAGAGATGACCCTGGTGATGTTGAGGGTCAGCGCACCGGGAAGAGGGTTCCTGCCAAGGTGATGTGGTATGCTCCTATAATACCACGGTTGAAACGTCTGTCAAGAAACAAAAAGCATGCCGAGTTGATGCAATGGCACAAAAAAGACCGTAAGAAAGACGGGAAGTTGAGAGCACCCGCTGACGGGTCACAGTGGAGAAAGATCGAGAGAAAGTGGAGCGACTTTATAGGTGACCCGAGAAACGTATGGTTTGGTTTAAGTATAGATGGCGTTAATCCTTTTGGGGAGCAAAGCAGCCATCATAGCACATGGCCTGTGACTCTATGTATGTATAACCTTCCTCCTTGGTTGTGCATGAAACGGAAGTTCATTATGATGCCAGTGCTCATCCAAGGCCCTAAGCAACCCGGCAATGACATTGATGTGTACCTAAGGCCATTAGTTGATGAACTTTTACAGCTATGGAATGGAAGAGGTGTACGTATGTGGGATGAGAACGAACAGGAGGAATTTGACCTACATGCGTTGCTGTTTGTAACCATCAATGATTGGCCTGCTCTCAGTAACCTTTCAGGACAGACAAACAAGGGATACCACGCATGCACAAACTGTTTAGATGACACCGTCAGTATATATTTGGACAAATGCAGAAAGAATGTGTACCTGAGGCATCGTCGATTTCTTCCAATCAACCATCAATGTCGAAAGAAAGGAAAGCATTTCAAAGGTGAGGCAGATCACCCAAAGAAGCCCGCCCTTCGTACTGGTGATCACATACTTGATATGGTCAATGATTTAAAAGTAATATTTGGAAAGGGTCCTGGCGGACTATCTGTTCTGAATGACGCTGACAAACGCGCACCCATGTGGAAGAATAAATCTATATTTTGGGACCTACCCTATTGGAAAGACCTAGAGGTCCGCTCTGGAATCGATGTGATGCACGTGATGAAGAATCTTTGGGTGAACCTGCTAGGCTTCTTGGGAGTGTATGGGAAGACAAAAGATACACCGGAGGCACGGGAGGAACAACAACGTGTGCATGAAAAAGACGACATGCATCCAAAGCAGTATGAAGGTCCTGCCAGCTACGCTCTTACCAAAGAAGAGAAGGAAATCTTCTTTGAATGCCTGCTTAGTATGAAGATCCCGCCTGGCTTCTCGTCGAATATAAAGGGAATAATAAATATGGCAGAGAAAAAGTTCCAGAACCTAAAGTCTCATGACTGCCACGTGATTATGACGCAACTGCTGCCGGTTGCATTGAGGGGGCTTCTACCAGAAAACGTTCGATTAGCCATTGTGAAGCTATGTGCATTCCTCAATGCAATCTCTCGGAAGGTGATCGATCCAGAAAATCTGCCAAGGTTAAGGAGTGATTTGGTGCAATGTCTTGTTAGTTCGAGCTGGTATTCCCACCGTCCTTCTTCAATATCATGACACACGTCCTAGTTCATTTAGTCGACGAGATTGTCGTTCTGGGCCCTGTATTTCTACACAATATGTTCCCCTTTGAGAGGTTCATGGGAGTCTTAAAGAAATATGTTCGTAACCGCACTAGGCCAGAAGCAAGCATCTCCATGGGCCATCAAACAGAGGATGTCATTGGGTTTTGTGTTGACTTCATTCCTGACCTTAAGAAGATTGGTCTCCCTCTATCGCGGTATGAGGGGAGACTGATTGGAAAAGGCACGCTAGGAGCGGACTCAATAATATGTAGGGACGATCATTCTTGGTCTCAAGCACACTACACAGTTCTACAGAATTCCACCTTGGTGACCCCCTATGTCGATGAACACAACAATATTCTGCGCTCCAAACACCCAGAGCACTGTGACGACTGGATTACATATGAACACATCAGGACTTTCGGCAGTTGGTTGCAAACACGTCTCATGGGTGACAACACTGTTTCTGATGAGCTGTACTCGTTGGCCAGGGGACCATCTTCGACTGTATTGACTTAAAAAGGGTACGCGATAAATGAGAATACATTTTACACGATCGCCCAAGATGAAAAGAGCACCAACCAAAACATCGGTGTCTGCTTTGATGCAGCAACCAAGAGGGGAAAGGACACATAATATGGTTACATAGTGGACATATGGGAACTTGTGTCATGCTCAAAATGCGCGCCTATCCATTTTAAGACACGAGGGCCTCGCAAGGGATAGAGGCGCATTTTGCCATTAGCAAGTATAGTAACATTGCATCATACATTACAGAAGAGATGAGTATACAAGTTGGCTTACACTCGCCACATGCTAAATTACAAATCCACTCAGAGTTCAATCATCAAGATGAAAACAGGGTCCGGCTACGGACGAAATCAAACGATAAAACATATGCAAATGAAACTATCTCGCTGCCCCAAAGATCACGACCAGGTCCTCTACTCATCCGGATACGTCACGTACATCCTGCCTCTTTCCTCGTTATACTCCCACTGGAGCTGGGTAAGATCATCCTGCACGTACTCATCTGAACCTGTACCTGGAGTGTTGTAGTAACTGTGAGCCACAGAGGACTCAACTATCATGTGCCCGGGTACCGAGACTATTCAAGCTTAAAGGTTGGGAAGGGGTAGTGTTTAGTTTGCAGCAGCACTAAGCATCTATGGTGGCTAGCTTATGCGACATGAAATAAATATGAGTGGCCTATGAAGAACGATCGAATCTAGTATGATCTCTATGAGATCCTGAACACTTACTTACGTCAAACATAACCCCACCGTGTTCTCTCTCGGATCATGTTCACGAGCAGAGACGATCACGGTAACTCACATAGTTGGTGTATTTTAATTAGAGTTTACTTCAAGTTTACTATAACCGGGTGTTAAACAAATATCCAAGTTGCCACATAACCGTGGGCACGACTTTCCGAAAGATTTAACCCTGCAAGGGTGCTCCAACTAATCCATTACAAAATTAACCACACTCTGTGGGAATGCCTCGACCGCGGATCTCGCGATCATCATAGGTAATTCCAAAGGAATTCCAACACCTCAAGTATACCCGAAGAAAGTCAGACTCCACACGCAAGACACTCGATAAAGGTAAAACAAATCCAGCAAGACCACCCGACGTGTCGACGAACCCGATAAGAGCAGCGTATCTCGTTCTCAAGACACGACGGATAAGCTATGCGTACGGAGGCCTGATAGAAATCTCCCAAGTTGCCCTGGGTTGGCCCCGCACAGTGCTCTAGTTTGGACCAACACTCATGAGGAGCACTGGCCCGGGGGTTGATTAAATTATCCACGGGTTTGCAAGACCCTATGCAATTTTATTAAGTTGTTAGCAAATGTAGTACCAATGTTGGGTATTGCTAGACAAGTTTTAATCTCAACCGAATAAACAAGGGGGTCCCCATAACAACCCCGAGCATGTTAGGAGCGCAAAGTATGGAAAACATAACACCGGTAACAAGGAACTAGTGGCGGTAATAGCGGAAAAAATCACTTAGCAAAAAGGCCAAGCCTTCCACCAATACCAAGATATATATGTGCATTAACTTAAATAATAGAATTTATTGTGATATCCAAATCCATGTTATCACATGGAACAACCTGCACCTGCAACTAAGAACGCTATAAGAGGGGCTGAGCAGCGGTAACTTAGCCAATCAAAGGTTTGCTAGGATGTGAAGGTTAGAGGTTGTCATGGCAACATGGGGGCTGATATCAAGTGGTAGGTAGTGCAATTGTAACGATAAGAGCGAGAAACTAGCAAGCAAAAATAGTATCGGGATCCGGGTATGATCATCTTGCCTGTTGGTTCTTCAGCGAAACAAGTAGCGGGATCCTCGTAGTGGTACTCTCCTGGTTCCTCGTACTCAGTATCAACGCTCACGTCTACCCAAGAGAAACAGCAACAATAAACATCCAACCAAGGTGCAATGCACAATCAAAATGATGCATGATTCATTTATGAAGAATTCTAACATGGCAATTCAAAACTAGTCACGTTTCACGTGCAAAGTTGTTTATTAATGAATCTGGACAGAACCTCATGTTAAGTTATTTAGACATGCATGAACATGGCAAATATGGATGCAGCATGCAAAATCGATAGAAATGCATATGAAGATCGCAAGAAATGGAGTTACAGTTCTCACGATACGCTCACGACAAGGTACGGAGGCAAAGTCACAAGTCCACCAAGCCATGGGCTGATTCTTGGCATTCCAAGGCAGCCACTGGATAGGTGATGAAAATCAATCACAATAGACTCAAGAATCAATCAATTCCATGGAGCATAGCTCCCACAATCCACAAAACAATAAAACACTAAATCTACCACTAAATAGCAATATAGCAACTTCTACAGATCACAACTAGAGCTACAGGAACCCTATAGCCACAAACAAAATATTGATAGGATCTACTCAACATACACATCCATTCATCCCATTACACCACCAACAAAGAAGCCACACATCAATAAGCAAGAAGCTAACAAGTAGGCATGGTGAAACAGTTTTCTGGGACTTAGTGAAAATTCCAGTTTTCTGGAATATGAGATTATAAAGTAGCAAGTTGACAGCACAGGTTAAATATGCTAAAGAGATCCTATTGACATGAAAATTAACAGGATAGTAGAAGGCAATAACTAATGCAAATAGCTAACACTGAACATGCTCAAATTCACAACACATTTCAAGATACCATCCACTCTACATGGCAAAACAATAACAGCAGATCTCCCAGACTTGGCCATATTTCAGGTTGCCAGGAAACAACATCATCATAGCAACTTAACAGCAAGGTAGCCACTGACCTGGTGACTTAGCATAAATAACAAAAATACTGGGACATCCCAGCAACTTTAACTACCACTTCCATGTTGGCAAGAACTTTAAAACCATACATAGATTAAATCATATTAAATGGACAAAAGGGCATCACAGCAGAAAAATGCAGTTTTGTGAAGTTGCCCCAAAGTCAAATCTGACTTCACAGATGCATTCCTGGGTTGATTATACCCCAAATGCATTACTCATACCCCTATGCTTGCATGGAACATGTGGGAGAAAATCCCATTCGAAAATCTCACAATAAACATATGGGTGACTTAAGTCACTTATTTCCTTTTATGGAAATGGCCAAAATTGGCATGTCTTGAAATGGACACATGCTAAAAAAGGAAATGAAGCATTATAACAACATCTAAACATAGCATAGCAATCATTTGCATGAAGATAACTTAGCTAGAGGGAAAACTATCCACACACACACACACTTGCACCAACACATACATAGGCATATGCATGGCATGGCATTAACAAACAACAAGAAAACTATCCAAAACTTACCCTACACATACACATAACAAGCTACACATGCACATGCTAGCAAAACTACTAGTGTAGGTGCACACATACACATCCATATGTGCATATATGCATAAGTGCATGTATGCACATACACATGCACAACAGTGCTCCCACACCTACACACACACACAATCTAATATACTAAACAGGGACATCCCAAAAAAACAAAGAAAACAAGCATATACATACTATTAACCAGGGAAGAAATAAGCAAAACAGCAAAAAAAAGGAAAGGGAAAAGGGGGAGAGGGGGACTCGAACCCATGCTCTCGCGCAACACACGCGCACATACTCAGGACACGCACCACTGCGCTACGGGCTTCAACTCTTACCAGACCGGGCTTCGGCCGTTTTAACATAACTCGCGCGGCTAACGCCCTACCCTGACGAAAGTGACAGCAAAACTCGAGAGCAGCGAGACGCGATGTTTGGCACGGCACAAACTACGCATATAAGCGATGGAATTCAGAGCTAAGCACGGGGATGGATTGGGCACTCAACACACTACCAAAAGGACACGGAGTCCACGCTCAAGTGCCATAGGGGCACGAGCACGAGCTCGAGGCGGAGCTCAGATCGTCGGCCTAACGGAATTGTGACTACGGGCGAAAGAAAGGAGGGGGAAGGCACCGCGGAGGAGCATGCTCACCTAGGAAGACACGAGAACTCGCTGGAGTCGAGGAAGGGGAAGAAGTCACGCGCAGGGGAAGAAGAAACCACGCCGGGCCGGAGCACAGCGCCGAGAAGAAGACGGCGATGGGGAAGACGCTCTAGCAACGCTGCCGCGCCCCTAGCACCTGGGACGGGGCGCGGGCACCTTGCCGCGGCCCTTGGACATGGCGGCGACGACCTGGGGCACCGGAGACGCGTCGGAGATGACGCCGCGACGAAGCTCTCTCTGACGACACGCTCAGATCACTTTTCCTTGCTCTGAAGATGCTCACCTGGAGGGGGAAGGAAGAGGGGAGAGGGCGATGGCAGCGCACGAGAGGAAGGAGGGGAATCCATGGAGCCGCGCCTTAAAAGGGGGAGGCGCCTGGACGTCCGTGAGGGTTTCTCACGGCGCCGGAGTGTGCGCTCTCTCTCTAACGACCACTTTTCTGACGGAGGAGGAGGGATGGAGAAGGTGGCCGTCTGGGGAAGATGGGCCACACGCGGGAGAGGAAGATGGGCCGCGCTGGGAAGGAAAAGGCTCAGGATGCCTTTTCTATTAACCGATTTCTGGAATCTTTTCTTTAAAACAGAATTCAATTACTTCCAAAAATTCAAAAGACTATTTGAAAGGGGATTGAGAAGAATAAAATATACATTCCATATGAGTGGAATATATTCTATTTGAATAAAACTAGAGAGAGAGTTATAGGGAAAAGAATTTGCAAATTATTTTAAAAGGGCCCCTGATTTGAATTTGAAAACCAGAGAAGAAAAACCTCAAACACTCAAAGCACCACATCAAACTGACTTAGAAAAATGAGCTCTAAAACATGAACATTTCTTAGAGCTCAAGCATTAGATCAAAACAGAGAAGAAAATTAATGGGGAATAAGAATAAGGGGGGGGGGGTTCTTTATTTGAAAACCAACACACACATACACTCATGTCACACAAGATCACTAGCACAATTCAAATGGCACAACATTCAAAACACAACAAGAAGAAAAGCAATGGATGGAGATGATGCTATGATGCATGATGATGACATGAGTAAACTTTAAATAATTTCAAACACAAGGATCATATTGCAAGATCTTAAATTACAAAAGGCCCCTGAAACACCTGGGGTGTTACAAACTCTCCCACACTACAAGAGGATCTCGTCCCCGAGATCTAAGACTGAAAGAATTCGGGATATTCAGAACGGAGAAGGTCCTCGCGTTCCCAAGTAGCTTCTTTGTCGGAATGATGAGACCACTTCACCTTGAGGAACTTGATAGACTTGTCACAAGTCTTACGCTCAGTTTCTTCAAGAATTGCAACTGGATGCTCATGATAAGAGAGATCTTCTTGGAGATTGATGTCTTGGAGGTCAATGATCCGCTCAGGAGTCTTGAAACATTTCCGTAGCTGAGAAACATGGAAGCATCGTGCACATTTGCGAAATTTGGAGGAAGCTCTAGTTGATATGCAAGACCACCTCTCTTGCCAACAACTTTGAAAGGACCAACAAAACGAGGAGCTAGCTTCCCTTTAATTCCAAACCGCTGAGTGCCCTTCATGGGAGAGACTTTGAGATAGACTAGATCACCCACTTGGAAAGAAGCATCCCAATGTTTGTTATCGTAATAACTCTTCTGTCGGGACTGAGCTGCTTTGAGGTTCTCACGAATGACATGGCACATTTCTTCTGCTTCAGTGATCATGTCATTGCCCAATATCTGACGCTCACTGGTTTCGGACCAGTTAAGCGGGATACGCCACTTTCTGCCGTAGAGAATCTCGAAAGGGGCCTTGCCTGAGCTAGCTTGAAAGCTATTGTTGTATGAGAATTCAGCATATGGGAGGCAGTCGTCCCACTTCATGCCAAACGAAATCACACAGGCTCTGAGCATATCTTCAAGGATCTGATTGACTCTCTCAACTTGACCACTTGTTTGCGGATGGAACACAGTGCTGAAACGGATCGTGGTACCCATAGCAGTCTGGAAGGACTCCTAAAACTTGGAAGTAAAGAGACTTCCACGTTCAGAAGAGATGAGCTGAGGAATACCATACAAAGACACTATCTTGATGTATGCAACTCTGCAAGATGAGCTGCCGAGATAGATTCTTTGACTGGCAGGAAATGAGCAACTTTTGTCAGCTTGTCGATAACCACGAAGATGGCATCGTTGCCTCTCTTGGACTTGGGAAACCCAGTAATGAAATCCATCTCCACATGATCGAATTTCCACTCTGGGATAGGCAAAGGCTGAAGAAGACCTGCTGGACATTGATGTTCCACCTTCACTCTGCGACAAACATCACACTCATTCACGAACTGAGCAATTTCACGTTTCATGCGAGTCCACCAGAAGGTTTGCTTGAGATCCTGATACATCTTTGAACTGCCTGGATGAATGGATATCAGAGAATTATGTGCTTCATCCATGATAACCTTTCTGAGATCCCCTTTTGGAACCACAAGACGGTCCTCAAAGAACAAGGTATCTTTGTCATCAATACGGAAGCACTTATACTTTGGAATGCTCTTGGCCACACCTTTCTTCACTTTCTTCACCATAGCGTCAAGAAGCTATGCTTGGCGAACCTGATCTTCCAGAGTCGGAGAGACTTGAAGATTGGCAAGAAATACCTACAGAATCATCTGAAGGTTGAGCTTGCGGAATGCTTCACAAAGCTCGGGCTGAAGAGGCTTCAGAATGAGACTATTGCAGTACGCCTTACGGCTGAGCGCGTCTGCAATGACATTTGCTTTCTCCGGAGTATACTCAATACTTGGGTTGAAGTCTTCAAGAATTTCCACCCAACGAGATTGCCGAAGATTGAGATTGGGTTGAGAAAAAATGTACTTCAAGCTCTTGTGATCGGTGTACACCTCAACCGGTGTACCCAACAACAAATGCCTCCAAGTCATTAGAGCATGCACAACTGCCGCCAACTCAAGATCATGAGTGGGGTAGTTCTTCTCGACAGGCTTCAACTGACGCGAGGTATAAGCAACAATCTTCTTGTCTTGCATGAGAACACCACCAAGACCTTGGAGAGAAGCATCACAGAAAACTTGGAAAGGCTTGGACTGCTCAGGAGGAACAAGAACTGGAGCTGAAGTCAGTCTCTGCTTGAGTGTACTGAACGCCACATCACACTCAGGAGACCAAACATACTTGACGCTCTTCTGGAGGAGATTGGGCAGAGGCTTAGCAATTTGAGAGAAGTTCTCCACGAATCTTCTGCAATAACTAGCAAGCCCGAGGAAGCTCCGAAGCTGCTTCACATTTTGAGGAGGTTCCCACTTCAAGATTGCCTCAACTTTCTCAGGGTGCACTTTAATTCCCTCGATAGAGATGACATGCCCGAGGTACACCACTTCATTGAGCCAAAACTCACACTTGGAAAACTTGGCATAGAACCGATGCTCTCTTAACTTGTCAAGCACAAGGCAGAGATGCTCTGCATGATCTTCTTCTGTCTCCGAGAACACAAAGATATCATCCAGATAGACCAAGACGAACTCATTCTTGAAAGGAGAGAAAATAAAATTCATCATTCTTGAGAAGGTTGGAGGAGCATTAGCAAGACCAAACGACATGACGGTGTACTCATAAGAGCCAAAACTCATCCTGAAAGCGGTCTTAGGAATGTCTTCGTCGCGAATGCGAATCTGATGATAACCCATGCGAAGATCAAGATTCGAGAAAACCTTGGCACCTTTCAGTTGTTCAAACAACTCATTGATGTTGGAAAGTGGGTACTTGTTTCTGATTGTCTTCTTGTTCAATGCCCGGTAATCAACACAAAGACGATCCGTGCCATCTTTCTTCTTGACAAACAAAACACCACAACCCCATGGAGAAGAACTTGGTCTGATCAGACCCAGACGTTCTTGCTCATCTAGCTGCTTCTTCAACTCTTTCAGTTCTTCGGGGCCAAGTTTATATGGGCACTTGCAGACCGGTTTAGTTCCGGGCTCGAGATCAATCACAAACTCAACTGGCCGGTTTGGAGGCATTCCTGGCAATTCCTCTGGAAAGACATCTTCATATCACAAACCACCGGAATTTGAGAAATCGCCGAGATTTCACCCTTCTCATTAAGAGCAAAGAGACAGATTGTGTCATGGCAAGCCGCGAAAATAATCACGTCTTCTGAAGGATGAGTCAGCTTGACTTCTTTTGCTTTGCAATCAATATGAGCCTTATTCATAGCCAGGAAGTCCATGCCCAAAATGAGATCAATATCAGAATTCCTGAGAACAATTGAAGAAGCCAGAAAAGAATAATTGCCCATCTTGATAGAAACATCCGGAACCACCACATTTGAACTCATCAACTTGCCTGGAGACACCACCCGAAAAGGACTAGGAAGGACTACTGAATTCAAATCATGCTTCCAAGCAAAAGGTTTAGAAATGAATGAATGCGATGCACCAGAATCAAACAAAACTTTTGCAGGAAAATCATTAACTGAGAGATTACCCATAATCACATCATTGGACTGCTCTGCTTCAGCTGCATTCACCATATTCACTCTTGCGGTCTTGGGATTATGCTTCACCATAGCATTGCCTGGAGGCTTGACAGGAGGAGGAGGCGAAAGACGCCGCTGGTTGCACTTGTTTGCATAGTGGCCCTTCTAACCACACTTGTGACAAGTCACCTCAGAAAGCAGACGAACATTGCCTGGAGGAGGAACAAGAACACCCTTGGACGCCTGGGATCTCTGCTGAATCCTGGGTTGGGTGGGTGGGAAGAACCACGACCACCAAACTGCTTCTGCTGCTGAGGAGGACGAAACGGAGGAGGATTAGGCACCCAATATTTCTGCTGCTTTGGAACCATCTGAGAGCCAGAAGAAGAAGAATATGAATCCCTTGAATGCTTCTTAGAGTTCTCCATCTTGAGCTGAGCTGCTTAAATCTTCAAAGCCATGTTATAGAACTGATCAAACTCACGAGGCTCTTGAAGAACTAAGCCTAACAGAAGATCATCCTTGAGACCACCTTTGAACTGATAGATCATAGCTCTGTCATCTGGAACATCTTGCTTGGCATAACAGGCTAGATTCTGAACTCGACGTTGTACTGATAGACATACTTGCTTCCCTGCTTCAGGTGCCTGAACTTCTGACGCATTTCTTTGACAAAGCTTGTCGGAATGTAATGAGCCCTGAAGTCACGACGGAAATCATCCCAAGTAACAACACGATCGCCCCTGGAATCCTTGTACTGCTGCCACCAATCAGCTTCTTGACCCTTTAGTTGGAACGATGCAAATATGACAAAGTCCTCTGGCCTGACATTGCTGCACTCAAAATGCTTACTCATATCACGAAGCCAATCATCAGCATCTTGATGCTGCTCACAACAGGTGAAAGTCTTGGGCTGGTTGGCATGGAACTGACTAAGAGTCGCAAACTGCAGTTGATTCTGAAAATTGCCTTGAAAACCTTGCTGAGTCTGCTCCCTTTCTTGCAACAGTCTGAGCAACATCTGAGTGTTCGCATTGGTTGCGGCCATCATAGCTTGCCAAGCTTCTGGAGGAGGAGGCGGAGGAGGCGGTGGCGGGGGTGGCGGTGGAACATCAGTCTGCTCCTCACCACGACCCGGATTGTTGCGAGTTGGTGGAGCCATCCTGAAGATGGACAAAACGCATCAACACCTCATTGATAAGATGAATCATAAGCTGAATCAAATGCTTGAAAGAAATTGAACAATTAACAACATAGCCTTCCTACTGAAAAATTAGTAAGAATGCTTCTTCGGTTATGATAACATCATCAGAAATTAGAAGCCACTTGCAATGACACAAAAGGATTGAGCTAAGCGCTCGGAACAAATTTACATGCCCATATACATCTGAAGAAGATGACCCTAGATAACTACAAGATTTCCCACCTATGAACTTCCGAAAACTTTCTGGTTATGCAATTCGGTGTGAGGGATACAAGGAGGAAATATCTCACACAACTAGCAATCCTACACCCCAACTGTATCCATCCTTCAATACATAACCAGAGGCTTTCGCAAACTCATCTAATCTCGAATCCTCGAACTCACAATGATAGTAAACCATGGTGGTACCCCGGACGCCTCCCCAGTACTGGGTGACTCCCACCTTATCTCACCACGATAAGTATTGAAGTAATCCCGAACACTCTCCGTCGTGAGAGGAAGCTGAATGATAACGATGTGCCAACATTCCCTGGAGCTCGACTCCCTGGAAGAAATCAAGTCAGACAAGAGGCACAGAGACAGAGCCCTATCACATCGGCATCATATAGACTCCAAAATACCCGCGTGATCCAAATTTTTTTTGAGAGAGAAGAGGAGTAGAATCAAAATTCCTAGGATGGAAACCTCACCAGAGCATAGAAGAGGAGTAAAAAGAATCCTACTCTCCGATATAACTAGACTCAAAATAGTTTTTACTAGACACGACTCGGCCAAGTTCGAACAAGCAAAGGCTACTATGGTCGTATGGCTCTGATACCAACTTGTCATGCCCAAAATGCATGCCTATCCATTTTAAGACACAAGGGCCTTGCAAGGGATAGAGGCGCATTTTGCCGTTAGCAAGTATAGTAACATTGCATCATACATTACAGAAGAGATGAGTATACAAGTTGGCTTACACTTGCCACATGCTAAATTACAAATCCACTCATAGTTCAATCATCAAGATGAAAACAGGGTCCGGCTACGGACGAAATCAAACGATAAAATAGATGCAAATGAAACTATCTCGCTGCCCCAAAGATCACGACCAGGTCCTCTACTCATCCGGATACATCACGTACATCCTGCCTCTTTCCTCGTCATACTCTCACTGGAGCTGGGTAAGATCATCCTGCACGTACTCATCTGAACCTGTACCTGCAGTGTTGTAGTAACTGTGATCCACAGAGGACTCAACTATCATGTGCCCGGGTACCGAGACTATTCAAGCTTAAAGGTTGGGAAGGGGTAGTGTTTAGTTTGCAGCAGCACTAAGCATCTATGGTGGCTAGCTTACGCGACATGAAATAAATATGAGTGGCCTATGAAGAACGATCGAATCTAGTATGATCTCTATGAGATCCTGAACACTTACTTACGTCAAACATAACCCCACCGTGTTCTCTCTCGGATCATGTTCACGAGCAGAGACAATCACTGTTACTTACACAGTTGGTGTATTTTAATTAGAGTTTACTTCAAGTTTACTATAACCGGGTATTAAACAAATATCCAAGTTGCCACATAACCACGGGCACGGCTTTCCTAAAGATTTTAACCCTGCGGGGGTGCTCCAACTAATCCATTACAAAATTAACCACACTCTGTGGGAATGCCTCGACCGCGGATCTCGCGATCATCATAGGTAATTCCAAAGGAATTCCAACACGCCATGTGCAAGGGCCGCGGCAAGGTGCCCGCGCCCCGTCCCAAACGCTAGGGGCACGGCAGCATCGCTGCAGCGTCTTCCTCGTCGCCGTCTTCTTCCTGGCGCGGCACTCCGCCCCGAGCTCGTCTTCTTCCTCCCGCGCTCGTCTTCTTCCTCCCCTTCGGTTCCGGCGCTCCCAGCGACCCCTAGGTGAGCAGACTATGCATTCCCGAGCCCCTGCTTGCCTTCTTTCGTCGTGTGCGCGTAGATCGGAGGTGCCCGTAGCTCCCTGTTCCGCCATGGCGACGTGCGCGTGTGCCCAGTGGCTCAAGTGCGTGCGCTTCGTGTCCCTAGAGTAGACTAGTGAGCGCCCGTTCCATCCCCGTCGACACGCCGTTCTTTTATCAGGCATAGGTCTCGGGCCGTGCGTGTCCAGTGTGTGTCGTCGGCGCTCTGGTTCCCCTTCGTCAGTTAGCAGCTGGTTCGTCAGTCTTCAGTTAGCAGCGCAGAGAGAGAGAGAGAAAGAGAGAGAGATAGAGGTTAAGTGGGGCAAGGCCCCTATACTAGTAAGAATCGGCGCCGTAGCGCAGTGGTGGCCGGCTCGCTCTGTGGCCAAGGGGTCTGGGGTTTGATCCCCCCTTCTCCCCCTTTTTGGTTTCCTTTTTTTGTCTTCTTTTATTTTCTTTTATTTGTGTGGGGTATTGTATGGATGTATGTGTGGGTGTGCCCTTGCATGAACACATGCATATGTGTGTGTATACACTTAGTGTATACATATATATATATGTATGTGTGTGTTAGTAGGTGCATGTGTGTGTATGTGCTTCTTGCATATACACACATGTGTGTGCGTGTGTGTGTGTGTGTGTGTGTGTGTTGCAACATGTGTATGTAGGTTTGTGTGTGTTTCACGCACACATCCATGTGTAGGTGTGCTAGAGAGTGTGTGTGTGTGTGTAGGTGTGTGGTGCACCATGTATGAGGGTGTATGTGTGTGCTTGTGCATGTGTAGATGCACATGTATGAGCTTGAGTGTGTAGTTGCCTAAGGCATATATGCATGAGCATGGTTGCATATGAGTGTGTAGTTGGTTGGTATATATATGCAAGTGTGGATGTAAGTGCATGCTTAGCTCCATGTGTAGGTTCTCTCTTATGAGCATTTTAGCTTATCTCCTCTTCTAGATGGTTTCATCCTTGCTAGTGATGCTATGCCATGTTAACATGTCCCTAGGGTGATATTTTTTCATTTCCAACTTGTAAGCATAGAGCCCATGTCATTTTTGTGCATTTTCTTCATGTCCCTTAAGTGCCATAAGTCATCCATGGGAGATAGGGTTAAATTTTGACCTAGCTTTCCTTCCCCTTGCTCCACACAAGTATAGGGGTATGAGTAATGCTTTCGGGGTAGAATCAACCCATCAATGCATTTCTGAAGTCAGATTTGCCTTTGGGGCACTTTGTGTGACAGCCCGAGACTGACATTCCAGAAGATTCCAAAAGATTCCCGTGTGTTTCCGTTCTCATCATGTGTTCGTCTGGTTGTTGCATTCATCATCGCATCATTCGCATCATCTGCATTGCATCGTCCCGTTTTCAAACTTGCATCCGTTCGTAGTTGCCGGTTCTCTCCGTTTTGCCGTTGCCCGTTTCGAGACCAGCCACACACGCACGCGCCCGCGACACCGTTAAAAATAAAAACCGTTTTTAAGCGCGCGCAAAATATTCTCGGTTTGAGTTGAAACTTGCCATGCGGTCTTGTTTTAGTCTATGTAGACCGCCCGTCGATTTTTGTCGCGTTCTGAGTCCGTTAGATACCCCGTCGGTAATCCGTAGGAGTGCGGTCATCGGTTATTGTCGGATGTTTCGCGCTATTTTAAATCGTCGTGCCGCGCCGCACCGCTTCCCTCTCATCCCCTCCTAGCCCGTCTACACAGTCACGTAACCCCCTCTCCACTTCCGAACGTCGAGTCGACACCCGAAAGTCTGAAAACGGACAGTGCCGTAAACCCTAGCCTCCCTTTCCTATTTAAGCCCCCCTAGCTCCCCCTCGTTCCGCGTGCTAACCCTAACCACCAGCCCCTCCTTCTCCCTCCTCCAGCCAGGCCCGCCCGAGCCCATCTAGGCCTGTTCGAGCCGTTCCGGGCCCGAATCGGCCGTCCCGGAGCTCCCCGAGCTTCTCCCGAGCTCCCATGGAGGTCCTCCCGCAGCCATGGCCGAGCCCTCGCCGGAATCCCCCTGGCCGGAGCCGCCGCCACCGACCCTCGCCCGGACCGCCGCCAGCCCCCTCTCCTTCCTTTCCTCCTCTTCCTCCTCCCTCTCTCATCTCTCCCTTCTCCTTCTGCTGTAGGATCCCGAGCCGCCATGGATGTGTAGCTCCCCGCTCCGCCGCCGGCCGCCGCCCTCGCCGCCGGGGACCGGTCGCCCCCGGCCCGTCCCAGCCTTCCCTCGTCAGATCTGGCGCTGGCAGACCTCGCTGCCCCTCGCCGATGGCCATAGCCGCCGTTGTCCTGCTCGGGGTCGAGCTCGGGGACGAGGCCGCTCCGCCCTTTGACCTGTAGCGCCCCGCGTGGGCTGGATCTCCGCCGGCCCACCTCGCCTCCTAGCCGGCCCAATGGCCCAATGTGAGCAGCCCCTACGCGTTTTTTTTCTTTTAGGCCCATTAGTTTTTCTTCTCTATTTCAGAGTATTGTCTAAATTCATATTGCTAATAGATAATTATCCGTGCACCGTTTCGAAATATTTCGAACATGAAAAATGCTTAGAATATTATGTAGATTAATAAAATGTTATTTTCATCCATGCCTAAGTTGTCTAACATGTCATTTCCTGCATTATTGCATATATGCCATATTTTGCATTTTTGCATATTTAATAAACGTGCATCGGAATTAATTAAATCTCATAATAAAAATGTTCATATCATCGGCATTGCATTTTCATGCATGATAAATTTTTTGGCATGTTGATTGCAATTATTTTGCATTAATGGATTGCTCTAACATGACTAGGCCAAATACCCGCATATTTAATTGTGATTAATTTTCTACATAAACCTAATCATATTATATATGTTTTCGGGGTAGAAAAATTCATTGGTTTTATCGACGCATTTATTTTTGCCATTTGAGCATGTTGTGTGCATGTCATTTATGCCGTGATGCCCTTTTGTCATTTTCGTAGGATTTAATCCGAGTATGATATGAATTGAGTTTCAACATGTAAGTTGCACTTGGATATGTGTCCTAGGCCATGGACATTTTGTTTGTCATAGAAATGCATGTATAGGTGTTGTTTTGATGTTGTCAACTTGCTATAAAAATCTGCCATTTTGAGGGTCCTAAATATTTCTAAGTCTGGAATCTGTTATATTCCGTTGCTGTCTTGCCATCTGATTTGCTAGTGATCTAGAACTCTTTTATGGTAGGTGTAATGGAGTCAATTGTTGTTGATATTGCTCTCTAGCAAGCTGTTAAGTTTCATGCCATAATATGACTTGTAGCATATAGTTTTACTGCTGTCAATATGCCTTCGTGATAAAACTGCACTGTCTAAAACTGCTATTTTCAGTAAGTCTGAAACTGTTGTCAAGTAGCTACTTTGAGAGCTTCCTACCTAGTGATCCATGCATGTTTTGAATATGATTTGTGAAGATGAAATGAAATGTATATTGTATGCTATTGCCCCATGCTTAGTTTGTGCATTGTAGATTATTGTAACTTGTTGTTTTCATATGTTCAAAATGCTATGTTGCTGTTTTTGGCAGATTTTAACTAAAACTTGTTTTGATGATTGTGGTTGAACCGTAGCTCCGTTTTGGTCATTACATATATGAAACTTGCTTAGAATCTCATGTAGTTGCATAGTAACTTGTTGCATTAATGATTTGAGCTGGTTGTGATTGTTTTCCCATGCATTTGCATTCATGTCATGTGCATCTTGTGTTGCTCATATCTTTTGAACCGTAGCTCCGTTTGAGATGTTCTATATATGTAAATCGATTAGAATGACGTGTAGAATAACATGATAGGCTTTATTCTGTGGTTTAACTAATATAAAATGTGTTTAGTTCAGATCTGGACCAGTTTCTAAATTAACATATGAGGTCATTTCGGAAATGCTATAAGTTGTTTCCGGCCTCATTTAACATGCCTAGATAGATAGTTTACTTATGTTTCACCTCTTGCCATGTTTAACAACATTTAATATTGTCATATACGTAACGGGAGTGAACTAAATAATTCGAGCGTGGAGTTTCGTCAATATGCAACTCGTTGCATATTGAGCTTCACTTAATGTGTAGAATTTGATTGTTGTGAATTGTCATGCCTTGCATATTAAACCGGACATGCATCATATTTGTTTGTGCATCGTGTCTTGCATATGTTGTGGTGTATCTTGTGTTGATTGTTGTTTCGGATTGCTTGTTCTTGATAGAGTTCTGAAAGTGTTCGGAGTGCGAGGATTCGTTCGACTACGTTGGTTCGTCTTCTTCATGGACTCGTTCTTCTTCCGAGCAGGATCTCAGTCAAGATGACACATTTCCCGGGATACCATTACTATCATTGCCATGCTAGTTGTCTCGTCTTTTATCGTTATGTCTCGCTACCTACCACTTGTTTGATAAGCCTCCCAACACTGCCATGATAAGCCTCTAACCCCTCCACATCCCAGCAAAACTTTGTTTGGCTATGTTACCGCTTGCTCAGACCTTCTTATAGTGTTGCTAGCTGCAGGTGCAATTGCTTCCATGTGTCAACATGGACCTTCTTTTGTTATATCACAATATTGCTGCTATTTAATTTAATGCACATATACACTTGGTAAAGGTTGGAAGGCTTGGCCTTTTGCTCGGTGTTTTGTTCCACTCTTGCCGCCCTTAGTTACTTGTGAACCGGTGTTATGTTCCAGAAATGAGTGCTCCTAACATGCTCGGGGTTGTTATGGGGACCCCCTTGATTTTCGGGTTAGATTAAAACTTGTCTGACAAGGCCCAACTTTGGTAGTATATTTGCCCATCATAATAAAACTGATCACCTTATTAAAGCATAGAGGGTCGCCCCCTCGTGGATTAATTTAACATAATACAGGGGGCCAGTGCTGCTGGTGCTGGTCCAAACTAGAGCACCGTGCGGGCTACCTGGGGCAACCCGGGACTTCAGTTACTGTACGCGTAGCTCATCCGCCGTGTCCTGAGAACGAGATACGCGGCTCCTATCGGGATTGTCGACACATCGGGAGGCCTTGCTGGACTTGTTTTACCTTTCTCGAACGTCTTGAGTGAGGAACTCTGATTTTCTTCGGGGTAACTCAAGGTGTTGGATTTCCTTTGGAATTGCCTAGGAAGATCACGAGATCCGTGGTTGAGGTTATTACCGCTGAGTGTGGTTAATTTGTGATGGACGAGTTGGAGCACCCCTACAGGGTTAAATCTTTTCGAGAAGCCGTGCCCGCGGTTATGTGGCAAACTTGGATATTTTGTTTAACACCCGGTCATAGCAAACTTGAAGTAAACTCTAATAAAATACACCAACTGTGTGCGTAACCGTGACTGTCTCTTCTCGGGAGTCTTATCCAGAAGAGAACACGGTGGGGTTATGATGGACGTAAGTAGGTGTTCAGGATCAGTTAGTGATCATTACTAGTTCACGTCCGTTATACGTAGACCACCATACTTTACTTTCTGTGCTCGGAAGTTAGCAACTCAAATATGTGCTTAGTCGCTTGCTGCAGCCTCACCACTTAACCATGCCTTACCTATTAAGCTTTAATAGTCTTGATACCCTTGGAAATGAGATTGCTGAGTCCCTGTGGCTCACAGATTACTACAACACCAGTTGCAGGTACAGCTAATGTGATGATTTGACGTGAGCGCGTTGCTTGATTTGACTTGGAGTTCTTCTTCTTCTTCTTCTTCTTCCTCAATCTTGGATGGGTTCCAGGCGGCAGCCTGGGATAGCAAGGGTGGATGCCATTTTATCGTTTGATTTCGTCCGTAGTCGGACCCTGCTCTTCTGCATGATGTTTGAGTATGTATTGTATTGATGTGACTCTGATGTAGCTGTGGCGAGTGTAAGCCAATTCCATATACTCATCTCTTCTGTACATGTACTTGTAATGATATTCATTCTTGCGAATGCATCGAGATGCGCTTCTATCCCTTCCGAGGACCTCGTGCCCAAATAAGGATAGGACCGCATCTTGGGCGTGACACTTTGACAAAACTACATTTTTATGCTGTGATCCCCTTTTGTCTTTTATTTATGAATTAATCCATGCATGCTTTCAAGATCTTGCCAACATGAATTTGTTAGTCAAAGTTGTTGGGAATGTCCCAGTATTTTTTTATTCATGTCAACTCACTAGATAAGTGGGAACCATGCTGTTTATTTAGCTACTTTCTGTTTCTGCCAACCTGTCTTGAAATGGCTAAGTCTGGAGATTCTGCTTTACTGTTTTGCCATGAAGAGTGGGGTGCAGCTAGTGATGTGTTGTGAATTTGACAATTTTCATTGTTAGGTAATTGTAGTAAGTATTGTCATCTACCATCCTGTTAATTTTCATGCCATTTGGAGCTCTCTAGCATATTTAACCATTGTTGTCAATTTGCTACTTAATTAACCCATATTCCAGAAAACTGGAATTTTCACTAAGTCCCTAAAACCCTGTTTCATCATGCCTACTTGGCAGCTCCATGCATAGTGATGTGTAGCTCTTTTGCTGATTGCATAGTTGGATGAATTGATGTGGGTGTTGAGTAGTACCTGTCCATGTCTTGTTTGTGGCTATAGGAGTCCTGTAGCTCTAGTTGTGAGCTTTTCAAATTGCTATGTTGCTGTTTTGTGGCAGAATGGGTGCTATTTTGTTTTGTGAGTTGTGGGAGCTATACTCCATGGAATTGAGTGATTCTTGAGTCTATTGTGATTTATTTTTCATCACCTGTCCATTGGATACCTTGGAATGCCAAGAATTAGCCCAGGTCTTTGATGATCTTGTGTTCTGCCTCCGTTCCTTGTTGTGAGCGTATCTCGAGAA
Source organism: Hordeum marinum (assembly GCA_022496015.1). Lineage (NCBI taxonomy): Eukaryota > Viridiplantae > Streptophyta > Magnoliopsida > Poales > Poaceae > Hordeum > Hordeum marinum. The sequence continues at coordinate 469,074,753 of CM039674.1, read as the reverse complement.
CCATAGCCCCGTTTCTCGCGATCCTTATATGCATTTCCATTGATTTTGCATGATGCATCCATATTTGCCATGTTCATGAATGTCTAAATAACTTAACATCAGGTTCTATTCAGATTCACTAATACACAAACTTTGCATGCGAAACTTGACTAGAATTGGATTGCCATGTTAAAACCTTCATTAAATGGATCATGCATCATCTTGGTTGTGCATTGCACCTTGGTTGGTTATTTATTTGCTGTTTCTCTTGGGTAGACGTGAGTGTTGATACTGAGTTCGAGGACCCTGGAGAGTACCACTACGAGGATCCTGCTACTTGTTTCGCTGAAGAACCAACATGCAAGATGATCGTACCCGGATTCCAATACTATCTTTGCTTGCTAGTTTATCGTTCTTATCGTTACAATTGCGCTACCTACCACTTGATATCAGCCCCCATGTTGCCATGACAGCCTCTGCCCTCCACATCCTAGCAAACCTTTGATTGGCTAGGTTACCGCTGCCCATCCCCTCTTATAGCATCTTAGTTGTAGGTGCAGGTTGTTCCATGTGATAACATGGATTGGATATCATAATAATTCTGTTATTTAATCTAATGCACATATATATCTGGTATTGGTGGGAGGCTTGGCCTTTTGCTAAGTGTTTTGTTCCACTGCTACCGCCACTAGTTTCTTATTACCGGTGTTATGTTTTCCATACTTGCACTCCTAACAGGCTCGGGGTTGTTATGGGGACCCCCTTGAGATTCGGTTGAGATTAAAACTTGTCTGGCAAGACCAAACATTGGTACTACATTTTCTTAACAACTTAATTAATTGCATAGGGTCTTGCAAACCCGTGGATAATTTAAATCAACCCCGGGCCAATGCTCCTCATGAGTGTTGGTCCAAAACGGGCTGCCTGCAGGACCGCCTCGAGGTAACTTGAGAATTGGTTTTTCCCCGTAGCTAGTCCCATCTGTCGTGTCCTGAGAAGGAGATACGCAACTCTTATTGGGTTCGTCGACACGTCGGGTGGTCTTGCTGGATTTGTTTTACCTTTATCGAGTGTCTTGCGTGTGAAGACTGACTTCCTTCAGCTTTAATCGAGGTGTTGGAATTCCTTTGGAATCACCTATGGTGATCGCGAGATCTGCGGTCGAGGCATTCCCACGGAGTGTGGTTAATTTGGTAATGGATTAGTTGGAGCACCCCTGCAGGGTTAAATCTTTCGGAAAGCCGTGCCCGCGGTTATGTGGCAATTTGGATATTTGTTTAACACCCGGTTTAGACAACTTAAAGTAAACTTTAATTAAAATACACCAACGGTGTGAGTAACCGTGATCGTCCCTGCTCGTGAACATGATCCGGGAGAGAACACGGTGGGGTTATGATTGACGTAAGTAAGTGTTCAGGATCTCTTAGAGATTACTCTAGATTCGATCGCTTTACGTTGACCACTCACTTTAAATTCTTGTAGCGTAAGTTAGCCACCATATAATGCTTAGTGCTGCTGCAAACTAAACATCACCCTTCCTTCCTTAAGCTTAAATAGTCTTGGTATCCGGGCACATGATAGCCGAGTCCTCTGTGGCTCACAGTTTACTACAATAATCCAGGTGCAGGTTCAGATGAGTTCGTGCAGGATGATCTTACTCAGCTCCAGTGGGAGTATGATGAGGAGAGAGGCAGGATGTACGTGACATATCCGGATGAGTAGAGGACCTGGTCGTGATCGTTGGGACAACTTGATAGTATCAATTGCAACTTCTTTTATCATTTTATTTCGTCCATAGTCGGACCCTGTGTTCATCTTGATGCTATGAATTGAGTGCCTTGTAAGTTAGCATGTGGCGAGTGTAAGCCAACCTGTATACTCTTCTCATTCAGTATTGTATGTTGTGATGATACTATTCTTGCTAACGGCAAGATGCGCCTCTATCCCTTGCGAGACCCTCATGCCTTAAATGGATAGGCACGCATCTTGGGTGTGACAAGTTGGTATCAGAGCCATACGACCATAGGAGCCTTTGCTTGTTCGAACTTGGCCGAGTTGTGTCTAGTAAAACTATTTTGATTCTAGTTATATCGGAGAGTAGGATTCTTTTACTCCTCTTCTATTCTCTGGTGAGGTTTCCGACTTAGGAATTGAGTGGCTAACTTACGAGCACAGAAAGTAAAGTATGGTGGTCTACACATAACGGACGTGAACTAGTAATGATCACTACCTGATCCTGAACACCTACTTACGTCAATCATAACCCCACCATGTTCTCTTCCGGATAAAGACTCACGAGAAGAGACAGTCACGGTTACACACACAGTTGGGTGTATTTTATTAGAGTTTACTTCAAGTTTGCTATGACCGGGTGTTAAACAAAGTATCCAAGTTTGCCACATAACCGCGGGCACGGCTTCTCGAAAAGATTTAACCCTACAGGGGTGCTCCAACCCATCCATCACAAATTAACCACACTCAGCAAGAATAACCTCAACCATGGATCTCGTGATCATCCTAGGCAATTCCAAAGGAAATCCAACACCCCGAGATAGCCCGAAGAATAATCGGAATTCCTCACTCAAGACATTCGAGAAAGGTAAAACAAATCCAGCAAGGCCGCCCGACGTGTCGACGAACCCGATAGGAGCCGCGTATCTCGTTCTCAGGACACGACAGATGGGACTAGCTACAGGGAAAACCAATCCTCAAGTTGCCTCGAGGCGGCCCCACAAGCAGCCTAGTTTGGACCAACGCTCATGAGGAGCACTGGCCTGGGTTGTTAATTAATTATCCACGGGGTCCGGAAAATCCCCTATGCAAGTTCATTAATTATTAGGCAAATGTAGTACCAATGTTGGGCCTTGCCAGACAAGCTTTATACTAATCCGAAAATCGAGGGGGTCCCCATAACAACCCCGAGCATGTTAGGAGCGCTCAATTATGGAACATAACACCGGTTCACAAGTAACTAGGGCGGCAAGAGTGGAATAAAACACCAAGAAAAAGGCCAAGCCTTCCACCCTTTACCAATTGTATATGTGCATTAAATTAAATAGCAGCAATATTGTGATATAACAAAGAAAGTCCATGTTGACACATGGAAGCAATTGCACCTGCAACTAGCAATGCTATAAGAAGGGCTGAGCAAGCGGTAACATAGCCAAACAATGTTTGCGGGGATGTGGAAGGGTTAGAGGCTTATCATGGCAATGTTGGGAGGCTTATCAAACAAGTGGTAGGTAGGGAGACATAATGATAAAAGCGAGACAACTAGCATGGCAATGATAGTAATGGTATCCAGGGAAATGTGTCATCTTGCCTGAGATCCCGCTCGGAAGAAGAACGAGTCCATGAAGAAGACGAGCCAATGTAGTCGAACGAATCCTCACTCTCCGAACGCTTTCGGAACTCTATCGAGAAGAAGCTATCCGAAACAAACAATCAACATAAGATACACCACAACGTATGCATGACACGATGCACACCAAATATGATGCATGACCGGTTTAAATATGCAAGGCATGACAATTCACAACAATCAGATACTACACATTAAGTGAAGCTCAATATGCAACGAGTTGCATATTGACGAAACTCCACGTTCGAATTATTTAGTTCACTCTCGTTAGGTACACGACAATATTAAATGTTGTTAGGCATGGCAAGAGGTGAAGCGTAAGTAAACTAACTAACTAGGCATCTTAAATGAGGCCGGAAACAACTTATAGCATTTCCGAAATGACCCCATATGATAATTTCGAAATTGGTCCAGATCTGAACTAATCATATTTTATATTTTTTAAAAAGCAGAATAAAGTATACCATGTTATTCTACACGTCATTCTATTCGATTTACATATATAGAACATCTCAAACGGAGCTACGGTCTAAAAGATATGAGCAACACAAGATGCACATGACATGAATGCAAACGCATGGGAAAACAATCACAACAATCTCAAATCATGAATGCAGCAAGTTATTATGAAACTACATGAGATTCTAAGCAAGTTTCATATGCAACATGTCCACAACGGAGCTACGGTTCAACCACAATCAACAAAACAAGTTTTAGTTAAAATCTGCCAAAACAGCAAGATAGCATTTTAAACATATGAAAACAACAAGTTACAATATTATAAAATGCACAAACTAAGCATGGGGCAGCAGTATATAACACACACATCATTTCATCTTCACATATAATAATCAAAACATGCATGTATCACTTGGTAGGAAGCTCTCAAAGTAGCTACTTGAAAACAGTTTCAGACTTAGTGAAAATAGCAGTTTTAGACAGTGCAGTTTTTATCACGAAGGCATATTGACAGCAGTAAAACTATATGCTACAAGTCATGAAATGACATGAAACTTAACAGCATTCTAGAGGGCAATATCAACAACAAATAACTCCATTACACCTACCACAAAAGAGTTCTAGATCACTAGGAAATCACATGGCAAGACAGCGACAAAATATAACAGATTCCAGTCTTAGAAATATTTTGGACCCTCAAAATAATAGATTTTTATAGCAGTTGACAACAACAATACAACACCTAAACATGCTTTTCTAAGGCAAGCAAAATGTCCATGGGCTAGGACACATATCCAAGAGCAACTTACATGTTAAAAATTAATTCATATCATGCCCGGATTAAATCCCACGAAAATGACAAAAGGGCATCGCGGCATAAATGACATTCACACAAACATTCTCAAATGGAAAAACTGAATGCACAGATAAATCCTATGTGTCTTTCTACCCCAAAACATATATAATATGATTAGGTTCATGTAGAAAATTAATCACTATTAAATATGCGGGTAATAGGCCTATTCACGGTAAAGCAATTCGATAATGCAATTAATATGCAAACATGATACCGACAATTATCCCATGCATGAAAATGCGATGCAAAAGAGATGGACATTTTTAATACATGATTTTATTAATTTCGATGCACGTTAAAAATAATTATGAAAATGCAATATTATGACATATATGCAAATGGCAGGAAATGGCATGTTAAATAATTTAGCCATGGATGAAAACTACATATTAATGATCTACACATTATTCTAAGCATATCTCATGTTCAAATTATTTCGAAACGGGGCACGGATAATTAATTACTAGCGTTAATAAATATACAATGGTTCTAAAAAGAAAAACAACAAAGTAAGAAAAAAACAGAAGGGGGAGGAGCTGCTCACCAATGGGCCTTGGCCCATTCGGCTCGGTGGGAGGCAGAGGCTGGGGCGAGCGGCTGGGCCTAGGGCACCGGTTGGGCCGGCCCATGCGCGGAGGCTGGCGGGGTCAACGCGGTGCTCGAGCGCTCGCCTCGTCCGCTTGCTCCCGAGCGAGGCAGGCAACGGCGGCGGGCTGCTCCGACAGCGCAGGCGACGAGAGGCGGGGCTCCGGTGGCGGGGACGACCGGAGGAGGCGGGAACGGGCGATGGTGGCCCGGATCTGGCGGCGGGGAGGCTACGGCTGCGGCAGCGGAGCTCGGTGGCGGCGGCTACCTGCGGGAGAAGAGGCCGGCGGGGTGAGGGCTAGCAGGGGAGAAGGAGGAGAGGAAGAGGGAGAGGAGAAGGGGGCCGGCAGGCCTGGCTCCGGTGGCTAGAGGGCGGCTCCGGCGAGCTGCGCCCGGGGAAGCGGGCACGGGGCTGCGGGAGAACCTCCATGGATGGAGCTCGGGAAGAGCTCGGGAAGAAGTCTGGATGGGCCCGGATGGGCTTGAATGGGCCTAGATGGGCTCGGGCGGGCTGGCGGCTGGAGGAAGGAGAAGGTGGCTGGCTAGGGTTGGCACGCGGAACGAGGTGGAGCTAGGGGGGCTTAAATAGGAAAGGGGGCTTGGGTTAGCTGGTACTGTCCGTTTTCGGACTGCAGGATGACGGTCCGATGTCTGGAAGCTGAGACTCGGGGCTACGACGACTGTGCAGAGGGGCAAAGTGGGGAAGAGAGAGAGAATGGTGACCCGTGGAACAGAGGTTTGAAAACACCGAGAAACGTCCAATGATAACCGATGACCGCACTGTTACGGATGACCAATGGGGCATCAAACGATCTCCGACCGCGACAAAATTTGACGGGCGGTCTACCTATGCTATAACAAGACCGCACAACAAGTTTCAACTCAATCCGAGAATATTTTTGCGCGCGCTTAAAAATGGTTTTATTTAAATGGTGCCTCGGGCGCGTGCGTGTGTGGTTGGTCTCAACGGCAACGACAAGAACGGAGAGAATCGACAACTACGAACGGATGCAAGTTTCGAAAACGGTTGACGATGCAATGCATATGGTGCGAATGATGCGATGATGAATGCAACACATAGACGAAACACAACCGAGAACGGAAATAAAAGGGGAATCTTCTGGAATCTTCTGGAATGTCGGTCTCGGGCTGTCACAACTCTCCTCCACTACACGAGGATCTCGTCCCGAGATCTAGAATGAAAAGGGGAAAGAGAAAGAGCAAAAGGTAAAACTTAGTTGCTTCTTGACAACCGAATGAAACCAATGAATCTTGAAGGACGCAAGAGATGAAGAATGAAGAACAAGCAAGAATTCACAGGAAATTTTCGGCAGCACTTCAGTAGGAAAGAGAGGAAAAATTGATATGATGGAAAGCAATTGAAAGAGATACACCAAACCTTGGTTGGAATAGAATCAAACTTCAAAATATGAAAGGATCATGAAAAGATTTGGAGCACTCCTGTTAAATGAATAAGCAAAGAAAGGACATGATCTAGATAAACAAGATGATGGATTGAAGAGAGCAACATGACAACGCCTCCAGAAGAAAACAATAGAAACTAGATCTTTGAAGAGAAGAGAACTAAGAAGAAAAAGACAACTCTAGCACCAATGAATTGAAAGCATATTTGAACGGAGTTGTTGGAACACGAACAACGAAAAGAACTAGCTTATTGTGGACTTACAGAAAACATCTCAAAATTATGAGGTGACAACCTGCCACAACAGAAACAATTGATTGCTTGAGAGCAACAAGATATGCAAAACTTCTTTCACCAAGAAGAGGAGGAGAAAATTTGAATCATTTATAACCCCATGATAAGGATTGTTTCTATCATGGTGAAATCCAACCCAAGATAACTCCGAGAAAACAAGATGGGTTTACTTATCTCATTCTTGACAACTTTCCTTGGAGACTCCTCATAGTCAAGAATTTAATAACACCACCTCAAAAGACAATGAAGAAGGAATTGAATTTAGACATCCAAGATAAGGAACACTTGAGCACCTCCAACAACAATATTGAAGAACACTTGAAAATGAAAGAACCTTGATGAACCAGCATGAAGAACCCTCGGAAGAACTCTGAAACGAAAGAACGAATTGAAGGATGCAAAAAGAACAAGATTGAGGCCTTGCTGTGAATTAGATGAAGCTTGACAACAAGATACTTGAGAAAATACTAGGAACTCCGGAAAAGAAAAGAAGAACCACTTAGAATCAAGAATTTGATAGCCTGAACCACTCCGGAAGAAGGATGGAAATCACTTGGATGAAACAAGAATAAGAATTATGATATGACTATCCTTCATCAAGTTAAATTGATGACAAGCAACGGATTCCACACACCACTTATTCTTCTTGAAAAGAATGAAGAGAGAGATAGAGCACAACCTTGAATAATTCTTGCACAAGAACACCGGTTAGAATTCAAAACGAAAGAGGATAAAGCAAACAGATGAAATAACATGAGAACGAAGAGAGCATGATCCACCTAATAGAAAACTTCACAAGGCACTGGGAAGAATGAGAAACTAAAGAGGACACATGAGAATGAAGAGATCAAGATTTGCCCAATAGAAACTGAAAAAGGCACCGGAACAATTCAGATACAAATGAAAGGACAACAATTGAGAAGAATTTGAGAATGAAAGTTGAAAGCTGAGAACGAAGAAATGTTCTGAAATGATGGCCTTCGGGAGGATCAAGAAATGAAAACAATTCAGAATGCACCGGATAGATATGGGAGAAACGACTCATGATCAAAACAATTTGAGATGAGAACAACAGACTGAAACCATGAATCTTTAGGGGAATGAGCAATGATTTAAGAGAAACTCTCCTTCGATCTTCAAAGCAGAGAAAGATGACGAGAACCAACACCACAAATTACTAAGGCACTCCGGAATAATGAATAAGGAAAGGTTGAGCCAACAATGAAAATGATTTAGAAGCGATCTTCGAGAAGGCACATGACTGATGAAATTCATTCTTACGTCATATTGAAAAGAACTAGAGGACATCTCCGGAAAGAATAGAAGAGTCAGGTAGGATCCTGGGAAAAACACCTGTGGGTTATGGGCCCACTCAAAGAGATCACCATTGGAACAACTGATTAAAAGAAAGATTGCACCGGTACAATTAAGAACTTGATGATATGAGACCCTTGAAATAATTAAGAGGACATAATTAAAATGAATGTCTTCTGAGATATCTTCAACACTCCGGATAGAATAGAGAGGAATGAAAAAAACAAGAGAGGCTTGGATAAGAATTTCCAACATGGGAGAGCAATAGGGAATGAAAATGATATGATGAACACCAAGAACTATAATTGAATCCACCGGAAAAGAAAACGAAGATGAATACAACTAAATGATAACTTGAACACTGAGCATCTTCATAAAGAATCACCGGAGAAGAATAACAACGAGAACAAGGAATATGATGATAGATTTTGAAATGAAACTCTTGAGAATCTTCACAAGAAATCACCGGAAACAAGATAGAAGAAAAGATAGCGGAAGCATTACATGAATAGAAAATACACTTGGATGAGAATTTAATCATTGAAGAAAAAGGGCGGGAGGGCAGGAAAAACAAAGAAAACTTGAAATAGATGAGACAACTCTGGAATGAAATAAGAGGAATGATCTTGTAATATTGGAGAGGATAGAATTAACTTGAAGAGAAGCACACCGGTTGAGAAGAATTGATATGATAACTTGATTGAGCACAAGAATTAGCAATCTCACAGAAATATGAGAGCACTACTTAGCAAGATATGAAATCACCACTTGACATCGAAGCAACTCGAATCACCATATTCAAAACAAAACGAGGATGAGGCTTATGGAACAAGCCAGAACAAATACATACCCACTATGCACTTGTTTGAAAGATAATTCTAGGTAACTACTTGTAAGAACTTCCGAAAACTTTCTTGTTTATGTGATTCGGGTTGCGGAATCAGGAACCTGCCCTAGGCAATCAACTGCAACTGCATTCGCAACCTTCCACACCATAATTCAAGAAATTTTGCAAACTCGTGTAATTTCGAATCCTCGAACTCACAACGATACTAAACCATGGTGGTATCCCGGATGCCTCCCCAGTACTGGGTGACTCTGACCTTATCTCACCGTGATAAGTATTGAAGCAATTCCGAAAATCCTCCGTCCTGAGATATCAAGGAAGCTGAATGATAACGATGTGCCAACATTCCCTGGAGCTCAACTCCCCGGAAGAAATCAAGTCAGACAGGAGGCACCAAGACAGAACCCTGTCACATCGGCATCATATAGTTTCCAAAATACCCGCGTGATCCTAAATTTTTTTGAGTGAGAAGAGGAGTAGAATCAAAATTCCTAAGTCGAATACCTCACCAGAGCATAGAAGAGGAGTAAAAAGAAACCTACTCTCCGATATAACTAGACTCAAAATAGTTTTTTACTAGATTCGACTCGGCCAAGTTTGATCAATCTGGGGGGGCTCCTAGGTCGGTACAGGCTCAAAATTCTACTCCTCTTCTCGCTCAATTTTTTTTAGGATCACGTGGGTATTTTGGAATCTATATGATGGCGATGTGACAGGGTTCTGTCTTGGTGCCTCCTGTCTGACTTGATTTCTTCTGGGGAGTCGAGCTCTAGGGAATGTTGGCACATCATTATCATTCAGCTTCCTTGATATCTCAGGACGGAGAATGTTCGAAATTGCTTCAATACTTATCATGGTGAGATAAGGTCGGAGTCACCCAGTACTGGGGAGGCGTCCGGGGTACCACCATGGTTTAGTATCGTCGTGAGTTCGAGGATTCGAGATTAGATGAGTTTGCGAAATGTCTTGAATTATGGTGTGGAAGGTTCCGGATGCAGTTGCAGCTGATTGCCTAGGGCAGGTTCCTGATTCTGCAACCCGAATCGCATAAACAAGAAAGTTTTCGGAAGTTCATAGGTGGGAAATCTTGTAGTCATCTAGGATCAGCTTCTCCAGATGTATTGGGCATGTACATTTGTTTCGAGTGCTTAGCTCAATACTTTTGTGTTATTGCAAGTGGCTTATTATGTCTAATGATGTTATCATAATCCGAAGAAGCATTCTTACTAATTTTTCAGTAGGAAGGCTATGTTGTTTTGTTAAATTCTTTCAAGCATTTGATTCATCTTTGTTTCATCTTATCAATGAGGCTAATGCGTTTTGTCCATCTTCAGGATGGCTCCACCAAATTGCAACAATCCGGGTCGTGGTGAGGAGCAGACTGATGTTCCACCACCACCCCTGCCACCGCCTCCTCCGCCTCCTCCTCCAGAAGCTTGGCAAGCTGTGGTGGCCGTGACCAATGCAGACACCCAGATGTTGCTCAGGATGTTGCAAGAAAGGGAGCAGGGTCAGCAGGGCTTTCAAGGCAATTTTCAGAATCAGCTTCAGTTTGTGACACTCAATCAGTTCCTTGCCAACCAGCCCAAGACTTTCACCTGTTGTGAGCACCCTCTAGATTCTGATGATTGGCTTCATGATATGAGCAAACATTTCGAGTGCAGCAATGTCAGGCCAGAGGACTTTGTCAGGTTTGCATCGTTCCAGCTGAAGGGTCAGACAGCTGATTGGTGGCAACAGTACAAGGATTCCAGGGGCGATCGTGTTGTTACTTGGGACGATTTCCATCGTGAATTCAGGGCTCATTACATTCCGACAAGCTTTGTCGAGGAGATGCGTGAGATGTTCAGGCACCTGAAGCAGGGAACCAAGTCAGTCTACCAGTACAACATCGAGTTCCAGAATCTAGCTCGGTATGCCAAGCAAGATGTTCCAGATGATAAGGCTATGATCTATCAGTTCAGAGGTGGTCTCAAGGATGAGCTTCTGCCAGGCCTTGTTCTTCAAGAGCCTCGTGAGTTTGATTAGCTCTACAACATGGCTTTGAAGATTGAAGCAGCTCAGCTCAAGTTGGAGAACTCTAAGAAGCGTTCAAGGGATTCATACTCTTCTTCTTCCGGCTCTCAGATGGTTCCTAAGCAGCAGAAATATTGGGCGCCAAATCCTCTTCCGTTTCGTCCTCCTCAGCAGTAGAAGCAGTTCGGTGGTCGTGGTTCTTCCCACCCACACAACCCATGTTTCCAGCAGAAGAACCAGGCGTCCAAGGCTGTTCTTGTTCCTCCTCCAGGAAATGTTCGTCCGCTCTCGGAGGTGACTTATCACAAGTGTGGTCAGAAGGGCCACTATGCAAACAAGTGCAACCAGCGGCGTCTTCCGCCTCCTCCTCCTGTCAAGCCTCCAGGCAATGCGATGGTGAAGCATAATCCCAAGTCCGCAAGAGTGAATATGGTGAATGCAGCTGAAGCAGATCAGTCCAATGATGTGATTATAGGTAATCTCTCAGTTAATGCTATTCCTGCAAAAGTTTTGTTTGATTCTGGTGCATCACATTGTTTCATGTTATATCCTTTTGCGGCAAAACATGGTTTTTCCACAGAGTTTTTGCCAAATGCATTGCAAGTTGTGTCTCCCGGGAAGCGTCTCAGTTCGAAGATGGTGGTTTGGGATGCTTCTATCAAGATGGGCAATTATTCTTTTTTGGCTTCTCCAATTGTTCTCGGGAATTCTGATATTGATCTCATTCTGGGCATGGACTTCCTGGCTATGAAGAAGGCTCATATTGATTGCAAAGCAAAAGAAGTCAAGCTGACTCATCCTTCAGAAGATGTGATTATTTTCGCAGCTCGCGATGACACAATCCGTCTCTTTGCTCTCAACGAGAAGGGTGAAATCTCGGTGATTTCTCAAATTCTGGTGGTTTGTGAGTATGAAGATGTCTTTCCAGAGGAGTTGCCACGAATGCCTCCACACCGGCCAGTCGAGTTCGTGATTGATCTCGAGCCCGGTACTGAACCGGTATGCGAGCACCCGTATAAACTTGGCCCCGAAGAGCTGAAAGAGTTGAAGAAGCAGCTAGACGAGCAAGAACGTCTGGGTCTGATCAGACCAAGCTCTTCTCCGTGGGGCTGTGGAGTTTTGTTTGTAAAGAAGAAGGATGGCACGGATTGTCTTTGTGTGGACTACCGGCCATTGAACAAGAAGATGTAGGAGATATGCCCTAGAGGCAATAATAAATGTTTTTGATTATCTCCCTGTTCATAATTATGTTTATGTTCCATGCTATAACTGCAATGATTCTTGAGTCTACAAATAAAACGAGGCTTGGAGGGAAACTCATGTGCACGTGTGGGATAATAAACGGTAAAATGTATTCCTAGTCTGGCCTCTAAGACTGGCTCAAGTATTGCATGATGATCCTGTTTTCCAGATCATGGGCATGGCTATGCCAGCAATTTTGAGGGCATAATGTTAGAAGAACATTTGTGTTGAATCGACCCGAATTGATGTTATACTATGAGATACATTCGTCATAAGTTAATGGTTAATAACACAGAGAAGTTAATGTTTGCATAATTCCTTAGACCATGAGAGTATCGAGTTTCTTCATGCTTGCTTCATGAACTTTGGGGTTTGTTAAACGTCATCCGTAAATGGGTGGCTATTACGGCGGCTTACGGGTTCATGGAAAAGTATGTGAAGTAACTTGATAGCTCAAGATTGGGATTTGCTCCTCCGACGATGGAGAGATATCTCTGGGCCCTCTCGGTGTTACGGTATCCATCATCGTCTGGCCAGACACTTTGTGATTTGATCACGGGGATGCCGGAACACGGGAACGAGAAAAGAGAACAATACCGTTAATGAGGTAACTGGCATAGTGGACAAGTTGTTGATCCATGAGGATGCCAACATGTCTCACCTCAGGTATTTGTAACATATCGCGAAGCAACAGGAATAGCGCACGGCAACTGGAGGTTCACTCGAATATTTATTCGTGTGGGTATAGGGATTGATATGGGTGTCCACGGCTCCGATGTTGATCATTGATCGGAAGGGGTTCCGGGTCATGTCTATGCTTCACCGAACCTATAGGGTCACACGCTTAAGGGTCATCTATCTGTTGAATACTAGACAGGGAGTCTGAGAGAAAATCACCGAAAAGTTTCGGACACCGGAAAAGTTTCGAACAGTGGAAAAGTTCCGTAGACAGGTCATCGGAACAGTTTCGGTGAAACTAAAAAGTTGTTTCAATGGATACCATTAAGTCAAATTGGTTTCAGCACATGCCTGATAATTCTTGGAGGGTGCCAGAATCATTCTGGAAACTTCTGGGAATTTTCCGGAAGAATAACCGGAAATGTTCCGGAGCTGCGGGAACTGCTTCAGATGCTTTTCGCAGATGAAAATCACTATTCCGGAATTGTTCCGGATCGCATTGAAAATTATTTTAGTGGGGTACTAGAATTGTTCTAATCCCACATAAATATTTTCAGTTCGAGCGGACGCTGAAAAATGTCGCCATCAATAGTGAAAGTGCTTTTTGGACTACTTTATGGAAAGGCACCTTTTGGGGCTTTGCTCCAAAAGATCTTGGGTATGACATGGATGGATTGGAGCCATTTTTGGGGCCCCACATGAGGGTGTGGCCGGCCACATGGTGGACTCCTTCATGGAGTCCCTCTTGTTCCTTGGTTTCACTTTTATGCCCTTGTGGAAGGACTTCATTCATGTGCATTTTGGTTTTTTTTGTAAAACCACCCTACCCCTTGGTTTTCCTATAAATAGAGGATATGTGGGATGCCATTTCTTCATCCTTGTGCTCTCATACACATGCTTTTCTTTGCAAGCTCTCTCTCTCCCTCCCAGCGAAATAGTTTTGTAGAGCCGAAAGGCTGTCTGGGTTCCGGCAGGAACTAGTTCTGGACGACGAAGCCCTGCCGGATAGATGACACCATATGTGTGCAACTCTGTAGAGAGATTGTAGTTTCGGTCTTAGTTCGAGAGTGCCTCCCGAAGGGCTGTCAATGTGACCGTCCGAGTTTTGGAGGTCCCCCCGAAGGGCTGTCCGAGTGACAGTCCGAGCTTCGGAGGTCCTCCCGAAGGGCTGTCCGCGACACCGTCTAGGGGATTGTCCGACCGCCTCCCGGAGGGCTGTCCGCGGGGCAGTTGAGGGTATACATCCTCGCGGTTGGGAGGTTGTAAATCCTAGCTGCGGGGATCTGCACCAGCGATCGTCATCGACTCTACTTCCGCTGCGCTACGAGTCGGTAACGAAAAGATCAAACCTTGTATGCAGTCTTCATAGTGGTCCTGGGCTGGTGCGTAGGTCGGATTTTTTTTGTTTTCTGCTGCGTTACCCTGCATTGGCATCAAGAGCCGTTCTATGCGTAGATGCATGTTGCGATCTAGAATACATGGAGATGTATGGGTGTTGCATAATATAATTAGGTAGTAGATGAGATCTATTACTGAAAATTATTTGTGCGGGTAGCAGATGAAATCTGTAACCCTATGTTCTTGTTGCTTCCCTAGAATTTGCGTAGTCCTGATCTTAACGGAATGGTGGAATCTCACAAAGTTCTGGCAATCCGCGATCCTTTCATGCTGCTCCTGAGTATGCTGATTGACAGATCAACGAAGTGCTAACAGTTCTTTGGGTTCCACCATAGTTGAGAAAGATGGATGTTTTGTAGACGAAAGGGCAATGCAGATGTGATCTGCATGGGGGTCACGCGTATGACGAAGTTTAGTATGGGGCTCGAGATTTTATTATCTCGTGTTTCATACACCCTGGATTGTTAATCTAGCAACTTGAATTATCATACTTGATGATGGACGTTGGTAGCTTCGGTTTGTTTCGAAACCTTAGAAGCCACAAAAAACAAGTTTTTGCATGGACCGATTAGAGGCGTCTAACTTGGTTTTGCAGGATGGTTTGCATGTGCATGTGATGTGGTATAGCAGTGTTCATAATAATTTGATTATGTATGAGATGACTATATGATGTAAATTGATTAACATGATCTGCGTGTCATGATTCGGCATGGTGGCTGGAGCCATATGATTGCACTTTAATGACCTGCGTGTCAACCTTATGTAATGCACTTATTTCATTAAGCTATAGAGATAGCAATATTATTTGGTGCATCAAAAAGGTGGTGGCAATCTTCGCAAAGGTGAACACCGATGCGAATGCCGAATACGAAGAAATACTTGACTTCTCCGTCAGAAGGGGCTATACCATGTCATGCTAATTATGAATTGCCTGAGATGTTTATCCCTCTTGATGCACCCTTCTTGATTTTGCGGTAGTCGCTTTTTATTAGGGTGATCTCTTACTTAGAATATCAAGTAGTTAGTGTTCTCCCAAGTGTAGCACTGTCACGACACCTATCTCTTCGGGGTATCACATGGTTACATGGGTACGAACGATTAGAGAAGTGTGAGGAGGGTGAGTTGAGACCTCGCAGCGAGATCACTTGGTTGTCTTGACGTTCAGGCATGAAAGTCATGAGCTCGGAACACACGCATCGAAAGATGAACAAGAGTCACATAGAGATGTGATTGGCAAGTTGGCCTACCGATTGCAATTCTCGTCACTTGAGATGGATACATCCTTGGCGTTGAATTGTAATTTGGATCTTGAATCACTCACAATCAATTATGAGAGATATTGATTTGAGTGGGAGCGCACTGTAGAATTAACTTGTTTTAATTCTCAGTGCAATTTATTTTGAACACTGTCTAAGTGTGGTTTGCAAAATAGTTGTAGAATAATGGCTCGCGTTTCCACCTTCCCTATTAAAATTGAATAGCTGTTAAATATCTGGTTAAAACTTTATGGTTGGTAACGTAATGTGAGGATAGTCCTCAAGAGTGCCGAGAAGGACTTGTCCTATCGCATGTTTTCGGTATTCTCCCGCTAATGCTATGGATGATATGACTCTCGTCCTTCGATCCAAAAAGCCAAAATTCCGTTACGGTCAAGTCAAATATGTTTGCTTCCATGAGACCAAAACTTCGAAAGTTCGGATAGTTATGTGATATTCATGGAATCTGAAAGTCATTTTCAGAGACAGACAAAAGCTAAAAGATATGAGATATCCAAAGCAATGCTTGTTTGCGAACTATTAGTAAAGGTGTTTACTATGCATTAGACTGATAAGAGAGGGATCCAGGAGAACGCCTGTCATATGATGAAAGGTGAATAAAACAACAACTTAAAGAGAAAGGAAGTGTCCGAAGGGTGTTAGTAAGACTTTCACACCTAGGAAGTCTAGGGCTAATGCCACTCTTAAGTTGGGTGCTTCTTCTGAGAGTAGGAGAAATACTGAAAAGTTAAACTGTTAGAAATATAATGGCAAAAGGAAAGAAGACTGGAATATCCAGCTCATGTATGAATGTCATACAAGTTTTCAATGTATAGAAGGCTGGTCAAAGATATAGTTCTTGGGAATTATGGTTAAACATGTTAATCACTAATTCTTGGGTATTGTGAGTTGGTCACAAAGATACCCGCTCGATTGCATTCTGTTGCAACTCGATGTAAGAACTACTATGGCCTGAAAGACTAGCCAGGAATGAGGTTTAGATACACGTAGGGAACATAGTAAATGTTACTATGCCTTCCATCGGTGTATTCCCTATGTATTAAGTTTCATAATTCATTTTAGAGTTTCATACACTCTAGCCCTTTGCATAAGGTATCTTGCAAGAAGGTTGTTCATAAGAGAACTTTTCATGTTCGGTGTTATGAATAACATAAGGGCCATACTTTCATCATGACTGAGACGTATGTTATGAATATTGATAATAATACATTACCTCTGGGTTTACTTTCATAATTCATTTTAGAGTTTCATACACTCTAGCCCTTTGCATAAGGTATCTTGCAAGAAGGTTGTTCATAAGAGAACTTTTCATGTTCGGTGTTATGAATAACATAAGGGCCATACTTTCATCATGACTGAGACGTATGTTATGAATATTGATAATAATACATTACCTCTGGGTTTACTTTCATAATTCATTTTAGAGTTTCATACACTCTAGCCCATTGCACAATGTTTGTTGCAAAAGATTTGTTCATAAAAACAACAATTGTTGTTCAGTATTATGAATAACATGAAGGGCCATGATTCCATCCTAGATGAGATATATGTTATGAATATTGATGGAAATATGATACATCCATAACAATGACGCTAAATGTCGCAAGACTAAAAGAATACCACATATGTGTGGCACTGCATTTGGTCACATTGGAGAAACCCGCATGGAAAATTCCATTATGATGGATTTTGAAGTCGTTTGATTTTGAATCATCTGACACTTGTGACTTTCCTCCAAAAGGTGAACTAACTAAAATACCGTTCACAGGCCATAAGGAACGAGCAAAGAACTTATTGGTAATCATACATTATGATGTGTGTAGTCAAATAAATGTTGTTGCAAACAGTGGATTTGTCTACCTTCAAAAATGACTCAAGTAGATATATGGATATTTACTTGATGAGACGTAAGTTTGGATCTTTTGAAATCATTCGAAAGGTTTTCAAAAATGAAGAAGAAGTTATTGTACCAAGAAAATTATGTTTCTGCAATTTGATTGCGGAAAGGAATATTTGAGTTAGAAGTTTAGCGATTGTCTGATTAGTTGTGAAAAGAGTTTCATAACTTGCACCTTCCGGAACACCACTGCAAGTGGAAAGTCCGTGAAGATGTAATCGAACCATTTATGACATGGTAAGATCAAAGATGACATAAATATATTTGCCATTATCCCTTTTATAGAGTGATGCTTTAGAGACTGCGGCTTTTACACTAAAAAGAGATCCATCAGGCCTGTTGAAATGACGCTATGGTATGGTACGCCCAACCATGTTATATATTTTCTTAACATTTGGAATATGGGGCTTGTGTAAAAGGTTACAAACCCATTCCAAATCAGACAAGTGCTATTTTGTATGGTTATCCCAAGTCATTGGGTATTCCCCCACCACTATACCGAGGCAAAGGGTTTTGCCACAAAACGGTATGCTTTTAAAAAGAATAGTTCTTACAAAAGGTGAGTGGGAGGACAGTGCAACTCGACGAGATAACCAGTATCTTCATCATCAGTTCAAAGGAAAGAAACCTTGGAAGTGAATCTGTTGTTTCCTACTATGACTGATACGTAAGTCTCTACAATAAAATGTATGGACTTCAGTTGAACGTGTAGCTGAACCACGTAGGCAAAGCTCATGCAAACCTATAAGGTGCGCAAACGAGATATTGTTGTTGGACAACAATATACCTACAATACACAAGGAAGCGTTGATGGGCCCTGACTCCGGGATTGGCTAAATGCCAATACAATCTGAGATAGTTTCCATATAAGTGATTCAAGATTAAAACCTTGATACACCTTTCAGAGGACTTAGAGTCCAACAAATATTTATGGAATTGAAAACTGGTACGGATAAAAACGTTTTATCCATCAAGCTTGACTTGTTGAAATAACAAGTTCAAGGAGTTGACTACGATGAGGTTGTTTCACCGTAGTGATGCTTAAGGTCGGTTCGGGTTGAACTAGCAATTAATACATATATCAATCATGAGATATGAAGCATGGATGACAAAAGGATTTCCATCTGATGGAAATGAAACCTAGGACTTGTATGTGATACAGTCCAAAGTAATTTGTCGATCCAGAGGATGCTTGTAAGTATGCAAACTTCAGAGTTCCAGTGATGGACAGAAGAGAGCAAAGCGGAGTTGGAATCTTCATTTTTGATGGAATGGTCAAAGGAGTTTGACTTCATCAAATGGGTATCGAAGATGCTTGTGATTCAAGAAAGTAAGTGGGAGCATAATACTATTTCTAAAAACCTTGTGTACTTGACACATTGTTAATTGGAAATAAATTTCTTGACACGAGTTAGGACTTCATTTGAAAATAGTTTTTTCGATGAAGTGCTTAGGCTAAATAGCCTCAATATTAGGCATGATGATCTATGGAGATAGATTTACCTAATGGATCTAAGCAATGAATACATATTGACAAGGTGCTAAAACCTTTTAGCATTTAAAACGCCAAGGAGTGATTCTTGCCGAAGTCACATGGAAAGAGTTTTTGCAAGACTTAGTGTCCCAAAACACTGATGAGTGAAATACATGATGGAGATTCCACACACTCTTGTGTTTGGATTAATCATGTATTCCATGGTATGTAAAACCACCAGATATGTCCAATACTCCAAAGTTGTTGCGAGTATGGATAACCAAAGTGATCAAAGTACTGATCATAGGACAACAGTGAAAGATGTCATTGAGTACTAGAGTAGTAGTGATGACATGTTTTCTCGCAAGCAGAAATCATGAAGAGTTCAGTGTAATATGTTACATCGATACAGTCTCCACCATTTCTCCATGTGATTTTCAATTTAATTGTGGTTTTTGTGTGATACACAATATGGTGGCACGGTAGTTGGAAATTGTTCCAAACAAGATACTGTGGCGAATTCTATAACAAAGGCTAAGTATGTTGACGCTTTGGAAGCGACAAAGAAGTTCTTGAATCATATGGTTCATTCATGAACATAGTATGGTTCCAAGATGGCTTTGGTCTATGAGACACTATTGCAGATAGTTGCTCCATAGCTCAGCCCGAGGAATCAAGTTTCGACCAATGATTCACACATATGCAAAGCCAAGTCACACAAAAGACAAATTTTGTGATAGCGTGAAAACACGAGGATATGCAATGTTCCACACGGAGCTGAAGTTGTCAGATCCATTGGACATCAGGCTATACCACAAGCGAAGCATATTTTACACCAGTATGGCATAGGTGTAAAGTGCATTAGCATTGACTAGATTATTGACTCTAGTGCAAGTGGGAGTCTGTAGGAGATATGCCCTAGAGGCAATAATAAATGTTTTTGATTATCTCCCTGTTCATAATTATGTTTATGTTCCATGCTATAACTGCAATGATTCTCGAGTCTACAAATAAAGCGAGGCTTGGAGGGAAACTCATGTGCACGTGTGGGATAATAAACGGTAAAATGTATTCCTAGTCTGGCCTCTAAGACTGGCTCAAGTATTGCATGATGATCCTGTTTTCCTGATCATGGGCATGGCTATGCCGGCAATTTTGAGGGCATAATGTTAGAAGAACATTTGTGTTGAATCGACCCGAATTGATGTTATGCTATGAGATACATTCGTCATAAGTTAATGGTTAATAACACAGAGAAGTTAATGTTTGCATTATTCCTTAGACCATGAGAGTATCGAGTTTCTTCATGCTTGCTTCATGAACTTTGGGGTTTGTTAAACGTCATCCGTAAATGGGTGGCTATTACGGCGGCTTATGGGTTCATGGAAAAGTATGTGAAGTAATTGATAGCTCAAGATTGGGATTTGCTCCTCCGACGGTGGAGAGATATCTCTGGGCCCTCTCGGTGTTACGGTATCCATCATCATCTGGCCAGGCACTTTGTGATTTGATCACGGGGATGCCGGAACACGGGAACGAGAAAAGAGAACAATACCGTTAACGAGGTAACTGGCATAGTGGACAAGTTGTTGATCCACGAGGATGCCAACATGTCTCACATTGGGTATTTGTAACATATCGCGAAGCAACAGGAATAGCACACAGCAACTGGAGGTTCACTCGAATATTTATTCGTGTGGGTATAGGGATCGATATGGGTGTCCACGGCTCCGATGTTGATCATTGATCGGAAGGGGTTCCGGGTCATGTCTATGCTTCACTGAACCTATAGGGTCACACGCTTAAGGGTCATCTATCTGTTGAATACTAGACAGGGAGTCTGAGAGAAAATCACCAAAAAGTTTCGGACACCGGAAAAGTTTCGGACAGTGGAAAAGTTCCATAGACAGGTCATCGGAACAGTTTCGGTGAAACTAAAAAGTTGTTTCAAGGGATACCATTAAGTCAAATTGGTTTCGGCACATGCCTGATAATTCTTGGAGGGTGCCAGAATCATTCTGGAAACCTCTGGGAATTTTCCGGAAGAATAACCGGAAATGTTCCGGAGCTGCCGGAACTGCTTCAGATGCTTTTCGCAAATGAAAATCACTATTCTGGAATTGTTCCGGATCGCATTGAAAATTATTTTAGTGGGGTACTAGAATTGTTCTAAGCCCACATAAATATTTTCAGTTCGAGTGGACGGTGAAAAATGTCGCCATGAATAGTGAAAGTGCTTTTTGGACTACTTTATGGAAAGGCACCTTTTGGGGCTTTGCTCCAAAAGATCTTGGGGATGACATGGATGGATTGGAGCCATTTTTGGGGCCCCACATGAGGGTGTGGCCGGCCACATGGTGGACTCCTTCATGGAGTCCCTCTTGTTCCTTGGTTTCACTTTTATGCCCTTGTGAAAGGACTTCATTCATGTGCATTTTGGGTTTTATTGTAAAACCACCCTACCCCTTGGTTTTCCTATAAATAGAGGAGATGTGGGATGCCATTTATTCATCCTTGTGATCTCATACACATGCTTTTATTTGCAAGCTCTCTCTCTCCCTCCCAGCGAAATAGTTTTGTAGAGCCGAAAGGCTGTCTGGGTTCCGGCAGGAACTAGTTCTGGACGGCGAAGCCCTGCCGGATAGATGACACCGTATGTGTGCAACTCTATAGAGAGATTGTAGTTTCGGTCTTAGTTCGAGAGTGCCTCCCGAAGGTATGTCAATGTGACCGTCCGAGTTTTGGAGGTCCTCCCGAAGGGCTGTCCGAGTGACAGTCCGAGCTTCAGAGGTCCTTCCGAAGGGCTGTCCGCGACACCGTCCGGGGGACTGTCCGACCGCCTCCCGGAGGGCTGTCCGCGGGGCAGATGAGGGTATACATCCTCGCGGTTGGGAGGTTGTAAATCCTAGCTGCGGGGATCTGCACCGCCGATCGTCAACGACTCTACTTCCGCTGCGCTACGAGTCGGTAACGAAAAGATCAAACCTTGTATGCAGTCTTCATAGTGGTCCTGGGCTGGTGCGTAGGTCGGAATTTTTTTGTTTTCTGCTGCGTTACCCTATAGAAGACAATCAAAAAAAAGTACCCACTTCCGAACATCAATGAGTTGTTTGAGCAACTGAAAGGTGCCAAGGTTTTCTCGAAGCTTGATCTTTGCATGGGTTATCATCAAATTCGCATTCGTGAAGAAGACATTCCCAAGACCGCTTTCAGGACGAGTTTTGGCTCTTATGAGTACACCGTTATGTCGTTTGGTCTTGCGAATGCTTCTGCAACCTTCTCAAGCATGATGAATTTCATCTTCTCTCCTTTCAAGAATGAGTTCGTCTTGGTCTATCTGGATGATATCCTTGTGTTCTCGGAGACAGAAGAAGATCATGCAGAGCATCTCCGCCTTGTGCTTGACAAGTTAAGGGAACATTGGTTCTATGCCAAGTTTTCCAAGTGTGAGTTCTGGCTCAATGAAGTGGTGTACCTCGGGCATGTCATCTCTGCCGAAGGAATTGAAGTGCACCCTGAGAAAGTCGAGGCAATCTTGAAGTGGGAACCTCCTCAGAATGTGAAGCAGCTTCGGAGCTTCCTCGGGCTTGCTAGTTATTGCAGAAGATTCGTGGAGAACTTCTCTCAAATTGCTAAGCCTCTATCCAATCTCCTCTAGAAGAGCGTCAAGTATGTTTGGTCTCCTGAGTGTGATGTGGCGTTCAATACGCTCAAGCAGAGACTAACTTCAGCTCTAGTTCTTGTTCCTCCTGAGCAGTCCAAGCCTTTCCAAGTTTTCTGTGATGCTTCTCTCCAAGGTCTTGGTGGTGTTATCATGCAAGACAAGAAGATTGTTGCTTATACCTTGCATCAGTTGAAGCCTGCCGAGAAGAACTACCCCACTCATGATCTTGAGTTGGCGGCAGTTGTGCATGCTCTAATGACTTGGAGGCATTTGTTGTTGGGTAGACCAGTTGAGGTGTACACCAATCACAAGAGCTTGAAGTACATTTTCACTCAACCCAATCTCAATCTTCGGCAGTCTCGTTGGGTGGAAATGCTTGAAGACTTCAACCCAAGCATTGAGTATACTCCAGGGAAAGCAAATATCATTGCAGACACGCTCAGCCATAAGGCGTACTGCAATAGTCTGATCTTGAAGCCTCTTCAACCCAAGCTTTGTGAAGCATTCCACAAGCTCAACCTTCAGATGATTCCGCAAGGATTTCTTGCCAATCTCCAAGTCTCTCCGACTCTGGAAGATCAGGTTCGCCAAGCGCAGCTGCTAGACGCTATGGTGAAGAAAGTGAAGAATGGCGTGGCCAAGAGCTTTCCCAAATATAAGTGCTTTCATGTCAATGACAAAGATACCTTGTTCTTTGAGGACCGTCTTGTGGTTCCAAAAGGTGATCTCAGAAAGGTTATCATGGACGAAGCACACAATTCTCTTCTATCCATTCATCCAGGAAGTTCCAAGATGTATCAGGACCTCAAGAAAACCTTCTGGTGGACTCGTATGAAACGTGAAATTGCTCAGTTTGACAACGACTGCGATGTTTGCTGCAGAGTGAAGGCGGAGCATCATCGTCCAGTAGGTCTTTTGCAGCCTTTGCCTATCCCAGAATGGAAATTCGATCACGTGGAGAAGGATTTCGTAACTGGGTTTCCTAAGTCCAAGAGGGGCAACGATGCCATCTTTGTGGTTATCGACAAGCTGTCAAAAGTTGCTCATTTCCTGCCAGTCAAGGAGTCTATTTCGGCAGCTCAACTTGCAGAGTTGTATGCGTCAAGAATAGTGTCTTTGCATGGCATTCCTCAACTCATCTCTTCCGACCGTGGAAGTCTCTTCACTTCCAAGTTTTGGGAGTCCTTCCAGACTGCTATGGGTACGAAGATCCATTTCAGCACGGCGTTCCATCCGCAGACAAGTGGTCAAGTTGAGAGGGTCAATCAGATTCTTGAAGATATGCTTAGAGCCTGTGTGATATCGTTCGGCATGAAGTGGGAAGACTGGCTTCCATATGCTGAATTCTCATACAACAATAGCTTCCAAGCTAGTTCAGGCAAGGCCCCGTTTGAGATTCTCTACGGCAGAAAGTGTCGTACCCCGCTTAACTGGTCTAAAACCGGTGAGCGTCAGATATTGGGTAATGACATGATCACTGAAGCAGAAGAAATGTGCCATGTCATTCGTGAGAACCTCAAAGCAGCTCAGTCCCGCCAGAAGAGCTATTATGATAGCAAACATCGGGATGTTTCTTTCCAAGTGGATGATCTTGTCTATCTCAAAGTTTCTCCCATGAGAGGCACACAGTGGTTTGGAATCAAAGGGAAACTGGCTCCTCGTTTCGTTGGTCCGTTCAAAGTTGTTGACAAGAGAGGTGGTCTTGCATATCAACTTGAGATTCCTCCAAACTTCGCGAACATGCACGATGTCTTCCATGTTTCTCAGCTCCGGAAATGCTTCAAGACTCCTGAGGGAACCATTGACCTCCAAGACACCGATCTTCAAGAAGATCTTTCTTATCGTGAGCACCCAGTGGCAATTCTTGAAGAAACCGAGCGTAAGACTCGTAACAAGTCTATCAAGTTCCTCAAGGTGAAGTGGTCTCATCATTCCGACAAAGAAGCTACTTGGGAACATGAGGACATGCTCCGTTCCGAATTTCCAGACTTCTTCCGTTCCTAGATCTCGGGTCGAGATCCTCTTGTAGTGTGGGAGAGTTGTGACAGCCGAGGTGCTGTCCCTACCCTAATTGGCATGTAACCCCATTGTTGAACCTTGTGTGAGCCTTGTGACATGAGCTATGATGTGTTTTGCACCTTGCCCCCATGTGTTGTTCTTGCATCCATTCACCATGCACCATATCATCCATCATTTCATCATCATGCATTCATCTTGTTCTTGTGTTTGTGGTGGTGTGATGTGTGATGTGCCTTGAGTGGGTTGACCTTGAGAGTGGTGGAGCCATGTGGCAGCCTCTTCTTCTCCCTCTCATTCCCTTTGCAACTTCTTCTTCCAAAAACCCCTCTTTCTATTTATTTTTATCATCAGAATTAAGTTGATTTAAAAACCTTTTAAAAATGTTCATGTGTTAGCCCAATATGTCCTATGAATATTGGGAGTGTAGCTTTTCATATTTGAATGAGTTTGGTTTTTGAAAACTATTAAAATAGGGGCTGTTTTTTTATTATATCAATAAAATAACTTGTCCTAAAAATCTTTTCGATATTTTATTAAATTAGAGCATATTTTTTTCTACAAAACTATTTTTGTTTTCGCCTAAAACCTTTTCATGTGCTCTAGGGATTATTTTTAGGGTGGCTGGTTTATTCAAAAAGAAAACCCTTCTGTCTAATTGTGTGAGAGGCATTGTGTGCGTGTGGGCTTCCGGCCCAAGTGGCCCAGCCAACCTGACATGCACCTGCTCCGTCCTCCTCCGTTAGGCGCGACAGAGAGAGCAGAGCGCAGCGGAGAGAGAGTGCGCCGTCCGTCGCTATTAGCCTCTCCCGAACGTCGAGGCCGACCTATTTATAGGCGCGGATCTCTAGGGTTTCGGTTCCCCTCGCCGCCGCCGCTGCCTCCTTCTCCCTCCCCATCTTCTTCCTTCTTCTTCTTCCCTGCAGAGCAGGTTCAGAGAGAGAGAGAGAGAGCTGCGGGTGCAGAGAGCAAGCAGCAGAGGGCTTCGTCGCCGGCGCTTCCGTGTCGTCGATGTGTCCCTGGCACCATGTCCAAGGGCCGCGGCAAGGTGCCCGCGCCCCGTCCCAGGCGCTAGGGGCGCGGCAGCATCGCTATAGCGTCTTCCCCGTCGCTGTCTTCTTCCCGGCGCGGCGCTCCGCCCCGAGCTCGTCTTCTTCCCCCCGCGCTCGTCTTCTTCCTCCCCTTCGGTTCCGGCGCTCCCAGCGACCCCTAGGTGAGCAGCCGATGCATTCCCGAGCCCCTGCTTGCCTTCTTTCGTTGTGTGCGCGTAGATCGGAGGTGCCTGTAGCTCCCTGTTCCGCCATGGCGACGTGCGCGTGTGCCCATTGGCTCAAGTGCGTGCGCTTCGTGTCCCTAGAGTAGACCAGTGAGCGCCCGTTCCATCCCCGTCGACAACTCGTTCTTTTATCAGGCATAGGTCTCGGGCCGTGCGTGTCCAGTGCGTGTCGTCGGTGCTCTGGTTCCCCTTTGTCAGTCAGCAGCTGGTTCGTCAGTCTTTAGTTAGCAGCGCAGAGAGAGAGGTTAAGTGGGGCGAGGCCCCTATACTAGTAAGAATTGGCGCCGTAGCGCAGTGGTGGCCGGCTCGCTCTGTGGCCAAGGGGTCTGGGGTTCGATCCCCCATTCTCCCCCTTTTTGGTTTCCTTTTTTTGTCTTCTTTTATTTTCTTTTATTTGTGTGGGGTATTGTATGGATGTATGTGTGGGTGTGCCCTTGCATGAACACATGCATATGTGTGTGTATACACTTAGTGTATACATATATATATATGTATGTGTGTGTTAGTAGGTGCATGTGTGTGTATGTGCTTCTTGCATATACACACATGTGTGTGCATGAGTGTGTGTGTGTTTTGCATCATGTGTATGTATGTTTGTGTGTGTTTCACACACACATCCATGTGTAGGTGTGCTAGAGTGTGTGTGTGTGTAGGTGTGTGGTGCACCATGTATGAGGGTGTATGTGTGTGCTTGTGCATGTGTAGATGCACATGTATGAGCTTGAGTGTGTAGTTGCCTAAGGCATATATGCATGAGCATGGTTGGATATGAGTGTGTAGTTGGTTGGTATATATATGCAAGTGTGGATGTAAGTGCATGCTTAGCTCAATGTGTAGGTTCTCTCTTGTGAGCATTTTAGCTTATCTCCTCTTCTAGATGGTTTCATCCTTCATAGTGATGCTATGCCATGTCAACATGTCCCTAGGGTGATATTTATTCATTTCCAACTTGTAAGCATAGAGCCCATGTCATTTTTGTGCATTTTCTTCATGTCACTTAAGTGCCATAAGTCATCCATGGGAGATAGGGTCAAATTTTGACCTAGCTTTCCTTCCCCTTGATCCACACAAGTATAGGGGTATGAGTAATGCTTTTGGGGTAGAATCAACCAATGAATGCATATGTGAAGTTAGATTTGCCTTTGGGGCACTTTGACAAAACTGCATTTTTATGCTGTGATCCCCTTTTGTCTTTTATTTATGAATTAATCCATGCATGCTTTCAAGATCTTGCCAACATGAATTTGTTACTCAAAGTTGTTGGGAATGTCCCAGTATTTTTATTTTTCATGTCAACTCACTAGATAAGTGGGAACCATGCTGTTTATTTAGATACTTTCTGTTTCTGTCAACCTGCCTTGAAATGGCTAAGTCTGGAGATTCTGCTGTTACTGTTTTGCCATGAAGAGTGGGGTGCAGCTAGTGATGTGTTGTGAATTTGACCATGTTCCGTGTTAGGTAATTGTAGTAAGTATTGTCATCTACCATCCTGTTAATTTTAATGCTATTTGGATCTCTCTAGCATATTTAACCATTGTTGTCAACTTGCTACTTAATTAACCCAGATTCCAGAAAACTGGAATTTCACCAAGTCCCTAAAACCCTGTTTCATCATGCCTACTTGGCAGCTCCATGCATAGTGATGTGTAGCTCTTTTTCTGATTGCATAGTTGGATGAATTGATGTGGGTGTTTAGAAGTACCTGTCCATGTCTTGTTTGTGGCTATAGGAGTCCTGTAGCTCTAGGTGTGAGCTTTTCAAATTGCTATGTTGCTGTTTTGTGGCAGAATGGGTGCTATTTTGTTTTGTGAGTTGTGGGAGCTATACTCCATGGAATTGAGTGATTCTTGAGTGTATTGTGATTGAGTTTTCATCACCTATCCAGTGGATACCTTGGAATGGCAAGAATTAGCCCAGGTATTTGATGATCTTGTGTTTTGGCTCCGTTCCTTGTCGTGAGCGTATCTCGAGAACCGTAGCTCCGTTTCTCGCGATCCTTATATGCATTTCCATCGATTTTGCATGATGCATCCATATTTTCCATGTTCATGCATGTCTAAATAACTTAACATGAGGTTCTGTACAGATTCACTAATACACAAACTTTGCATGCGAAACTTGACTAGAATTGGATTGCCATGTTAAAACCTTCATTAAATGGATCATGCATCATCTTGGTTGTGCATTGCACCTTGGTTGGTTATTTATTTTCTATTTCTCTTGGGTAGACGCGAGTGTCAATACTGAGTTCGAGGACCCTGGAGAGTACCACTACGAGGATCCCGCTACTTGTTTCGCTAAAGAACCAACATGCAAGATGATCGTACCCGGATTCCAATACTATCTTTGCTTGCTAGTTTCTCGTTCTTATCGTTACAATTGTGCTACCTAACACTTGATATCAGCCCCCATGTTGCCATGACAGCCTCTAACCTCCACATCCTAGCAAACCTTTGATTGGCTAGGTTACCGCTGCCCATCCCCTCTTATAGCATTTTAGTTGCAGCTGCAGGTTGTTCCATGTGATAACATGGATTGGATATCATAATAATTCTGTTATTTAATTTAATGCACATATATATCTGGTATTGGTGGGAGGCTTGGCCTTTTGCTGAGGGTTTGGTTCCACTGCTGCTACCACTAGTTCCTTATTATCGGTGTTATGTTTTCCATACTTGTGCTCCTAACAGGCCCGGGGTTGTTATGGGGACCCCCTTGAGATTCGGTTGAGATTAAAACTTGTCTGGCAGGACCCAACATTGGTACTACATTTGCTTAACAACTTAATTAATTGCAGGGGGTCTTGCAAACCCGTGGATAATTGAAATCAACCCCCGGGCAAGTGCTCCTCATGAGTGTTGGTCCAAAACGGGCTGCCTGCGGGACCACCTCGAGGTAAATTGAGGATTGGTTTTTCCCCGTAGCTAGTCCCATCCGTCATGTCCTGGGAACAAGATACGCGGCTCTTATCGGGTTCGTCGACACGTCGGGTGGTCTTGCTGGATTTGTTTTACCTTTATCGAGTGTCTTGCATGTGGAGACTGACTTCCTTCGGGTTTACTCGAGGTGTTGGAATTCGTTTGGAATCACCTATGATGATCGCGAGATCCGCGGTCGAGGCATTCCCATAGAGTGTGGTTAATTTGGTAATGGATTAGTTGGAGCACCCCTACAGGGTTAAATCTTTCGGGAAGCCGTGCCACGGTTATGTGGCAATTTGGATATTTGTTTGACACCCGGTTCAGACATCTTAAAGTAAACTTTAATTAAAATACACCAATGGTGTGAGTAATCGTGATCGTCCCTGCTCGTGAACATGATCCGAGAGAGAACACGGTGGGGTTATGATTAACGTAAGTAAGTGTTCAGGATCTCTTAGAGATTACTCTAGATTCGATCGCTTCACGTAGACCACTCACTTTACATTCTTGTAGCGTAAGTTAGACACCATATAATGCTTAGTGCTACTACAAACTAAACATCACCCTTCCTTCCTTAAGCTTAAATAGTCTTGGTATCCAGGCACATGATAGCTGAGTCCTCTGTGGCTCACAATTTACTACAATAATCCAGGTGCACGTTCAGATGAGTTCGTGTAGTATGATCTTACTCAGCTCTAGTGGGAGTATGATGAGGAGAGAGGCAGGATGTACGTGACATATCTGGATGAGTAGAGGACCTGGTCGTGATCGTTGGGATAGCTTGATAGTATCAATTGCAATTTCTTTTATCGTTTGATTTCGTCCGTAGTCGGACCCTGTGTTCATCTTGATGCTATGAATTGAGTGCCTTGTAAGTTAGCATGTGGCGAGTGTAAGCCAACTTGTATACTCTTCTCATTCAGTATTGTATGTTGTGATGATACTATTCTTGCTAACGACAAGATGCACCTCTATCCCTTGCGAGGCCCTCGTGCCTTAAACGGATAGGCGCGCATCTTGGGTGTGACACCATAACAACCCCGAGCACGTTAGGAGCGCAAAGTATGGAAAACATAACACCGGTAACAAGGAACTAGTGGCGATAATAGCGTAACAAATCACTTAGCAAAAAGGCCAAGCCTTCCACCAATACCAAGATATATATGTGCATTAACTTAAATAACAGAATTTATTATGATATCCAAATCCATGTTATCACATGGAACAACCTGCACCTCCAGCTAAGAACGCTATAAGAGGGGCTGAGCAGCGGTAACTTAGCCAATCAAAGGTTTGCTAGGATGTGGAGGTTAGAGGTTGTCATGGCAACATGGTTGCTGATATCAAGTGGTAGGTAGTGCAATTGTAATGATAAGAGCGAGAAACTAGCAAGCAAAAATAGTATCGGGATCCGGGTACGATCATCTTGCCTGTTGGTTCTTCAACGAAACAAGTAGCGGGATCCTCGTAGTGGTACTCTCCTGGTTCCTCGTACTCAGTATTAACGCTCGCGTCTACCCAAGATAAACAACAACAATAAACATCCAACCAAGGTGCAATGCACAATCAAAATGATGCATGATTCATTTATGAAGAATTCTAACATGGCAATCCAAAACTAGTCACGTTTCACGTGCAAAGTTGTTTATTAATGAATCTGGACAGAACCTCATGTTAAGTTATTTATACATGCATGAACTTGGAAAATATGGATGCAACATGCAAAATCGATAGAAATGCATATGAAGATCGCAAGAAACAGAGTTACGGTTCTCACGATACGCTCACGACAAGGTACGAAGGCAAAGTCACAAGTCCACCAAGCCATGGGCTGATTCTTCGCATTCCAGGCAGCCAATGCATAGGTGATGAAAATCAATCAAAATAGACTCAAGAATCAATTAATTGCATGGAGCATAGCTCCCACAATCCACAAAACAATAAAACACTAAATCTGCCACTAAACAGCAATATAGCAACTTCTATAGATCACAACTAGAGCTACAGGAATCCTACAACCACAAACAAGATATTGACAGGATCTACTCAACATACACATTCATTCATCCCATTACACCACCAGCAAAGGAGCCACACATCAATAAGCAAGAAGCTAACAAGTAGGCATGGTGAAACAGTTTTCTGGGACTTAGTGAAAATTCCAGTTTTCTGGAATCTGAGATTATAAAGTAGAAAGTTGACAGCACAGGTTAAATATGCTAAAGAGCTCCTATTGGCATGAAAATTAACAGGATAGTAGAAGGTAATAACTAATGCAAATAGCTAACACTGAACATGCTGAAATTCACAACACATTGCAAGATACCATCCACTCATACCCCTATACTTGCATGGAACATGTGGGAGAAAATCCCATTCGAAAATCTCACAATAAACATATGGGTGACTTAAGTCACTTATTTCCTTTTATGGAAATGGCCAAAATTGGCATGTCCTGAAATGGACACATGCTAAAAAAAGGAAATGAAGCATTATACAACATCTAAACATAGCATATCAATCATTTGCATGAAGATAACTTAGTTAGAGGGAAAACTATCCACACACACACACTTGCACCAACACATACATAGGCATATGCATGGCATGGCATTAACAAACAACAAGAAAACTATCCAAAACTTACCCTACACATACACATAACAAGCTACACATGCACATGCTAGCAAAACTACTAGTGTAGGTGCACACATACACATCCATATGTGCATATATACGTAAGTGCATGTATGCACATACACATGCACAACAGTGCTCCCACACCTACACACACATACAATCTAATATACTAAACAGGGACATCCAAAAAAAAGAAAACAAGCATATACATACTATACTATTAACCAGGGAAGAAATAAGCAAAATAGCAAAAAAAACAAAAGAAAAGGGAAAAGGGGGAGAGGGGCACTCGAACCCACGCTCTCGCACAACACACACGCACATACTCACGACGCGCACCACTGTGCTACGGGCTTCGGCTCTTACCAGACCGGGGCTTCGGCCATTTTAACATAACTCACACGGCTAACGCCCTACACTGACAAAACTGACGACAAAACTCGAGAGCAGCGAGACGTGCTGTTTGGCACGACACAAACTATGCATATAAGCGATGGAATTCAGAGTTAAGCACGGGGATGGATCAGGCACTCAACACACTACCAAAAGGACTCGGAATCCACGCTCAAGTGCCACAAGGGGCACGAGCACGAGCT
This sequence comes from Hordeum marinum, assembly GCA_022496015.1. Classification (NCBI taxonomy): domain Eukaryota; kingdom Viridiplantae; phylum Streptophyta; class Magnoliopsida; order Poales; family Poaceae; genus Hordeum; species Hordeum marinum. Next base: position 469,042,540 of record CM039674.1, on the reverse strand, counting down.
CGAGGCGGAGCTCAGATGTCGGCCTAACGAAATTGCGACTACGGGCAAAAGAAAGGAGGGGGAAGGCGCCATGGAGGAGCATGCTCACCTAGGGAGACGCAAGAACTCACCAGAGTCGAGGAAGGGGAAGAAGTCACGCGTAGGGGAAGAAGAAACCGCGCCGGGTCAGAGCGCAGCACCGGGAAGAAGACGACGACGGGGAAGACGCTCCAGCGATGCTGCCGCGCCCCAGCACCTGGGACGGGGTGCGGGCACCTTGCCGCGGCCCTTGGACATGGCGGCGACGACCTGGGGCACCCGAGACGCGCCGGGAATTACACCGTGACGAAGCTCTCTCTGACGACGTGCTCAGCTCACTTTTCCTTGCTCTTAAGATGCTCACCTGGAGGGGGAAGGAAGAGGGGAGAGGGAGATGGCGGTGCACGAGAGGAAGGAGGGGAAAGCCACGGAGCCGCGCCTTAAAAGGGGGAGGCGCCTCGATGTCCGTGAGGGTTTCTCACGGCACCGGAGTGCGTGCTCTCTCTCTGACGACCACTTTTTTGACGAAGGAGGAGGGATGGAGCAGGTGGCCATCTGGGGAAGATGGGCCATGTGCGGGAGAGGAAGATGGGCCGCGCTGGGAAGGAAAAGGCTCAGGGTGCCTTTTCTATTAACCGATTTCTGGAATCTTTTCTTTAAAACAGAATTCGATTACTTCCAAAAATTCAAAAGACTATTTGAAAGGGGATTGAGAAGAATAAAATATACATTCCATATGAGTGGAATATATTCTATTTCACTAAAACGAGAGAGAGAGTTACAGGTAAAAGAATTTGCAAATTATTTTAAAAGGGCCCCTGATTTGAATTTGAAAACCAGAGAAGAAAAACCTCAAACACTCAAAACACCACATCAAACTGACTTAGAAAAGTGAGCTCTAAAACATGAACATTTCTTAGAGCTCAAGCATTAGATCAAAACAGAGAAGAAAATTAATGGGGAATAAGAATAAAGGGGGGGTTGCTTTATTTGAAAACTAACACACACATACACTCATGTCACACAAGATCACTAGCATGATTCAAATGGCACAACATTCAAAACACAACAAGAAGAAAAGCAATGGATGGAGACTATTCTATGATGCATGATGATGACATGGGCAAACTTTAAATAATTTCAAACACAAGGATCATATTGCAAGATCTTAAATTACAAAAGGCCCCTGAAACACGTGGGGTGTTACAACTTGACTATGGACATGATTTCAAGGTCCCTTTGTTTCAGTGCAAATGGGTCAATCTGTCAAGAGGCGGGGTACAGGAAGACCCACAGTACGGAATGACAACAGTGGATCTGAACAATCTTGGGTACACAGACAAACCATTCGTCCTAGCCAATGATGTGGCGTAGATTTTCTATGTGAAGGACATGTCTACCATACCGAGAAAAAGAATTGATTAGGAAGCGAATACATCATACGATGAGCCAAGGCTGACCCATTCTTGGATTGGAGGGCAAGATAGACATGTCTGAACATTATGAAAAGTTTCATGAAATTCCTCCCTTCAAAGTCAAGGCTGACCCAAGCACCCTGTTAAACGATGAAGATTATCCATGGTTATGGCGCAATAAGCAAAGGACACAAGCGAAGAAAAAGTGAGGACTTTCTCTCCACAACAATATCATTGCAGTGACATGTGAAGAAATGACATGCCTTTTGTAACACATGAGTTTTCGTCCAAAACCCTAATACTCCGAAAGAGATTTTTCGTTTTGTACACAAAGTGCATCTAGTTTTTGTCGTAACCCTCTCAACTTTTTATGACATGCTATGTGGGTGAAATAATGATACCATGCCAACTTTTAACCTTTTCAGAGTTCATTTGAAGTGCTTTTCAATTTCAAGGTCATTTAGCTCAAAAAATCAGTATGTGCATGAAAAATACCAAATGAAGTCAGAAAGGGTTGAAAATTGATGATGTGGCTTTGAATGGTGCATTTTGAACACACAAAAAGTATGGAGTTCAAATATGTTCAAAAAAAATGAAATCCCTTTGTAACAGATGAGTTTTCGTTCGAAACTGTGATACTTCGAAAGAGATTGTCCATTTTGTACACGAAGTGCATCCAGTTTTTGCCGTAACCAGCTCAACTTTTTAGCACATGCTATGTGGGTGAAATGATGATACCATGCCAACTTTCAACCTTTTCATAGTTCATTTGAAGTGCTTTTCAATTTCAGGGTTATTTAGCTCAAAAAACCCAGCAAGTGCATGAAAAATACCAAATGAAGTCAGAAAGGGTTGCAAATTGATGATGTGGCTTTGAATGGTGCATTTTGAACACACGAAAAGTATGGAGTTCAAATAAGTTCAAAAAAATGAAATCCATTTGTAATAGATGAGTTTTCGTCCGAAACCGTGCTACTTCGAAAGAGATTGTCCATTTTGTACACAAAGTGCATCCAGTTTTTGCCGTAACCATATCAACTTTGTAGCACATGCTATGTGGATGAAATGATCATTCGATGCCAAATTTCAATCATTTTAGAGTTCATTTGAAGTGCTTTTCAATTTCAGGGTTATTTAGCTCAAAAAAATCAGTAAGTGCATGAAAAATACCAAATGAAGTCAGAAAGGGTTGAAAATTGATGATGTGGCTTTGAATGGTGCATTTTGAACACACAAAAAGTATGGTGTTCAAGTAAGTTCAAAAAAATAAAATCCCTTTAGATAACATAAAAAATAACAAAAATGAACATAGATGCGCTTATGTAAGTAAAATTCGACCAGAAATCAGAGTGGAATTCAGTTTGATTTCAGGTCAAATTTTCGCACATAAGGGCATCTATTTTCAATTTGAGAGGAACTCAATAAGGCAGGAGGGGTGGGTTTATAAACCGGTGCGAGCGCCTCTCGCTTAGCGAGGTGGGACTAAACTCCCACCATAGCCAGGACCAACCATTTAGTCCCGGTCGGTGGCTACAACCGGGACCAATACCCACCAGTGGTCCCGGTTGGTGGCACCAATCGGGACCAATGCCCACCTTGAGTCCCGGTTGGTGCCACCAACCGGGACTAAAGGTCTCTGCTTCCTGCCCTCTGGGCTGCCGAAAAGAGACCTTTGGTCCTGGTTGGTGGCACCAACCGGGACTAAAGATGGGCATTGGTCCCGGTTGGTGCCACCAACCGGGACCAATGCTCTGGGTATATAAGTAGAACTTAGGAATTTTCAGTTCTCATCTCGCAGTTCCCCCCGACGACGCCGACCTCCTCGACGCCGCCAGGCTGCCCCGACTCCATCGCCATCGCCCGTGCCCCTGCCCTCCCCCCCGAGCCCACGCCGAAGCCATCCGCTGCCCACGCCGTCACCCGTGCCCCTGCCCTTCCCCCAAGCCCACGCCGACGCCATCCGTCGCCCACGCCGCCGCCGTCCATCGCCCCTGCCCCAGCCCGCCCCCACCGTCATCGTCGCCCTCGCCGCCCCCACCGTCGCCCTTGGCGGCCGCCCTCGCTGTGAGCCGCCGCCGCCGCCCCTTGTATTTTTCATGTATATATTGTATATGTTTTTTCATGTATATGTATATATGTTCATGTATATGTGTCATGTGTGTATATGTTCATGTATATATATGTTCATGTATATGTTTTTTCATGTATATGTATATATGTTCATGTATATGTGTGTATATGTTCATGTAAAAAGCCTTCGTTGTTTTTCATATGTACGAAAATGTAGAGTGAAAACGAAAAACAAAGTAAAACATGAAGAAGGAAAAGAAAACCGCCCAGCCCGACCACCACCGCATTTTCATAAAGTTTTTCCACCGAGTCCACGTCGCACCGAGCACCCGCGGCGAAGTAAGTCTTTTTTTTGAAGAAGGTAGTTTTTTTGTTAAATGAAAATGTTGGCATCGTCTCTATCATCACGTTGGCATCGGCTCTATCTATCAACAAGACCACGCGAGCACCCCGGCCCCCTATCATCACGTTGGCCTCGGCTCCCCGAGAGCTTTCCAACAGATCCGGAATGTATGTCATTGTTGATATACCCCCTCCTCGATAACTTCGACATGAGAGGGGATGTGGGACATGCATGAGATATAGGCGGTCCGCTCACCCGACCAACTATCGAGGCCACACAAACCCTAGAAGAAAGAGCGTCGTTGTCGATCTACCCCCTCCCTGATAACTTTGACATGAGGGGGGACGTCGTGCATGCATGAGTGAGAGAGGTGGTCCACTCGCCCGACCAACTATCGAGGCCATCCAAACCCTAGAATAAAGAGCGTCGTTATCGATCTACCCCCTCCCCGATAACTTCGACATGAGAGGGGACGTCGGACATGCATGAGAGAGAGGCGGTACGCTCACCCGACCAACTATCAAGGCCACCCAAACCCTGGAAGAAAGAGCATCGTTGTCGATCTACCCCGTCCCTACCCGGCCAACTAGCGATATTCGGAAGGCTCTTGTTGAACTTCGTACCAAAAAGCTAATTAATTATCCTATCTGGGACGCCGTCGGACATTCATGAGAGAGGCGGTCCGGACGTCGGACATTCATGTTTGTATATTAATTGCCATGTTGTAATATTTGCAGAAACTATGGATCCAAGAGACGAAGAACAAGAACAATTGTTAGGGGACATAATCCACAATAGACGTGATATCTTGTCATTTCTCAACGACGCCGATGGTCTGGAAGGAGAGGATTATGACAGCTCCGATGATCGAACAATGGAGGAGGAAGGACATGATCATGATGGCTCCGGTGACCGAATGCCGGAGGAAGAAGGAGACCATTATGACAGCTCCGGTGACCAATCGAAGGAGGGAGCTGTTGCAAAGTCCGGAGAGGTATATAGATTAATTAAGTCTTGGCTCCGGTGACTAGCTAATTGATGCATTAATTATTTTGGTATGTACATATATTTAATTAACTCTTCTTTCTTGTTTTATAGTCCTCCGGATCGAGCCAAACTTCGGTAACGAGACGAGGCCCGAAGAAGAGGTTGCGCAAGGATGAAAATTTCACGATCACAGCACTTGCGAACGATGGCCATCCGATTGAACCCAAGACGACCAAGAACACATTTTCTACTCACTGCGGAGCTATTGTTAGGGACAACATCCTGATCAGCATCAAGCAATGGAATAAGCCTAAGGACAGCGCCCCTGAAGGTGATTATGTCACCAATAGACAGAAAGATGATTTTTGGACCGCGCTGAAGGCATATTTCACCCTACCTCCAGAGGAGGATCCGAATAAGCCAGTTATAGAACCACTGGTCAAGGCGTGTGCTCTTACGAAGATGGCAGATCTATTCAGGAGGTGGAAGAATGAGTTGAAATCAAAGTTTGTCGACAAAGGGAAGACTCCAGAATTCACCAACCGATTTGAGAAGATAAGAGATTACTGGCCCGCATTTGTGGACTACAAGACATCGGACAAGAGTAAGAAAATGTCAGAGACAAACAAGGTCAATGCTGCAAAGAAGCAGTATCACAATCACATGGGGTCAGGTGGCTACCTCAAAGCCCGGACGTTGTGGGACAAAGCTGAGAATGACCTGATTGCTAAAAGCATCATACCACAAACATATAACTGGCCAGACCGTTCAAGGACTTGGTTCTTTGAGGTTGGGGGAACTTTGGACCCTGAAACAGGGAAGTGCCGTTGGACGGACGAGAAACTTGCAATACCCATGAACAAGCTTCAGAAGTATATCACCACATCGCAGGAAGGGACGTTCATTCCCGAGAAAGAGAAGGACGAGCTGACTGAGGCCTTAGGGAATGCTGAGCACCCTGGACGAACACGAGGCACACCAGGCTCCGTTCCGTGGAAGGTTGGGTTTCTCGACGCAGAGAGAAAGAGAAAAGCGGAGCTGAGCGAAATTCAGAAGCTCAATGCAAGACTACAAAAGCTAGAGGAAGGTGAGAGCGAGCGAGCTGCCGGCCAACCATCTTAGTGGCACGAAGCTTCCCCAGAAGCTACCCCGCTATCTCAGCGGAGAAGCAACTTTGCTTCCATGGGGCCCGTTCAGCCTGACTTCATGTCTCCTAGATACCCCGTGGATACTATCACGGAGGCTCAACATTGCGAGCTTATGACGAAATTCCGTAACCTCACTTTCAAGGCGGCTATCGGCTCTGTTGCACCTCCTCAACCCAACGGAACTTTTCACTGCCGTCCGATTCCACATGGCTATGCTGTTGTGATGGTGGATGAAGTAATGAAGGATTTTGAGGATCTCGAGCTTGACCACTGTACAGGTGAAGGAGAGAATAAGCTGGTTCGTGCCCTGAGGAGTACATGTCTATGGCAGAAGGAGTACATCAAGCTTCCAAACTAGACGCCTCCGCCTCCTCCTTCTCCTCAGGCGAATCAGGGCACTCCGGCTCCTCCTCCTCCTCCGACGACGAGTGATCAGGGCACACCACCTCCTTCTCCGGCTCCTCCGACGCGTGAGGGCACTCCGCCTCCTTCTTCGCCTACTTCGGCACATCGGAGCAGTACGCCTCCTCCTCAGCCTCGTCGGCAACGACATAAGACAAACGCCGCCGCTCTGGCTCCTCCGGTGCCTAGTAAGCAATGACGGAAGGGAGCCACCACTGCTCTAGCGGTTAGCAGTACAAGCATAGGTAGTAGGGGATACAGATACGGTCCATCTCTCAAGCCTCTAGAAAAGTTACCATATGAGAGGACCGAGTTTGAAAATGAGGAGATACGTTAGGCCGAATTGAGGGCCCATTTTTTGAAGAAAACTCCACCTCCGATGGAGAAGATAGATCCGGTGAAAGCGATGCGCACTATTGATGCCCTGAAGCGACCACCACCGCCTCCACCGGATTCCAACTTTGACCAATGTATTAAAAAGACATATCAAGCTGCGTGCCGGTCGGGAAGTACTTCCAGTCATGCAAGGTTAGAAAAACAAAGAAGTGGGAAAAAAATTCCCCAGCTCGGCGAACAGGCGAACCAATCGTGCCCCCGCTCAAGGTGTCTAGCGATATCGTCGCTAATCATCCGGGGATGGTGCCCGGTACCAAACCTGGTGATTACCTGAGCGATGATGTACAGTTTAAGCCATTGGAGGTGGAAGAATTACGTTACCGGCACGGGCGGCCTCTCGTCAAACCTAATCATCCTCCTCTAACAACGATGATGCGAAAATTCCATGAATGGTACATGAAAACCTGCCGCGAGTCTGGGACAGATTCTTTGATACTATCAGTTAAAGAGCAGCACGACCTCGTTGGAATGGAACTGTTGAATATTGAATTTGAGGAGATATTCCAGTTATACAACCAAAAGGCCCTCGACAAAACAATCGTGACTTGCTACTGTGTGTAAGTACTACTTCTGTAATTAAGTCTCTCTATGTATGTAGCTCAGCTCTTTCATTGCATGTATATATAATTATCCTCACTACTATATTATGTAGATTGAAGATCGTCGAATGCAGAAAAGCACAAATCTATGACATTGGGTTCATTAACCCAAATGTCATACATGAGTATAATTTCCAAAAGTATCCCACACAAACCGAGGAAAACTTGCTACAATCGTTGCTTAAAAATCAAAACAAAGGGACAATACTCTTTCCTTACAACTTCAAGTGAGTGTTACTGTCTTGTGCATATTCGGTTTCCCTTATTACTCGAGGTTTATAGTAATGTAATTGATGAGTTATGCATGCGTGCGCAGTTTCCACTATATTCTGCTAGAGATTCAGCTTGAGCGGGGAGTAGTAACCGTCTTAGACTCGAAACGAAAAGATCCCCCGGAATATGCGGACATGACTAAAATTCTCTAGAAGTAAGTTCAATCGATCATTATCGCATCATATCAGCAACTTTGTTCATTTCCTTATATCAAGTAATTATTTTCTTTGTCTCGCAAGGTTTGGAAAGAGTTCACATCAATTGTTCCGGCACTGCTGGGGGAGCTGCGATTTACACACCCGAAAGTAAGTACTACTAGCTAGTTCCGCGCATCTCCCATTGATTCTAGTTTCATCAATACCATTTATCATACTTGATTATCAGTTTGATTGAACTCTATTTATCGTAAAGTGCTTGTGGCAGGAAACCGGGAATAATTTATGTGGATACTACGTTTGTGAGTTCATCTACAATGCGATGACCCCTAAGCGGGGCTACTCTGAAAAACAATTTCAAGTGCGTAAGGAATAATATTCACAATTTTATTTTATTACCATATATATGTATTGACCCCCTTCTTCAAATTAGATGTGGCAGATGCGGGATGAACTCCTATCACATGATCACATACGAGCAATTCAAGAAGAATTAGCGGGATTCTTTCTTGACCACGTCATAAATAAAACTGGAGAATACCATCTGGAAGTTTACATTAGATGTTAGGGATTGTAAGAGATCTTATATTGTATATATGTAGCTAGTAGCGTCGGATATATATATATATATATATATATATATATATATATATATATATGAAAACTTGTTATACGACCAATCTCTTGGAGAAAGAGAGGTCGATCACTTCTATCTCTATATGTTCATGACGATCTTCTGTCCTTAATGGTTCCTTCATTTGCTTACTAGCTAGCGTGTCGAGTTCTCTCTATAGTAGCTAGCATCGACCAAGCACGGAAAAAGAGAGGACACTTCTCTCTATTAATTAGCTAGGTAAAACAATATTAAACCCCTAAATTAACCGTCCAAAACCCCCTAAACCCCCTCCCTTTCAAAAAAACCCCAGCAACTGCTAGATGCTGACCGTGGATGCCTTTTGGTCCCGGTTGGTATTACCAACCGGGACTAAAGGTCCTCCTGCCTGGTCTCCCCGGCAGAGGCCACATGGAGCCCCTTCTATCCCGATTTATAAGAGAACCGAGACTAAAGGTTTTGGGCTTTAGCCCCGACCCTTTAGTACCGGTTCCAGAACCAGGACAAATGGGCCTTACGAACCGGGACAAATGGGCCTTTTTATACTAGTGTGGGCTCGCTAACTGATCCATCACAACAAACAACGACTGTGGTTTCAACAAGCTGCTAGCACGGTTGCAACATCCCCATGGACATGGTATCAAGTGTTGGGGGGAATGAAGCATGAAAAACAAAAAAATTCCTACGAGCACCCAAGATCTATCTATGGAGATGCATAAGAACGAGAGGAGAGATTATGTCTACGTACCCTCGAAGACCGTTAAGCGGAAGTGTATAATACGCGGTTGATGTAGTCGTACTCTTCATGATTCAATCGCGATCCAGTCCGATTCAGTGCTGAACGGACGACACTTCCACGTTCAGCACATGTGCGGCTCGGTGACGTCTCCATCTCCTTGATCCAGCAAGTGAGGGCGGAGAAGTAGATGATATCTCGACCAACACGATGGCATGGTGGAGATGGTTGGGATCAGTGCCAGCAGGGCTTAGCCAAGCACCTTTGAAATTAAGAACGAGAAAGAACGGGAGAGACGAGAGGGAGATGGCTGCCTCAAGGGAGAGGACTTGTTGTGTTCAGCCCTCCCTTCCCCTCCACTATTTATAGGAGGCAAGGGGGAGGAGGGGCGCAACCCTGGCCTCTCCTCCAAGAGAGGGGTGGCGGCTAGGGAGCCCTGCATGGACTCCCCTCCGAGGTGCCTTTCCCCCCAAGGTTTCTACCCCCTAGCCGCATGGGCCCTTGGGAGGCTGGCTCAATAAGGCTAGGGAGCCCCCTTACAGCCCATGTTGGCCTCAGGGGCGTTGTGGAACCCTCCATGGACTTCCAAACCCCTATGAAATCCTTCGAAACCTTCTAGAAGCTGTCAGCTACAATAGCGGCAAAATCCAAAACTTTTCCGGTAGCCAAAATATGACTTTTTGTATGTAATATTTACCTACGAACCATTCCGAAGCTCCTCGTGACGTCTGCGGTCTGATTCGGTATTGTGAACAACATTTCAGTCACCAACATACATATTCCAATACTACTCTAGCGTCACCGAACGTTAAGCGTGCGGACACTATGGGTTCGAGAATCATGCAAACATGATCAAGACACCTCTCCGGCCAATAACCAATTGCATGACCTGGATGCCCATATTGGTTCCCACATATTCCACGAAGATCATTATCGGTCAAACCACGTTGTCAAGGATTCAGTCACTCCCATATGCAGTTTTCTTTATCCATCTCATACTTTGCCAAGCTACAAGTATAAGCTGAGTGCTTTTTTATTCCTACACGAAGCGCTTTTGGGGGGCACTCAACTTATACTCTTCTTTACCGAGAGCTCGGAAGTTGACGAGTGTATTTCTGGTGCACTCGGCTTATACTGCGGTATGCTAAGTGCCTAACAAATAACACTCGGGGAAAGTTAGCAAGGATTCACCAAGCACACCTGATCATATGTAGATATCACGCGCTTTGTTTACTTTGAGCTTGTGCACGTCTTAACTATTGTTTCTTATATGTACAATGTTAGTACCACAAGAACAGTCTATCTGCATGCAAAGTACAATATGTAGTGTGGAAAATGTATTCAGTAATAACAAGAAATAGCCTGTGTGGAGCTAATTAAAAGCCAAAAACTGAACAAGTCGTTCACATGTTGCCCGCAAGAAGAAATGCTTTCTTGCAAGATATTGCAATGAACAATTTACAACTGAAAGTTTCTAATTGCAGCTAATTAAAAGCCTAAAACTGAACAAGTCGTTGGCAAGAAGTATTGCTTTCAAGAAATTGCAATTAACAGTTCAAGCCAAAGGTTAGTTAGAATATCTCTAGAACTCTGGATCTGTGGATCACCAATCTTTCTGATACACCATATCGTTTCTTGCATTAGGGCAAGCATCATGACTGAATGACTAAGGAGAGTGAACAATGAACACAAGTATATATTCTCATATTCCAACTAAGACATATTTCCTTCCGTCGGAATTATGTGTCATTCAAACGGATGTATCTAGCACTAGTATCATATATAGAGATTTTTAGTTTCGTCCTTCAAGGGGCAAGACTGCAAAGCCCGATGCAGTACCATCAACCAATCTGACAACCATGTGATTGATGTGCTCCCATATTTTTTGGTTGCCGTCGTCGATATGCATCTCTTGGAGAACCATGGCGTTCTCCGCCAGGAATTTGGCCAACCGCAGACCAAAACGGTTAGACTCGTTCCTCTGGAATCTCAACCTCACACACCTCACACTACCAGGATAAAGCTCTATGCCGACGGCTTAGGCCATCGGCGTAGCCCCGATTCCCGTCGGCATAGGTCTATGCCGATGGCCCCCGTCGACATAGGCCCATCGGCACCATATATATTGGCGTACCACAAGTCACCGTCGGCACAAAAAAGCCATCGGCATATATGCTATGCCGACGGTGTCCGTACAGAGGTACTGACGGCTTAGGATGTCGGCATAGCTCCATGGGAAACGGCGTCCGGCAGCGCTGCCGTCAAGAGTGCATCACCTAGGGACGGCCACGGGTCCGTCCTATGCCGACGAACCCCGTCGGCATAGAGATCCATGTGGCGGCCTGCGATGGTTCCTTGGGCAAGCCTATGCCGACGGCCCGAGCCATCGTCTTAGGCTACAAAGATACGCCGACGGCCTAGCCGTCGGCATAGCTTGCCACATGGCAGGCGCTGGTTTCCCCTGGGGCGTGCATACGCCAATGGCTCAGGCCGTCGGCTTAGGCTACAATTATAAGCCGACGGCATAGCCGTCGGCATAGCTTGCCACATGGCAGGCACTGGTAATTCGGAGGCCCTCTATGCCGACGGCTATGCCGTCGGCGTACTTTTGCGCTTTTTTTTTCTTTTTCCTGTTTCATACAAATTCATTTCAGCTCCAAAATAACAGGGTATATACAATGAAATTTAATGCACAGCCAACAGCACCATCACATCATCACAACCAACATCACCACCATCACATCCTCACAACGGACAACATAAGCATATCAGAAACATAAGCATATCAAGAGCACAAGTCATCTAAAGGCAGAAGTCATCAGAAGTAGCGTAAAAAGACGGACGTCATCTAAAGAGCACTAGTCATCTAAGGAGCGCTAGTACGTCCACCTCCAAGGTCATCAACGCCAAGCCACCAAAGCTCAGGTCTTCACTGCTAGCGGCTGCGCTACCGCCTCGATGGATTGGAGTGACCGGGCTCCGTGAGTCGGGAGTGATGTGAACACCGACACCACCACCAACGGATGATCTACCGGTTCCCTGGATGTTTGAAAAGACATGTTGAGTGAATGATATTGTGTTGAAGAAACAGTAAGTGGTGGTTGAATAGTTTGGGGATGTACTAACCACCGTTGTCCCCGGTTGTTGTGCTAGAAATTCCTCAAAGGTAAGCAACACTGGTTGTGGTCCTGCAGCCGGTGGTGCTGGTTCCATTTCAGGAATCGTGCCGTTCCTCATGGTCTCAAACACGAGCTGCATGTTAATTGACAAAGCAAACACCAATTTCAAAAGAAATGAAAGTGTTAATATGGAAATGAAATGAAATGGGCTAAACTAACCGTCATCATGCGAGTGATGTGGTCCTGGACGGCTGCAACTCGCGCGCTCGATGCCATGGTCTCCTGTCGTGTGTACTCCATGTAGGCCTACAATATGACGTGATGGAACTCATTAAACATCTCAATGCGGAAAATAAAGTGAGCAATGAAGATAAGAGGGAAAAATACTTATAGAGTGCCGCTCGGCTAGGAGGGACTATGACTGCACAGTGGTTGTGGGCGTGCGGTGTCTTAGGCTTGGGTCGGTAGCTCAGAGCTGTGTGTAGGATATAGAAGGAGTGACCACAACATCCAGAACTGGCTGCCGACCATGAGCCTTCGGCCCCTTGCCAACCACCGCCCTGTCGTCCAAAGGCGCCTTGATGGGGTCAGGTGTGTCAGGATATAGATTCAGATACGCTGCAGAGTAGTTCTTCTTCTTCTCTACAGTGTTGCCGTAGTACTTGTCTTCCCCATGCTTGGGCCTCCTCCGAGTATGGGCGATCTCCCACGCCTCCATGTGTGAGAGCGGACGCTTGAGTTTCTCCTCCTGCACTAACAAACAGATGTTAGTCATACATAAAAAAGTGACGATAAATAGAAGACAATTGTTTAATGAGGTTCCTGAAGTGCCTTGTGGAGAAAGTGGTTCCGGTTTCCCTAAGCATGTACTCCCTCCTTCCCTCGGTTAGCCTTGTTTTTGCTGCTAGTAGCCGCCCAGGTTTCATCCTGACCACACCACAGGTCCACCAATGCCGCCCAAGACTCATCTTTTCCATAACACCAATTTGGACACACCTACATAATAGGAAGCATAATGGCATGGGTAACACAAAATGATGAAATTTACCACAAACTTCGGAATGAAAAATCGTTAATACTTACTGACAAGTACTCGTCCCTCTCCAAAGTAATGTGCCGCGCCTTCACTCCTTGCTTGGTCATCTTCATACCAAGATAGTCGTGATAGTATTGCGTGATGGCCACCAACCGCACCTCGTACTGCATCTGGCGGGCCTTCTTCTTCACTTGGCACAACACGATCTCGTCGGCAGTGGCCTTATGCTTCGGAAGAACTCGATAGTATTTCTACAATCGTTCATGAAACCAGAATGGAAGAGGCCATGAGTTAAATCATTCATGAAACCAGAATGGATGTCTACTTGTGAAGAGAACTCACCCAAAAATTAGTGGTCACGGCCTTAGCATGGGTCACATACTCCGCATGGGGGGACGCTTCCCAGTGCTCCCATGTCTTAGCCAAAACCCAAAGATCCGGGTGCCTGACTGGATCCGGACAGTACAGCCCCGACCAGTATTCCTTCAGCAAGACAGTGATGATGCCGTTGGGAACATGGGCCCCTTTAGGATGTACCCAGTTACTGCAAAAGATATAAAGTATGAAAATATTAGCATGTGACAAGCAAAAGATTTAAAGAATGAAAATATTAGGATGTGACAAGCAAAATAATTAAATTATTATTGAAATTATTTAATGGAACTTACTCTATCCCCTTTGGCTCAGTGAGCCACTTCTGCTCCTCGGTAGGAATATGCGTTGGGACCTTTGTGTTACCACGCAGCCATCCCTTATTGTTGCCATTCCCGCCACCACCATCATCCCCGCCTGCCTCCTCCTCCTCGTCCCCCTCCCTAACCTCCTCCTCCTCGTCCCCCTCCCTAACCTCCTCCTCCTCCTCCTCCGCCTCCTCCTCCTCCTCCTCACCCCCTCCTTGCAAACCATCACTGTTGTAACCGATTTCTTGCTCGGTCTCATCATCAGTATCAATCATATGATCTTCATTGTCTGACAGAGGTGGAGGCTCTTCCTCGTCATCAGCGTCTTCGTTTAACTTTTCTAGCATAAGTATGTTATTTTCATTAACAATGGTCTCACCATCATTCCATGCATCGTCATTGTTTGGATCCACATCGTCATCGCTCAGTGGTCTAGCGTCATCGTTTCTGACCACATCATCATCGGGTTGCTCTTGATAGAACACTCCCTCGTATGTCATGGGGTTAATGTTGTAGTAATCATCTTCATTCGGGTCCGGTAGCTTACCATGTGGCGACAACTTGAACACAACTTCCCAACCCGATATGTACTCTTTCTGGCATGGGTAAGGCAAATAATAAACTTGTGTAGCGGCGAATGTAATCTCGTATATATTTTGGACTCTTCCATAGTAGTCTACTGAATTTTGACCGGGGGTGTACACTCCGGTATTTATAGTTTTGGGATCAGGCCGACTGTTCTAGTGCTCCTCTGTATGGAAGCGATACCCATTCACATCATACTTTTTACATGTCATGACGGTAGGGTCAAAACCCATGGAAACCCATCTCAATTCATTATCCATAGATATGTTTGGATCATTTCCCTACAAGTATAATTGAAATTGTTGGGTGCATTAGTTCGGTTAACTAATAAATGTTGAACTACGTATTTAATAGGGGAATGTGGAAAATTACTTTCTCCATGAACCAAGCAACAAATTTTTTATTTCCAGGGTTTCCATGACGGAGAAGAGTAAGTGCCTCCGCCTCAGTAGGAGGATTCATTCCCGTCCATTCCTCTTGAAAGAAATCACTAAAAGAAGATAAGCGGTGTTAGACCGGGATTAAGTGAACATAGAACATGATGATGTGCATAAAAGAATGGTGTAGTGGTATTACCTCATCCACACTTCCTCGACTTCCTTGATGTTATGCAAGACATAGAACATAAGGTCCTCCCACTATTGTCGTGGCATGTTATAAGATTTCGAGGCCCCATCCCTGCCACCTTGCCCGTTGAATAGATGGAGCTTGGGTTGATACTTGGGCTCTTCTATATTGTATCGAGGTACCTTATTATGCAGATGGGGAACGTGGTGTGGATAGTATGATATCCTGAGGTTTGACACCTCCTCTAGGATAACTGCCTCAGCTATGGAAGCTTCAATCTTAGATTTGTTTCCACATTTCTGTCAGAGATGCTTGTTCTATCTCTCAGGGAAATACTGCCAACGATTCTGCATAGGCCCCCCCAACAATACCTCTTTCGCGAGGTGCAGAATGAGATGTGTCATTGGAGTAAAGAAGCCTGGCAGAAAGATCTTCTCTAGCTTGACTATCAACTCTGGTGCCTTCTCATGCAATTGTTCAATCACATCTTTACTTACTTCTTTAGCATAGTGCGTGCGGAAGAAATGGCTTAGTTCGGCAAGCACTCACCAGACATGCTCGAGGACATAGCCTCGAACCATCACTGGCATTATCTGCTCAATCCACACATGGTAGTCATGACTCTTGAGCCCGATCACTTTGCCCGTTGAAAGATTGACTCCCTTACTTATATTCGATGCATAACCATCGGTGAACTTCAAAATGTGTTTCATCCAGATAAATACTTCCGCCTTTTCTGGCGGTTTAAGGACAAAGTTAGCATCTGGCTTGAACCAGCTTCTCCGATCGCCTGTGGGAGGCTTCATGTTTAGACGTGGTCTATCACAAATTCTATGTTGATCGGCTCTAGCTTTAAGGTTATCCTTCATCTTATCAGGAATGTTTAGGATCGTGCGAATAAGGGACTCTACGACATTCTTTTCGGTGTGCATCACATCAATGTTGTAAGGAAGTTTGAGGTCCTTGAAATAGGGAAGCTTCAAGAAGGGGGTAATGTGAGTCCAGTTGTGCGTCTCACCATATCCCTCGAAGCGTTTTCCTTTGTCTTTGCCTTTGACTTTAGGCTTGAGAGCTTTTAGCTGAGCAAGAACATCTGCCATCAAAAATGTTGGAATCTCGGTTACTTCATGGACAACCCGACCTTTCGTGAAGTTCTTCCTGTCTTCCCTGTCTGGATGGTCTAGAGGGAGGAACTGTCGATGCGGGTCAAAGGCTGAATGCTTGCCACCCTTCTACAGCCAAATCAAACGCAGAGCCTGCATGCACACTGGGCATGGCATCTTCCCATTTGTACACCATCGGCATAATAGAGCATAGCCGGGAAAGTCATGCATGCAATACATCAACCAAACTTTCATCAAGAACTTTTCTGCAGATGTCGGTCGTATGTCAACCTTGGGAAGTACCAAGAATGGTGCAAATCATCAACCAGTGACTGCATAAACACTGCCAAATTCTTCCCCGGGTATTCAGGCCCTGGAATAATCAGCGACAAGAACATGGTGTTGCGTTGCATTAGGACACCTGGAGGGAGATTGAGTGGAATAACAAACACGGGCCAGCAGCTGTATGGATTGGTCGATATACCTTATGGATTGACGCCATCACCTGTTATTGCAACTCTGACATTCCCAGCCTCTACTGCTTCCTCGGGGTATTCTTCATCGAACGACTTCCATGCTTCACCTTCTGATGGATGTACGATTTTATTTGGAAGATACCTTTTACCTTCCTTGTGCCACTTCATCATTTTGGCAGACTCCTCCATGATGAAAAGGCGCTGCAGTCTTTGTATGAAATCGAGATACCAAAGAACCTTAGCGGGGATGGTTAGCTGCCTTTTCTCACCATCCTCACCGACCACCTCAAGGTACCGAGACGAACCACACTCCCTATAGTACTTGTCATTCGCATACTCGTACCTAAACAAAAGGCAATTCTTCAGACAAACATGTATTTTCTTATAATCCATAGAGAGTGCCTTCATGATTTTCTTTGTAGCGTACATGCTTTTCGGCAGTTGATGACCCTCGGGAAGGCTGTTAGCCCATACTCCCAAGAATGCTTCAAAGCATTTCTGGCTACATCCATACCCAACCTTGACTGCAATAAGTTGCGAGATGGCATCCAGCTGAGATATTTTGGCACCCTCATAAAGAGGTTTCTTTGATGAGGCCAAGACCTCCAAGAAGGCCTTTGCGATTGCCTCTGGCTCCTCCAGTTCATTCTCTGAAGGTGTCACATTTGTCGTTTCTATAGCAATAACATAATCTAGCATGTCCCTGACCCCGTCGTCTTCATAACCATCGATGCATTGTTGCATCACCTCCTGCCTTCCACGGTCATGCTCAGCTAAGTTTATCGGTGGCATGTCAAGGTTTGCCATATATCCGTGTGTGCGAAGGTGGTCAGTCATGTCCTTTTGATTTTTACGGTGACGTCTGCCACATCTCGCACATGGGCATGGTGGGATAATTCTCATTGGATTACGGAATATATCCTTCAAATACACATCCGTTTTCGCGATCCACTCTGATGTTACTCGATTTCGACGAATAAAACCACTGTACATCCATTGATTATCTTCCATCCTTTGTTTTATTGGGATCCACACAACAAAATTAAGGATCATTTGAATTAATCACATCAAATTTTTATTTTCTTCTGCGGTGAATCCAACAACATCTCTAATAGGTAAAGATGGGTCCTAATCCCATTTGAGGATGTCTAGATTGAGTACGTTCTCCATGCTCTACCCCATTCCGAGACAAAATTTTGGCAACACCTCCCCGCTGTTCTCCAGATACACGTCTCGGCAAATAGCCGAGAGAATGTGCTCCGGAGAACAATGGGGAGGCGCCACTGAAATCTTGTCTCGGAATGGGGTAGGGCATGGAGAACGTACCCAATCTACACATCCTCTGGCTGTCCGTGGAAAACGCTAGACAATCCAAAAGAGTTGCGGTGATAAATATGCAATTTAATGCATATTTATCGATGCAACCCTTTCGGACGGGAGACACCTAGATTACGGGACTTGACGTGACAAGAAAATCTAGTGACATAAAAAAACCCTGCAAATTCCACCACGACAAAAATTTAGAACATCAAAACTCATAAAGCATATTTAAAGCATCTAAACAAGCATTCATTTAATTTAGCATCATGTAGGCAAAAAAACTGACAATATTAACAATATATTAATCATCATCATCATCTATCATCATCTAACAATCATCATCTATCTAACATCAAACTATTTATATATCTAACTAATTTATCTAACATCAAACATCAGCAGAGAAGCTCACCTCCCACAGGAGCAGTAGCCGAGGTCGGGGCGGATTTGAGGCAGGGCTGGCCGGCCGGATTCACGCACGGGATGGGGTGGGGGAGGACGGGAGATGTTGGGAGCGGCTCCACCGGTCGGGGTCGGGGCCGGGGGCAGCGGCCGGAGACGGGGAAGGGACCGGTGGTAGCAGGTGGTGGGGGCGGGGTGGTGGGGCGAGGCAGGAGAGGGTCGGGGACGGATGGGGCGAGGCGGCGGGGCAGCGTTCGGGCGACGGGGTGAGGCGGCGGTCGGGCGGTGGGGCGAGGCGGCGACAGGGCAGTGGGGCGAGACGGTGGGGTGGCGTCCGGGCGGTGGGGCGAGGCGGCGGGGCGGCGTCCGGGCGGCGGGGCGAGGCGGCGGCCAGGCGTCGGGGCGAGACGGCGGCTGGGCGGCGGGGCGAGGCGGCGGCCGGGTCGAGCCGGGGCGAGGCGGTGGCTGGGCCAGGCCGGGGGGCGGCGTGGGTAGGGCAGCGGCGACGGGCGAGAGAGTGGCGGCGTGGGTCGGGGTCGAGAGGGTGGAGGAGGTGAGTGGAGGAGAATCCATGCACTGGGTGGATAATGTTCACCTATGCCGACGGCTTAGCCGTCGGCATAAGTTGCGGGGCCACATGTAGAACCTGTGCCGACGGCTTAGCCGTCGGCATATCTCTATTGATTTTCTTTGCAATCATTCTAATTTATTTTTTAAATGACCCTAGGAATTTTTTAAATTTCCTATGCATGCCACATCATTTTCACACATGCAATAGGGCCTGATGCTTTGTGTCGGTGGCATTGCTACATCGGGAGACCCCATCGACCGCACTAACCCTAGCCACCTATACGGGGACACTGTCGTCCATTGAGGGGGGCCACACCCCAGAGTCGCGTGCCGGGTGCTTGCACCTACCACCACACTTCCAGACGTATAAAAAGGACCAATGCAAGACCTGGCGACATTGCCTCCCCCCAAGTACCCCGTCCCGTCTAACCCTAGCACTGTTGACCGCACAGGTCTACCCCTTTGACTTTCACCGAACGAGGTATGAACGATGGAAAGTTTCACCTGGGTGTGATAGGCCAGCCCATAGATACACTCTGGATCATGGTCTAGGCCCAACCCAGTGCAATATTGCCTGGGTGTCTCCCCGACGTGGTCGTTTCCACCCTCCGTGCAATGCTGACAGCGACGTTCGTGAGGGGGGTCACACTACGGAGCCACGTGCTGACTGCTTGCACCTGCCACCACACCTCTAGATGTATAAGAAGTCCCGGCGCAAGACTTGGCGGCATTGCTACCCCCGCAAGTCCCCCATCCCGTATAACCATAACACAGTTGACCAGACGGGTCTACCCCTTTGACTTTCACCGGACGAGGTATGACCAATGAACATTTTCACCTGGCTATGATTGTCACGCCATAGGTACACTTCAGATCAAGGTCTGGGCCCAACCCACCACAAGGTTCCCTTTGTGTCTCCCCGCCGCGAGCATTTCCCCCCTCCGTGCGACGGCGGCATCGACGTCCGTGAGAGGGGCCACACCCCGGAGCCGTTTGCCGGGTGCTTGCGCCTGCCACCACACTTCCAGACATGTAACGGGGCCCAGCGCAAGACCTGGTGGCATTGCTATCCCCCAAGCACCCCGTCCCGTCTAACCCTGACCCTGTTCACCGGACGGATCTACCCCTTTGACTTTCACCAACCCATATCACAACCCTGACCCTGTTCACCGATGGACATATTCACTAGGTTGTGATATGCCAGCCCATAGCAACATCTTAGAACAAGGTCCTGGCCCAACCCACCACAAGATTCCCTCCGTGTCGACCCAACCCGAGCGTTTCCCCCCTCCACGTGTCGGCGGCAGCGCCGTCCGTGAAGGGGGTCACACTCCGGAGCCGTGTGCCGGGTGCTTGCGCCTGCCACCACAGTTCCGGACATGTAACAAGGCCCAACGCCAGACCTGGCGGCATAGTTACCCCCCAAGAACCCCGTCCTGTCTAACCCTCGCACTGTTGACCGGACGGATCTACCCCTTTGACTTTCACCGGACGGTGTATGTCTAATGGACATATTCACCTGGCTGTGATTGTCATGCCATAGGTACACTTCGGATCAAGGTCCGGGCCCAACCCACCACAAGGTTCCCTTTGTGTCTCCCCGACGCGAGCGTTTCCCCCTCCATGCGATGACAACATCGACGTCCATGAGAGGGACCACGGCCCGGAGCCACGTGCCGGGTGCTTGCGCCTGTCACCACACTTCCAGACGTGTAACAGGGTCCAGCGCAAGACCTGGCGGCATAGATCACATTAGAGATAAATGTCATATATATATATATATATTACTAACATACTCAAAATATTTCATGCGAAAGAACATGAGGTCACACCAAATTGATGTATAATTTGCACATGTTTATGTTTAGATAAGACAAATTTACCTAAAAACAGATTAAAAGTATATAATAGAAATATATGGTTTGTATTTAGAAAACACATAAAAAAACAGACAAAACAAATATGCCGACGACATAACCGTCGGCATACTTGTGCTTGCATCGACCAGGAACTGCCCACCACACGCCTCATATCGATGACGTGCCACGCACCGCGGATCGATGACGTGGATACGTAGCTATGCTGACGGTTTGACCGTCGGCATATCTATGCCGACGGCCTCCGTTAGAACCATCGGCATAGATCTGACGGCGTCAGACCACCATCCCACCCTCGGGTCGCCTACGTCACCTCTAAGCCGACGACGCCCCACATATACCGATGACCTGGGTCGGTATAGAGCAAGATATGCTGACGACTTTTATACGCCTACGGCCCCCGTCGGCGTAGGGCTCACTTTGCCGACGAGTTTTCTATGCCTACGGTATTTTGCCAGCCATCGGCATACAGGTATCTATGCCGACGGTGGCCGTCGGCGTAAGCAGTTATTCTGGAAGTGTCAGGCTACTCGGCAGGCAGGTGAAGGACTATCCAGTCAAGCCATGGATATAATCAAGCACCTCATATGACATCATCAGGTTCTTGAATCTGCGGCATAAGAAGCGATTTACTGACTTGTCACTACCAGGATAAACCTCTACGCCGACGACTTAGGCCGTCGGCGTAGCCCCGATTCCCGTCGGCATAGGTCTATGCCGAGGGCCCCCGTCGGCATAGGCCCGACGGCACCATATATGTCGGCATACCACAACTCACTGTCGGCACAAAAAAGTTGTCAGCATATATGCTATGCCGACGGTGTCCGTATAGAGGTACCGACGGCTTAGGCCGTCGGCATAGCTTCAT
The DNA here is from genome assembly GCA_022496015.1 of Hordeum marinum. Classification (NCBI taxonomy): domain Eukaryota; kingdom Viridiplantae; phylum Streptophyta; class Magnoliopsida; order Poales; family Poaceae; genus Hordeum; species Hordeum marinum. The sequence goes on along the minus strand of CM039674.1, from coordinate 469,020,782 downwards.
GGCAAATGGCGTCCGGCAGCGCTGTCGTCAAGAGTGCACCACCCAGGGATGGCCATGTGTCCATCCTATGCCGACGGCCCCCGTCGGCATAGAGAGCCACGTGGCGGCATGTGATGGTTCCTTGGGCAAGCCTATGCTGACGGCCCGGGCCGTCGGCTTAGGCTACAAAGATACGCCGACAGCCTAGCCGTCGGCATAGCTTGCCATGTGGCAGGCACTGGTATCCCCTGGGGTGTGCATACGCCGACGGCTCAGGCCGTCGGCTTAGGCTACAACTGTACGCCGACGTCATAGCCGTCGGCATAGCTTGCCACGTGGCAGCCACTGGTAATTTGGAGGCCCTCTATGCCGACGGCTATGCCGTCGACGTAGTTTTGCGCTGTTTTTTTTCTTTTTCATGTTTCATACAAATTCATTTCAGCTCCAAAATATAGGTATATACAATGAAATTTAACGCACAGCCAACATCACCATCACATTGTCACAACCAACACCACCACCATCACATCCTCACAACGAACAAAATAAGCATATCAGAAACATAAGCATATCAAGAGCACAAGTCATCTAAAGGCAGAAGTCATCGAAAGTAGCGTAAAAGGCGAACGTCATCAAAAGAGCACTAGTCATCTAAGGAGCGCCAGTACGTCCACCTCCAAGGTCGTCAATGCCAAGTTCGCCAAAGCCCAGATCTTCACTGCTAGTGGCAGCGCTACCGCCTCGGTGGATTGGAGTGACCGGGCTCCATGACTCGGGAGTGATATGAACACCGACACCACCACCAACGGATGATCTACCGGTTCCCTAGATGTTTGAAAAGACATGTTGAGTGAATGATATTGTGTTGAATAAATAGTAAGAAGTGGTTGAATAGTTTGGGGATGTACTAACCACCGTTGTCCCCGGTTGTTGTGCTAGAAATTCCTCAAAGGTAAGCAGCACTGGTTGTGGTCCTGCAGCTGGTGGTGCTGGTTCCATTTTAGGAATCGTGCCATTCCTCATGCTCTCAAACACGTGCTGCATGTTAATTGACAAAGCAAACACCAATGTTAGAAGAAATGAAAGTCTCAATATGGAAATGAAATGAAAGGGGCTAAACTAACTGTCATCATGCGAGTGTTGTGGTCCTGGAAGGCTGCAACTCTCACGCTCCACGCCATGGTCTCCTATCGTGTGTACTCCATGTAGGCCTACAATATGACGTGATGGAACTCATTAAACATCTCAATGCGGAAAATAAAGTGAGCAATGAAGATAAGAGGGAAAAATACTTACAGAGCTCCGCTCGGCTAGGAGGGACTATGACAGCACAGTGGTCGTGGGCGTGCGCTGTCTTAGGCTTGAGTCGGTAGCTCGGAGCTATGCATAGGAGATAGAAGGAGTGACCACAACATCCAGAACCGACTGCCGACCATAAGCCTTCGGCCCCATGCCAACCACCGCCCTGTCGTCCAAAGGCGCCTTGTGTTGGGCAACGTTGCATGGAAACAAAAAATTCTTACACACACGCAGATCTATCCATGGTGATGAGCATCTAATAGAGGGAGAGTGGATCTACATACCCTTGTAGATCGCTAAGCGGGAAGCGTTAAGAAACGCGGTTGGTGTAGTCGAACGTCTTCGCGATCCAAATCGCCGTGCGTCCCGCGATCCAATCACGATCCGTCCCACGATCCGATCACGATCCGTCCCACGAACTTGATCACGATCCGTCCCACGAACTTGATCACGATCCTTCCGATCTAGCACCGAACGGACGACACCTCCGCGTTCAACACACGTACAGCTTGATGACGATCTCCACCATCTTGATCCAGCAAGAGAGAGTGGAGAGGAAGAAGAGTTCTCTGGCAGCCTGACGGCGCTCCGGCGATGGTGGTGGAGCAATTCCGGCAGGGCTTTGCCTAAGCACTGCAGAAAACCGATCTTGAGGAGAAACTATGCACTGGAGGAACGGGTAGCACGTGGCTGAAATTCTAGTGCAAAAACCCTCAATAACACCAATATATATAGGAGGAAGAAAGGAGGTGCCTTGTCCCAAGGGCCAAGCCACCAAGGAGTCGGCCGAACCAAGGGTGGAGGTGGAGTCCACCTCCAATCCTAGTAGGACTAGGATTCACCCTTTTTTTTGCCTTTTCCCACTTTTTCTCTTAGGACTTTTTCTTCCAGCTGCATGGGCCTCTTGTGGTTGTTCCACCAGCCCACTAAGGGATGGTTTCCACTCTCCCACAGCCCATTTAGCCTCTTGGGTCGAAATACTCCTCCCGGAGGCCTCCCGGTACACAACCGGCACTCCCAGTACACTACCGATGAGAACAAAACTTTTTCCAACGACCAAAATGGGACTTCCTATATATGAATATTTACCTCCGGACCATTCCGGAGCTCCTTGTGATGTCCGGGATCTCATCCGGGACTCCGAACAAACTTCGGTCACCACCATACACAACTCTATACTACCGAAACGTCACCAAACCTTAAGTGTGCAGGCCCTGTGGGTTCGAGAACTATGTAGACATGACCGAGACACCTCTATAGTCAATAACCAATGGCGGGACCTGGATGTTCACATTGATTCCTAAATATTCTACGAAGATCTTTATCGGTCGAACCTCTATGTCAAGGAGTCAGTTAATCCCGTATGATGTTCCCTTTGTTCTTTGGTATGTTTCTTGCCGGAGATTCGATCGTCGGTATCTCCATACCTAGTTCAACCTCGTTACTAGCAAGTCTCTTTACTCGTTCCATAATACAAGATCTCGTAACTAACACTTAGTCACATTGCTTGCAAGGCTTATTGTGATGCTGTATTATCGAGTGGGCCCTGAGATACCTCTCCGTCACACGGAGTAACAAATCCCAGTATTGATCCATGCCAACTCAACAGACACCCTTGGAGACACCTGTAGAGCACCTTTATAGTCACCCAGTTACGTTGCGACGTTTGATACACACAAGGCACTCCTCCGATATCTGTGAGTTGCATGATCTCATGGTCATAGGAACATATACTTGACATGCAGAAAAACAATAGCAATAAACTGACACGATCATAAGCTACGTTTGTAGTTTGGGTCTTGTCCATCACATCATTCTCCTAATGATGTGATCCCGTTATCAAATGACATCCCATGTCCATGGCTAGGAAACCTGAACCATCTTTCGATCAACGAGCTAGTTCACTAGAGGCATACTAGGGACATTGTGTTTGTCTATGTATCCACACATGTATCCATGTTTCCACTTCATACAATTATAGCATGGATAATAAACGATTATCATGAACAAGGAAATACAATAATAAACACTTTATTTATTGCCTCTAGGGCATATTTCCAACAGTCTCCCACTTGCACTAGAGTCAATAATCTAGTTCACATCACTATGTGATTTACATTGTAGTGAATCGAACACCCATGCAGTTCTGGTGTTGATCATGTTTAGCCCTTGGAAGAGGTTTAGTCAACGGGTCTGCAACATTCAGATCCATGTGCACTTTGCAAATATTTGTCTTTCTCCATGACGTAATCGCGGATGGAGTTGAAGCATCGCTTTATGTGTATGGTCTTCTTGTGAAACCTTGGTTCCTTGGACAGAGCAATGGCACCAGTGTTGTCATAGAATAGGTTCATTGGGTTCAGTGCACTGGGCACTACTCGAAGATCTGTCATGAACTGCTTCATCCAGACACCTTCCTTTGCCGCCTCCGAGGCTGCGATGTATTCCGCTTCGCACGTAGAATCAGCTACCACACTTTGCTTGGAACTGCACCAGCTTACCGCTCCCCCATTAAGAATAAATACATATCTGGTTTGCGACTTAGAGTCGTCCAGATCAGTGTCAAAGCTTGCATCGACGTAACCCTTTACGACAAGCTCTTCATCACCTCCATAAACGAGAAACATTTCCTTAGTCCTTTTCAGGTACTTAAGGATATTCTTGACCGCTTGCCAGTGCTCCATTCCAGGATCACTTTGAAACCTTTCGGCCATACTTATGGCAAGGCTGACATCGGGTCTTGTGCACAGCATCGCATACATGATAGAGCCTATGGCTAAAGCATAGGGGATGTCACTCATCTTTTCTCTATCTTCTGTAGTTACTGGGCAATGAGTCTTACTCAACTTCACACCTTGTAACACATGCAAGAACCCCTTCTTGGACTGTTCCATTTTGAGCTTCTTCAAAACTTTATCAAGGTATGTGCTCTGTGAAAGTGCTATTAAGCGTCTCGATCTATCTCTATAGATCTTAATGCCTAATATGAAAGCAACTTCTACTAGGTCCTTCATTAAAAAACTCTTGTTCAAATATTCCTTCACGCTGTCCAGAATTTCTATATTGTTTCCAATCAGCAATATGTCATACACATATAATACTAGAAACGCTATAGAGCTCCCACTCACTTTCTTGTAAATACAAGCTTCTCCGTAAACTTGTATAAACTCAAACGCTTTGATCACCTCATCAAAGCGCTTTATTCCAACGCTGAGATGCTTGCACTAGTCCATAAATGGATCGATGGAGTTTGCAAACTTTGTCAGCATTCTGTGGATCGACAAAACCTTCGGGTTGCATCATATACAACTCTTCCTCAAGGAAACCATTGAGGAACGCTGTTTTGACATCCATCTGCCAAATTTCATAGTCGAAATAAGCAGCTATTGCTAACATGATTCTGACAGACTTAAGCATCGCTACGGGTGAGAAAGTATCATCGTAGTCAACTCCTTGAACTTGTGAAAAACCCTTTGCCACAAGTCGAGCTTTATAGACGGTGACATTACCGTCCGCGTCTGTCTTCTTCTTAAAGATCCATTTGTTCTGAATGGCCTTTCGCCCTTCAGATAATACTTCCAAAGTCCATACTTTGTTTTCATACATGGATCCCATCTCGGATTTCATGGCCTCTAACGATTTCTCGGAATCTGGGCTCATCACTGCTCCTCCATAGCTCGTAGATTCATTGTTGTCCAACAACATGACCTCCAAGACAGGGTTGCCGTACCACTCAGGGGTAGTACGCGGCCTTGTCGACCTATGAGGTTAATAGCAGCTTGATCTGAAGCTTCATGAACATCATCATTAACTTCCTCTTCTACCGTCGTAGGTTCCACAGAAACATCTTTCTACGCTGCGCTACTTTTTGGTTGAAGTAAAGGTTCAATAACCTCATCAAGCTCTATTTTCCTCCCACTCAATTCTTTTGAGAGAAACTCTTTCTCATGAAATGTTCCGTTCTTAGCGACAAACAGTTTGCCTTCGGATCTGAGATAGAAGGTATAACCAACTGTCTCTTTCGGGTATCCTATGAAGACGCATTTCTCCGCTTTGGGTTCCAGCTTTTCAGGCTGAAGCTTTTTGACATAAGCATCACATCCCCAAACTTTAAGAAACGACAACTTTGGCTTCTTGACAAACCACAGTTCATATGGCATCGTCTCAACGGATTTTGATGGTGCCCTATTTAAAGTGAATGCAGCTGTCTCTAATGCATAACCCCAAAACGATAGTGGCAAATCAACAAGAGACATCATAGAACGCACCATATCTAATAAGGTTCGATTACGACGTTCAGACACACCATTACGCTGTGGTGTTCCGGGCGGTGTCAACTGTGAAACAATTCCACACTGTCTTAAGTGACTGCCAAAGTCATAACTCAGATATTCACCTCCTCGATCAGATCGTGGGAACTTAATCTTCTTGTTATGATGATTCTCAACTTCACTCTGAAATTGCTTGAACTTTTCAAACGTTTCAGACTTGTGTTTCATTACGAAAATATACCCATATCTACTTAAGTCATCTGTGAAGGTGAGAAAATAACGATATCCACCACGCGCTGTAACATTCATTGGACCACACACATCAGTATGCATGATTTCCAATAAGTCACTCGCCCGTTCCATTGTTTCACAGAATGACGTTTTAGTCATCTTTCCCATGAGGCATGGTTCACATGTGTCAAGTGATTCAAAATCAAGTGACTCCAAAAGTCCATCAGCATGGCGCTTCCTCACGCGTTTTACACCAATATGACCTAAACGGCAGTGCCACAAGAAAGTGGTACTATCATTATCAATTCTACATCTTTTGGCATCAATGTTATGAACATGTGTGTCATCACTATCAAGATTCAACATGAATAAACCCCTAACATTGGGTGCATGACCATAAAACATATTACTCATATAAATAGAACAACCTTTATTCTCTGATTTAAATGAGTAACCGTCTCACAATAAACGAGATCCAGATATAATGTTCATGCTTAACGCAGGCACTAAATAACAATTATTCAGGTTCATCACTAATCCCGATGGTAATCGAAGAGAGAGCGTGCCGACGGTGATCACATCAACCTTGGAACCATTTCCCACGCGCATCGTCACTTCGTCCTTTGCCAGCCTTCGTTTTTTCCGTAGTTCCTGCTTTGTGTTGCAAATGTGAGCAACCGAACCGGTATCAAATACCCAGGCACTACTACAAGAGCTATTAAGGTACACATCAATAACATGTATATCATATATACCTTGTTTGTCGTTGGCCGCCTTCCTGTCAGCCAGGTACTTGGGGCAGTTCTGCTTCCAGTGACCAGTTCCCTTGCAATGAAAGCACTCAGTTTCTGGCTTGGGTCCATGCTTGGGCTTCTTTACAGGAGTAGCAACTGCTTTGCCATCCTTCTTGGTTTTACCCTTCTTGCCCTTGCCCTTGACATTGCCATTTTTCTTGAAACTAGTGGTTTTATTGACCATCAACACTTGATGTTCTTTCTGGATTTCAGACTCAGCGACTTTTAGCATCGCAAACAACTCGGCGACTGACTTGTTCATCCCGTGCATGTTATAGTTCATCACAAAGCTCTTGTAACTAGGTGGTAGTGATTTGAAGAACTCTGTCAGTGATCGCCTCTGGCGGAAGGGCAATTCCCAACTCCGCTAGACGAGTTGAATACCTAGACATTCTGAGTATATGTTCACTAATAGACCCGTTCTCCTCCATCTTGCAAGCATAGAACTTATCAAAGGTTTCATACCTCTCGATCTGGGCGTTCTTCTGAAAGATAAACTTCAACTCCTAGAACATCTCATATGCTCCATGACGTTCAAAACGTCTTTGAAGTCCCGGTTCTAAGCCATACAATATTGCACACTGAACTATTGAGTAATCTCCAGTACGTGCCTCTCAAGCGTTCTTAACGTCTTCGGAGGTCATGTCTTCTGGTTGGTCACCAAGCGGTGCATCAAGGATATATGATTTCTGGGAAGCCGTGAGGATAATCCTCAGATTACGGGCCCAATCAACAAAGGTAGTTCCATCATCTTTCAACTTAGCTTTCTCTAGGAACGCATTAAAATTCACGGGTGCTACTGCGCGAGCCATTGATCTACAACATAAATATGCAAAGTTTACTTAGACTATTATTCAAGATAATGAGTTTAGTTAATCAAATTACTAAAGCTCCCACTCAAATTGACATCCCTCAGGTCATCTGAGTGTCACGTGATCCAAATCCACCAACTCAAGTCCGATCATCACGTGAGTTGAGGTGGCTTCAATGGTGAACATCATTATGTTGATCATATCTACTATATGACTCATGTTCGACCTTTTGGTCTCTTGTGTTCCGAGGCGATGTCTGTACATGCTAGGCTCGTCAAGTTTAACCCAAGTGTTCTGTGCGTGCAACACTGGCTTGCACCCATTGTATGTGAACGTAGAGTCTATCACACCCGATCATCACGTGGTGTCTCAACACGACGAACTTTCGCAACGGTGCACACTCGGGGAGAACACAATTTATCTTGAAATTTAAGTGAGGGGTCACCTTATAATGCTACTGTCGTACTAAGCAAAACAAGGTGCATAAAAGGATTAACATCACATGCAATTTATAAGTGACATGATATGGCCATGAACTTGTGCTTTAGATCTCCATCTTGAAAGCACCAGAATGTTCTCCATCGTCACCGGCACGACACCATGATCTCCATCATCTTGATCTCCATCAACATGTCGCCATCGGGGTTGTCACATCCAACATGCTTCTACTACTATTGCTACCGTTTAGCGATAAAGTAAAGCATTACATAGCGCTTAATGATTCACACGCAAGTCATACAATAATTAAAGACAACCCTATGGCTACTGCCGGTTGCCGTACTCATCGACATGCAAGTCGTGAAATTCTATACATCACATGATCATCTCATACATCACATATATCACATCATGTAATTGGCCATATCACATCACAACATACCCTGCAAAAACAAGTTAGACGTCCTCTAATTGTCGTTGCATGTTTTACGTGGCTGCTATGGGTTTCTAGAAAGAACGATTCTCACCTACACATAAACCACAACGGTGATACATAATTTGCTTTTCAACCTTCTCAAGGACCACCTTTGTCGAATCCGATCCAACTAAAGTGAGAGAAACTGCCACCCGCAAGCCATCTAGGCAACAAGTTGCGTTGAGGGAACTGGTCTCTCGTAAGTGTACGAGTAACGTTGGTCCGGGCCGCTTCATCTCACAATACCGCTGAACCAAAATCCGACCAAGGGAGGAAGCAATCTAAGCATCAACGCCCACAAACCTTTTGTGTTCTACTCGAGATCTCATCTACACATAGACCTAGCTCATGATGCCATTGTTGGGGAATGTTGCATGGGAAACCTAAAATTTCCTATGCACACACAGACCTATCCATGGTGATGAGCATATATGAAAGGGAGAGTGGATCTACATACCCTTGTAGATCGCTAAGTGGGAAGCGTTAAGAAACGCGGTTGGTGTAGTCGAACGTCTTCACGATCCAAATCGCCATGCATCCCGCGAGCCAATCATGATCCGTCCCGCGATCCAATCACGATCCGTCCCGCGATCCGATCATGATCCATCCCACGAACTTGATCACGATCCGTCCCACGAACTTGATCACGATCCTTCCGATCTAACACCGAACGGACGGCACCTCCACGTTCAGCACACGTATAGCTTGATGACGATATCCACCGTCTTGATCCAGCAAGAGGGAGTGGAGAGGAAGAAGAGTTCTCTGACAGCCTGACGGCACTCCGGTGATGGTGGTGGAGCAATTCCGGCAGGGCTTCGCCTAAGCACTGCAGAAAACCGATCTAGAGGAGAAACTATGCACTGGAGGAACGGGTAGCACGTGGCTGAAATTCTAGTGCAAAAACCCTCAATGGCACTAGTATATATAGGATGAAGAGAGAATGTGGCTTGGCCCAAGGGCCAAGCCACCAAGGAGTCGGCCGAGCTAAGGGTGGAGGTGGAGTCCAGCTCCAATCCTAGTAGGACTAGGATTCACCCTTTTTTTGCCCTTTTCCACTTTTTCTCTTAGGACTTTTTCTTCCAGCAGCATGGGCCTCTTGTGGTTGTTACACCAGCCCACTAAGGGCTGGTTTCCACTCTCCCACAGCCCATGTAGCCTCTAGGGTCGAAATACTCCTCCCAGAGGCCTCCCGGTACACTACCGGCACTCCCGGTACACTACCGATGAGACCGAAACTTTTTCCCGCGACCAAAACGGGACTTCCTATATATGAATCTTTACCTCCGGACCATTCCGGAGCTCCTCGTGACATCTGGGATCTCATACGGGACTCCGAACAAACTTCGGTCACCACCATACACAACTCTATACTACCGAAACGTCACCAAACCTTAAGTGTGCAGACCCTGCGGGTTCGAGAACTATGTAGACATGACCGAGACACCTCTACGGTCAATAACCAATGGTGGTACCTGGATGTCCACATTGATTCCTACATATTCTACGAATACCTTTATCGGTCGAACCTCTATGTCAAGGATTCAGTTAATTCCGTATGATGTTCCCTTTGTTCTTCGGTATGTTTCTTGCCCGAGATTCGATCGTCGGTATCTCCATACCTAGTTCAACCTCGTTACTAGCAAGTCTCTTTACTCATTCCGTAATACAAGATCTCGTAACTAACACTTAGTCACATGGCTTGCAAGGCTTATTGTGATGTTGTATTACCGAGTGGGCCCTGAGATACCTCTCCGTCACACGGAGTAACAAATCCCAGTATTGATCCATGCCAACTCAACAGACACCCTCAGAGACACCTGTAGAGTACCTTTATAGTCACCCAGTTACGTTGCGATGTTTGATACACACAAGGCACTCTTCCGATATCTGTGAGTTGCATGATCTCATGGTCATAGGAACATATACTTGACATGCAGAAAAACAGTAGGAATAAACTGACACGATCATAAGCTATGTTTGTAGTTTGGGTCTTGTCCATCACATCATTCTCCTAATGATGTGATCCCGTTATCAAATGACATCCCATGTCCATGGCTAGGAAACCTTAACCATATTCCGATCAACGAGCTAGTTCACTAGAGGCATACTAGGGACATTGTGTTTGTCTATGTATCCACACATGTATCCATGTTTCCAATTCATACAATTACAACATGGATAATAAACGATCATCATGAACAAGGAAATACAATAATAAACACTTTATTTATTGCCTCTAGGGAATATTTCTAACACCTTGATGGGGTCAGGTGTGTCAGGACGTAGATTCAGATACGTCGCAGAGTAGTTCTTCTTCTTCTCCGCGGTGTTGTCGTAGTACTTGTCTTCCCAGGCTTGGGCCTCCTCCGAGTATGGGCGATCTCCCACGCCTCCATGTGTGAGAGCGGCCGCTTGAGTTTCTCCTCCTGCACCAACAAACAGATGTTAGTCATACATAAAAAGTGACGGTAAATAGAAGAAGATTGTTTAATGAGGTTAGTCATACCTGAAGTGCCTTGTGGATAAAGTGGTTCCGGTTTCCCTGAGCATGTACTCCCTCCTTCCCTTGGTTAGCCTTGTTTTTGCTGCTAGTAGCCGCCCAGGTTTCATCCTGACCACACCACAGGTCCACCAATGCCGCCCAGGACTCGTCTTTTGCATAACACCAATTTGGACACACCTACATAATAGGAAGCATAATGGCATGTGTAACACGAAACGATGAAAGTTACCACAAACTTCGGAATGAAAAATTGTTAATACTTACCGACAAGTACTCGTCTCTCTCCAAGGTAATGTGTCGCGCCTTCACTCCTTCCGTGGTCATCTTATACCAAGATAGTTGTGATAGTATTACATGATGGCCACCAACCGCACCTCGTATTGCATCTGGCAGGCCTTCTTCTTCGCTTGTCACAACACGATCTCGTCGGCAACGGCCTGGTGCTTTGGAAGAACTTGATAGTATTTCTACAATCATTCATGAAACCAGAATGGAAGAAGCCATGAGTTAAATCATTCATGAAACCAGAATGGCCATGTGCTTGTGAAGAAAACTCACCCAAAACTTAGTGATCATGGCCTTAGCATGGGTCACATACTCCGCGTGGGGGGCCACTTCCGAGTGCTCCCAGGTCTTAGCCAAAACCCAAAGATCCGGGTGCCTGACTGGATCCGGACAGTATAGCCCCGACCAGTATTCCTTTAGCAAGACGGTGATGATGCCGTTGGGAACACGGCCCCCTTTAGGATGTACCCAGTTACTGCGAAAGATATAAAGAATGAAAATATTAGCATGTGACAAGAAAAAGAATTAAAGAATGAAAATATTAGGATGTGACAAGCAAAAGAATTAAATTATTATTGAAATTATTTAGTGGAACTTACTCTATCCACTTTGGCTCAATGAGCCACTTCTGCTCCTCGATAGGAATATGCTTTGGGACCTTTGCGTTACCACGCATCCATCCCTTATTGTTGCCATTCCCGCCACCACCAGCGTCCCCACCACCACCATCATCCCCGCCTGCCTCCTCCTCCTCCTCACACCCTCCTCGCGAACCACCTCCTCCTCGTCCTCCTCCTACTCGACAGAGGGTACCTCACTAGAGGAGGGCCTCGAAGACAACACCCGTAAGTCGGTGAGGGTGCGCTCTTTCTGGGCACGACCCCCTCTAGTGGCTCTTGTTGGGGAACGTCGCATGGGAAACAAAAATTTTCCTACGCACACGCAAGATCTATCCATGGTGATGAGCATCTACGAGAGGGAGAGTGGATCTACGTACCCTTGTAGATCGCTAAGCGGGAAGCGTTAAGAAACGCGGTTGGTGTAGTCGAACATCTTCGCGATCCAAATCGCCGAGCGTCCCGCGATCACATCACGATCCATCCCGTGATCCAATCACAATCCGTTCCGCAAACTCATCATGATCCGTCCCGCGATCTCATCATGATCCATCCTGCGATCTCATCATGATCCATCCCGTGAACTCATCACGATCCGTCCCGCGAACTCATCACGAACCGTCTCGCGATCTTGATCACGGTCCTTCCGATCTAGCGCCGAACGGACAGCACCTCCGCATTCAACACACGTGCAGCTTGATGACGATCTCCACCGTCTTGATCCAGCAAGAGGAAGTGGAGAGGAAGAAGAGTTCACCGGCAGTGTGACGGCGCTCCGGCGATGGTGGTGGAGCAACTCCGGCAGGGCTTCGCCTAAGCACTACGGAAATCTGATCTAGAGGAGCACCGGTGGAATGGGTAGCTCGTGGCCATAAAAACTAATGCAAAACACCCAATACCACAAGTATATATAGGAGGGAGGGAGGAGGAGGGCTGGTGCAAGGCCAAGGCCCCATAGGAGTCGGCCGAATCCACTAGGATTGGAGGACTCTCCTCCAATCCTAGTAGGACTAGGATTCGTCCTTTTTTTTTTCCTTTTTCCACCTTTTCCTATTGGGTTTTCTTCTCCAGCCACATGGGCCTTGCGTGGGAGTTCCCACCAGCCCACTAAGGGCTGATATTGACTCTCCCACAGCCCATGAAGCCTCTTGGGTCGAAATACCTCTCCCGATGGTCCCGCGGTACACTACCGGCACTCCCGGTACACTACCGATGAGCCCGAAACTTTTCCGGCGACCAAAACAGGACTTCCTATATATGAATCTTTACCTCCGGACCATTACGGAGCTCCTCGTGACGTCCGGGATCTCATCCGGGACTCCGAACAACCTTTGGTCACCACGATACATAACTCTATACTACCGAAACGTCACCAAACCTTATGTGTGCAGACCCTACGGGTTCAAGAACAATGTAGACTTGACCGAGACACCTCTAAGGTCAATAACCAATAGCGGGCCCTGGATGACCATATTTGTTCCTACATATTCTACGAAGATCTTTATCGGTCCAACCTTTATGTCAAGGATTCAGTCAATCCCGTATAACGTTCCCTTTGTTCTTCAGTATGTTACTTGCCCAAGATTCGATCGTCGGTACCTCCATACCTAGTTCAACCTCGTTACCGGCAAGTCTCTTTACTCGTTTTGTAATACAAGATCCCATGACTAACACTTAGTCACATTGCTTGCAAGGCTTATTGTAATGTTGTATTACCGAGTGGGCCCTGAGATACCTCTTCGTCACACGGAGTAAAAAATCCCAGTCTTGATCCATGCCAACTCAATAGACACCCTCGGAGATACCTGTAGAGCACCTTTATAGTCACCCAATTACGTTGCGATGTTTGATAAACACAAGGCACTCCTCTGATGTCCGTGTGTTGCATGATCTCATGGTCATAGGAACATATACTTGACATGCAGAAAATAGTAGCAATAAACTGACACGATCATATGCTATGTTTGTAGTTTGGGTCTTGTCCATCACATCATTCTCCTAATGATGTGATCCCATTATCAAATGACATCTCATGGCAATGGCTAGGAAACGTTAACCATCTTTGATCAACGAGCTAGTCTATTAGAGGCATACTAGGGACATGGTTTGGTCTATGTATCCACACATGCATCTAAGTCTCCGATCAATACAATTATAGCATGGATAATAAACGATTATCCTGAACAAGGAAATATGATAAAAACTAATTTATTATTGCCTCTAGGGCATATTTCCAACAGTCTCCCACTTGCACTAGAGTCAATAATCTAGTTCACATCACCATGTGATTTGCATTGTTATGAATCTAACACCCAATGAGTTCTGGGGCTCGATCATGCTTTGCATGTGAGAGAGGTCTTATAGTCAATGGGTCTGCGACATTCAGATCAGTGTGTACTTTGCAAATTTCTATGTCAAACCGTAAACACTGCTACCACACTCCACTTGGTACTATTCCAAATGGTTGCTCCACTATACGTATCCAGATTGCTACTACGAGTCATCCGGATTGGTGTTAAAGCTTGCATCGACGTGACGCTTTACGATGAACTCTTTATCACCTCCATAATCAAGAAACATCTCCTTAGTTTTTAGTTACTAACGATAATCTTGACCACTGTCCAGGGATCCATTCCTGGATCACTCTTGTACCCCTTGACGGACTCATGGCAAGGCACACACAGGTGCGGTACACAGCATGGCATACTATACAGAGCCTATGGCTAAGGCATAGGGGATGACATTCGTCCTTTCTCTTTCTTCTGCCGTGGTCGAGCTTTGAGTCTCACTCAACCTCACACCTTACAAAGTAGGCGAGAACACTTCTCTCTGACTAATCCATTTTGAACTCTTTCAAAATCTTGTCAATGTATGTACTCATTGAAAGTCTTATCAAACATCTTGATCTATCTTTATAGATTTTGACGCTCAACAATTAGGTAGCTTTATCCAGGTCTTCCATTGAAAAACTCTTTTCAAACAACCGTTTATGCTCTCCAGAAATTCTACATCATTTCCGAATAGCAATATGTCATCCACATATACTTATCAGAAACTCAATAGTGCTCCCACTCACTTTATTGCAAATACAAGTTTCTCGTAAACTTTGTATAGACTCAAAAACTTTGATCACCTCATCAAAGTGCATATTCCAACTCCGAGATGCTTGCTTCAGTTCATAGAAGAATCACTGAAGCTTGCACACCTTTTAGCATCCTTAGGACTGACAAAACCTTCTGGTTGTATCTCATACAACCTTTACTTAAGGAAGGAAACGATGTTTTGGCATCCATCTGCCAGATTTCATAATTGAAAAATGCAGCAACGGCTAACATAATTCCAATAGACTTTAGCATTGCTACGAGCGAGAAAGTGTCATCGCAGTCAACTCCTTGAACTTGCCGGAAACTTCTTTGCGAGAAGTCAAGCTTTATAAATGGCGACATTCACCATCTGCGTCTGTCTTCATTTTAAAGATCCATTTGTACTCAACAACCTGCCATCCAACGAGCAAGTCTACCAAAGTCTATACTTGGTTTTCATATATGGATCCTTTCTCGGATTTCATGGCCTCTAACCATTTGTCAGAATCCGGGCCCATCATCGCTTCTCCACAGCTCATAGGTTCATTGTTGTCCAACAACATGACCTCCAAGACAGGGTTGTCGTACCGCTCAGGAGAGGTACACATCCTTGTCGACCTATGAGGTTCGATAGTAACTTGATTCGAAGCTTCATGATCATCATCATTTACTTCCTCTTCAACTGTCGTAGGTTCCACAGAAACATCTTTCTGCGCTGTGCTACTCTTTGGTTGAAACAAAGGTTCAACAACCTCATCAAGTTCTATCTTCCTCCCGCTCAATTCTTTCGAGAGAAACTTTTTCTTGGGAAAGGACCCGTTTTAGCAACAAACACTTTATGCTTGGATCTGAGATAGAAGGTTCACCCAACTGTTCTTAGGGTATTCTACGAAGATGCATTTGTCCGCTTTGGGTTCGAGCTCATTAGGTGAAAACATTTTCCACACAAGCGTCGCAGCCCCAAACATCAAGAAATGACAGCTTAGGTTTCTATAAAACCATAATTCACACGGTGTCATCTCAACGGATTTAGATGGTGCCCTATTTAAAGTGAATGTAGTTGTCTCTAATGCACAACCGCAAAATTACAGTAACAAAACGATAAGAGACATCATAGCATGCACCATATCCAATAGAGCACGACTATGACGTTCGGACACACCATCACACTATGGTGTTCCAGGTGGCGTGAGTTGTGAAACATTTTTCACATTGTCTAAAGTTGTATGCCAAACTCGCAACTCAGATATTCATCTCAATGATCATATCGTAGACATTTTTATCTTCTTGTCATGATGATATTAAACTTTCACTCTGAATTTGCTTGAACCTTTCAAACAATCCAGACTTATGTTTCATTAAGCAAATATACACTATATCTACTCAAATCATCAGTGAAGGTAAGAAAATAACGATATCCACCGCATGCTACAAGACTCATTGGATTGCATACATCAACATGTATCATTTCCAATAAATCACTTGCCCGCTCCATCAAACCAGAAAACGGGGTCCTTAGTCATCTTGCCCAAGAGGCATGGTTCGCATGTCTCAACCGATTCAAAATCGACTGAGTCCAAAGATCCATCAGCATGGAGTTTCTTCATGCGCTTTATACCAATATGACATTTAGCGGTAGTGCCACAAGTATGTGGTACCATTATTAACTTTGTATCTTTTGGCATCAATGTTATGAACATGAGTATTACTACGATCAAGATTCAACAAACCATTCTCACTGGGTGCATGACCATTGAAGGTATTATTCATGTAAACAGAATAACCATTATTCTTTAACTTAAATGAATAATCGTGTTGCAATAAACATGATCCAATCACGTTTATGCTCAACGCAAAAGACCAAATAACATTTATTTAGGTTTTTCACTAATCCCAAAGGTAGAGAGAGCGTGCGATGTTGATCACATCAATGTTGGAAACATTTCCAACACATATCATCACCTCACACTTAGCTAGTATCCGTTTATTCCATAGCTTTTACTTCGAGTTACTAACATTTAGCAACCAAACCGGCATCCAATACCCGGGTGCTACTAGGAGTACTAGCAAGGTACACATAAATAACACGTATATCAAATATACTTCTGTTGACTTCGCCAGCCTTCTTATCTACCAAGTATCCAGGGTTGTTCCGCTTCAGCGACCATTCTCCTCATAATCGAAGCACTTAGTCTCGGGTTTGGGTTAGACTTTGGGTTGCTTCACTGGATCTGCAACTGACTTGCTATCCATGAAGTTTCCCTCCATGCTCTTGCCCTTCTCGAAACTAGTGGTTTTGACTAACCATCAACACTTGATGCTCCTTCTCGATTTCTACCTTCGCGGTATCAAACATCGCGAACAGCTCAGGGATCATTATTTCTATCCCTCGCATTTTATAGTTCATCACCAAGTTCTAGTAGCTTAGTGACAGTGGCTTGGAGAACTATATCAATCACTATCTTATCTGGAAGATCAACTCCCACTGGATTCAAGCGATTGTAGCACCCAGACAATCTGAGCACATGCTCAAAGATTGAGCTATTCTCTTTCATATTACAGGCAAAGAATCTTGTTGGAGATCTCATATCTCGCAACACAGGCACGAGCCTGAGATCCTAATTTCAGCTCTTAGAACATCTCATATGTTCCATGACGTTCAAAACGTTTCGGAGCGTCAATTCTAAGCCGTAATGCATGACGCACTAAACTATAAGTAGTCATCGGAACGTGCCTATCAGATGTTCACAACATCTACAGACGACGCTAGAGGGGTTGGTGCACCGAGCGGTGCATTAAGGACATAAGCCTTCTGTGCAGCAACAAGGACAATCCTCAGATCACGGAGCCAGTCCGCAATATTGATACCATCACCTTTGAACTCTATTTCTCTAGGAACATATAAAAATTCAAGGGAGCTACGGCGCGAGCAAATAATCTACAACATAATATGCAAAGACACTACTGACTATGTTCATGATAATGAGTTCAATTAATCATATTACTTAAGAACTCCCACTCAAATTGACATCCCTCCGGTCATTCGAGTGATACATGATCCAAATTCACCAACTCAAGTCCGATCATCACGTGAGTTGAGGTGGTTACAATGGTGAACATCATTATGTTGATCATATCTACTATATGACTCATGTTCGACCTTTCGGTCTCTTGTGTTCCGAGGCCATGTCTGTACATGATAGGCTCGTCAAGTTTATCCCGAGTGTTCTCCATGTGCAACACTTGCTTGCACCTATTGAATGTGAACGTAGAGTCTATCACACCCGATCATCACGTGGTGTCTCAACACGACGAACTTTCGCAATGGTGCACACTCGGGGAGAACACAATTTATCTTGAAATTAAGTGAGGGATCAACTTATAATGCTACCGTCGTCCTAAGCAAAACAAGGTGCATAAAAGGATTCACATCACATGCAAATCATAAGTGACATGACATGGCCATGAACTTGTGCTTTTGATCTCCATCTAGAAAGCACCGGCATGATCTCCATCATCACTGGCATGACACCATGATCTTCATCATCTTGATCTCCATCAACGTGTCGCCATCGGGGTTGTCACGCACAACATGCTTCTACTACTATTGCTACCGTTTAGTGATAAAGTAAAGCATTACATAGCGCTTAATGATTGACACGCAGGTCATACAATAATTAAAGACAACCCTATGGCTCCTGCCGGTTGCCATACTCATCGACATGCAAGTCGTGATAATCTATACATCACATGATCATCTCATACATCACATATATCACATCATGTAATTGGCCATATCACATATATCTCATACATGTAATTGGCAAAAACAAGTTAGACGTCCTCTAATTGTTGTTTTATGTTTTACATGGCTACTACGAGTATCTAGCAAGAACAATTCTCACCTACGCATAAACCACAATGGTGATACATAATTTGCTTTTCAAACTTCTCAAGGACCGCCTTTGTCGAATCCGATCCAACTAAAGTAAGAGAAACTGCCACCCGCAAGCCATCTAGGCAACAAGTTGCGTCGAGGGAACCGGTCTCTCGTAAGCGTACGAGTAATGTTGGTTCGGGCCGCTTCATCTCACAATACCGCTGAACCAAAATCCGACCAAGGGAGGAAGCAATCTAAGCATCAACGCCCACAAACCTTTTGTGTTCTACTCGAGATCTCATCAACACATAGACCTAGCTCATGATGCCACTGTTGGGGAACGTCGCATGGGAAACAAAAATTTTCCTACGCACACGCAAGATCTATCCATGGTGATGAGCATCTACGAGAGGGAGAGTGGATCTACATACCCTTGTAGATCGCTAAGCGAGAAGCGTTAAGAAACGCGGTTGGTGTAGTCGAACATCTTCGCGATCCAAATCGCCGAGCGTCCCGCGATCACATCACGATCCGTCCCGCGATCCAATCATGATCCGTTCCTCGAACTCATCACGATCCGTCCCGCGATCTCATCACGATCCGTCCCGCGATCTCATCATGATCCGTCCCGTGAACTCATCACGATCCGTCCCGCGAAGTCATCACGAACCGTCTCGCGATCTTGATCACGGCCCTTCCGATCTAGCGCTGAACGGACGACACCTCCGCGTTCAGCACACGTGCAGCGTGATGATGATCTCCACCGTCTTGATCCAGCAAGAGGAAGTGGATAGTAAGAAGAGTTCACCGGCAGCGTGACGGCGCTCGGGCAATGGTGGTGGAGCAATTCCGGCAGGGCTTCGCCTAAGCACTGCGGAAATCCGATCTAGAGGAGCACCGGTGGGACGGGTAGCACTTGGCCGTAAAAACTAGTGCAAAACACCCAATACCACCAGTATATATAGGAGGGAGGGAGGAGGAGGGCTGGCGCAAGGCCAAGGCCCATAGGAGTTGGCTGAATCCACTAGGATTGGAGGACTCTCCTCCAATCCTAGTAGGACTAGGATTCGTCCCTTTTTTTCCTTTTTCCACCTTTTCCTATTGGGTTTTCTTCTCCAGCCACATGGGCCTTGCGTGGGAGTTTCCACCAGCCCACTAAGGGCTGATATTCACTCTCCCACAGCCCATGAAGCCTCTTGGGTCGAAATATCTCTCCCGATGGTCCCCCGGTACACTACCGGCACTCCCAGTACACTACCGATGAGCCCGAAACTTTTCCGGCGACCAAAACAGGACTTCCTATATATGAATATGTACCTCTGGACCATTCAGTAGCTCCTCGTGACGTCCGGGATCTTATTTGGGACTCCCAAAAATCTTCGGTCACCACCATACATAACTCTATACTACCGAAACGTCACCAAACCTTAAGTGTGCAGACCCTTGGGGTTTGAGAACTATGTAGACATGACCGAGACACCTCTACGGTTAATAACCAATAGCGGGCCCTGGATGACCATTTTGGTTCCTACATATTATACGAAGATCTTTATCGGTCGAACCTCTATGTCAAGGATTTAGTCAATCCCGTATAATGTTCCCTTTGTTCTTCGGTATGTTTCTTGCCCGAGATTCGATCATCGGTATCTCCATACCTAGTTCAACCTCGTTACCGGCAAGTCTCTTTACTCGTTCTGTAATACAAGATCCCGTGACTAACACTTAGTCACATTGCTAGCAAGGCTTATTGTGATGTTGTATTACCGAGTGGGCCCTGAGATACCTCGTCGTCACACGGAGTAACAAATCCCAGTTTTGATCCATGCCAACTCAATAGACATCCTCGGAGATACCTGTAGAGCACCTTTATAGTCACCCAGTTACGTTGCGACGTTTGATACACACAAGGCACTCCTCCGATGTCCGTGAGTTGCATGATCTCATGGTCATAGGAACATATACTTGACATGCAGAAAACAGTAGCAATAAACTGACACGATCATATGCTACGTTTGTAGTTTGGGTCTTGTCCATCACATCATTCTCCTAATGATGTGATCTTGTTATCAAATGAGATCTCATGTCAATGGCTAGGAAACCTTAACCATCTTTGATCAACGAGATAGTCTATTAGAGGCATACTAGGGACATGGTTTTGTCTATGTACCCACACATGTATCTAAGTCTCCGATCAATACAATTATAGCATGGATAATAAACGATTATCATGAACAAGGAAATATGATAACAACTAATTTATTATTGCCTCTAGGGCATATTTCCAACAGCTCTCCCACCGCCTCCTCCCCTAGGGGCACATCTCCCTCTCTCTTCCTGTGAGGAGTCATACTCAAGTAGTCGGGGGGTAACAGTACGTGCTTGACCACTCCGACTAGCAATGCCGACGACCTTGTGTATTAAACCCGCGCCGTCGGCCTTTCCCTTGCCCATGTTCCACGAACCTGCATTGAAAATAGAATAAACAATTAGTACATTAATAATGAAGGAAAAAGCATAATAATAAGGACTAATTAACACATTACAAATAATCATAAAAAGGCATATTCCTAGACCATAGGGAAAAAAGACATGAAACGTACATCTGCTAGAACCTGTACGAATCATCACTGTTGTATCCGATTTCTCACTCGATCTCATCATCAGTATCAATCATATCATCTTCATTGTCTGACGGAGGTGGAGGCTCTTCCTCATCATCAGCGTCTTCATTTAAATTTTCTAGCATAAGTATGTCATTTTCATTAACAATGGTCTCACCATCATTCCGTGGTCCAGCGTCATCGCTCAGTGGTCCAGCGTCATCGTTTCTGACCACATCATCATCGGGTTGCTCTTGATAGAACACTCCCTCATATGTCATGGGGTTAATGTTGTAGTAATCATCTTCGTTCGGGTCCGGTAGCTTACCATGTGGCGACACCTTTAACACAACTTCCCAACCCCGTAGGTACTCTTTTTGGCATCGGTAAGGCAAATAATAAACTTGTGTAGCTTGGGTAGCCGCAATAAAGAGATCAGCTCCAACATAGACGGTTGATAGTTTAACTTCGACCAAACCAATGGAAGGTGTATGTCTCTGCCCCTCCTGCGGATCGAACCATCGACATTTGAACACAGGTAGACTTAGGGTTTCGCGCCCTTTGCGGAATGTAATCTCGTATATATTTTGGACCCTTCCGTAGTAGTCTACTAAATTTTGACCAGGGGTGTACACTCCGATATTTATAGCTTTGGGATCAGGTCGGCTGTTCTGGTGCTCCTCTGTATGGAAGCGATACCCATTCACATCATACTTTTTACATGTCATGACGGCAGGGTCAAAACCCATGGAAACCCATCTCAATTCATCATCCATAGTTATGTTCGGATCTTTTCCCTACAAGTATAATTGAAATTGTTGGGTGCATTAGTTTGGTTAACTAATAAATGTTGAACTACGTATTTAATAGGGGAATGTGGAAAATTACTTTCTCCATGAACCAAGCAACAAATTTTTTATTTCCATGGTTTCCATGACGGAGAAGAGTACGTGTCTCAGCCTCAGTAGGAGGATTCATTCCCGTCCATTCCTCTTGAACGAAATCACTAAAAGAAGATAAGTGGTGTTAGACTGGGATTAAGTGAACATAGAACATGATGATGTGCATAAAGGAATGGTGTAGTTGTATTACCTCATCCACACTTCCTCGACTTCCTTGATGTTGTGCAAGACATAGAACATAAGGTCCTCCGACTCTTGTCGTGGCATGTTATAAGATTTCAAGGCCCCAACCTTGGCACCTTGCTCATTGAATAGATGGAGCTTGGGTTGATACTTGGGCTCTTCTATATTGTATCGAGGCACCTTATTATACAGATGGGGAACGTGGTCTGGATAGTACGATGTCTTGAGGTTTGACACCTCCTCTAGGATAACTGCCTCAGCTATGGAAGCTTCAATCTTAGCTTTGTTTCCACATTTCTATCGAAGATGCTTGTTCTGTCTCTCAGAGCAATACTGCCAACGATTCTGCACAGGCCCCCCAACAATACCTCTTTTGCGAGGTGCAGAATGAGATGTGTCATCGGAGTAAAGAAGCCTGGCGGAAAAATCTTCTCTAGCTTGACTATCAACTCCGGTGCCTTGTTATGCAATTGTTCAATCACATCTTTACTTACTTCTTTAGCACAGAGCGTGCGGAAGAAATGGCTTAGTTTGGCAAGCACTGGCCAGACATGCTCGGGGACATAGCCTCGAACCATCACCGGCATTATTCGCTCAATCCACACATGGTAGTCATGACTCTTGAGCCCGGTCACTTTGCCCGTTGAAAGATTGACTCCCTTACTTATATTTGATGCATAACCATCGGTGAACTTCAAAATGTGTTTCATCCAGATAAATACTTCCTTCTTTTCTGGCGGTTTCTGGTGGTTGACTTTAGGCTTGAGAGCTTTTAGCTGAGCAAGAACATCTGCCCCCGAAAATGTTGGAATCTCGGCTACTTCATGGACAACCCGACCTTTCGTGAAGTTCTTCTTGTCTTCCCTGTCTGGATGGTCTAGAGGGAGGAACTGTCGATGCAGGTCAAAGGCTGAATACTTGCCACCCTTCTCCAGCCAAATCAAACGCAGAGCCTGCATGCACACTTGGCATGGCATCTTCCCATTTGTACACCATCCGCAGAATAGAGCATAGCTGAGAAAGTCATGCATGCAATACATCAACCAAACTTTCATCAAGAAATTTTTTCTGTAGATGTCGGTCGTATGTCAACCTTGGGAAGTACCAAGAATGGTGCAAATCATCCACCAGCGGCTGCATAAACACTGCCAAATTCTTCCCCGGGTATTCAGGCCCTGGAATAATCAGCGACAAGAACATGGTGTTGCGTTGCATTAGGACACCTGGAGGGAGATTGAGCGGAATAACAAACACGAGCCAGCAACTGTATGGATTGGTCGACATACCATATGGATTGACCCCATCACCTGTTATTGCAACTCTGACATTCCCAGCCTCTGCCGCTTCCTCGGGGTATTCTTCATCGAACAACTTCCATGCTTCACCTTCTGATGGATGCACGATTTTATTTGGATGATACCTTTTACCTTCCTTGTGCCACTTCAGCATTTTGGAAGACTCCTCCATGATGAAAAGGCGCTGCAGTCTTTGTATGAAATCGAGATTCTGAAGAAGTTTAGCAGGGATGGTTAGCTGCCTTTTCTGACCATCCTCACTGACCACCTCAAGGTACCGAGACGAACCACACTCCCTATAGTACTTGTCATCCGCATACTCATGCCTAAACAAAAGGCAATTCTTCAGGCAAACATGTATTTTCTTATAATCCATAGAGAGTGCCTTCATGATTTTCTTTGTAGCGTACATGCTTTTCGGAAGTTTATGACCCTCGGGAAGGCTGTTAGCCCATACTCCCAGGAATGCTTCAAAGCATTTCTGGCTACAGCCGTACTCAGCCTTGACTACAATAAGTTGCGAGATGGCATCCAGCTGAGATATTTTGGCACCCTCATAAAGAGGTTTCTTCGACGAGGCCAAGACCTCCAAGAAGGCCTTTGTGATTGCCTCTGGCTCCTCCAGTTCATTCTCTAAAGGTGTTGCATTTGTCGTTTCTACATCAATGACATCATCTAGCATGTCCCTGACCCCGTCGTCTTCATAACCATCGATGCGTTGTCGCATCACCTCCTCTATGCCACGGTCATGCTCAGCTAAGTTTATCGATGGCATGTCAAAGTTTGCCATATATCCATGCATGCGAAGGTGGTCAGTCATGTCCTTCTGATTTTTACGGTGACGTCTGCCACATCTCGCACATGGGCATGGTGGGATAATTCTCATTGGACTACGGAATATATCCTTCAAATACACATCGGTTTTCGCGATCCTATCTGATGTTACTCGATTTCGACGGATAAAACCACTGTATATCCGCTGATTATCTGCCATCCTCTGTTTTATTGGGAGCCACACAACAAAATTAAGGATCATTTGAATTAATCACATCCAAATTTTATTTTCTTCTACGGTGAATCCAACAACATCTCTAATAAGTAAAGATGGGTCCTAATCCCATCCGAGGATGTCTAGATTGTGTACGTTCTCCATGCTCTACCCCGTTCCGAGATAAAATTTTGGCAACACCTCCCCGTTGTTCTCCAGATACACGTCTCGGCAAATAGCCGAGAGAATGTGCTCTGGAGAACAGCGGGGAGGCGCCACCGAAATCTTGTCTCGGAACGGGGTAGGGCATGGAGAGCGTTTCCCCTCCACGTGTCGGCGGCAGCGCCGTCCGTGAAGGGGGTCACACTCTGGAGCCATGTGCCGGGTGCTTGTGCCTGCCCCCATAGTTTCAGACGTGTAACAGGGCCCATCGCAAGACCTGGCGGCATAGCTACGCCCCAAGCACCTCGTCCCGTCAAACCCTCGCACTGTTGACCGGACGGATCTACCCCTTTGACTTTCACCGAACGGTGTATGACCGATGGACATATTCACCTGGCTGTGATTGTCACACCATAGGTACACTTAGGATCAAGGTTCGGGCCCAACCCACCACAAGGTTCCCTTTGTGTCTCCCCAACGCGAGCGTTTCCCCCCTCCGTGCGACGGCGACATCGATGTCCATGAGAGGGACCACATCCCGGAGCCGCGTGCCGGGTGCTTGCTCCTGCCACCACACTTCTAGACGTGTAACAAGGCCCAGCGCAAGAGCTGGCGGCATAGCTATCCCCCAAGCACCCCGTCTTGTCTAACCCTGACCCTGTTTACCGGACGGATCTGCCCCTTTGACTTTCACCGGACGAGGTATGACCAATGGACATATTCACCAGGTTGTGATATGCCAGCCCATAGCAACATCTTAGAACAAGGTCCTGGCCCAACCCACCACAAGATTCCCTCCGTGTCGACCCGACGCGAGCGTTTGCCCCCTCTACGTGCCGGAGGCAGCGCCGTCCGTGAAGGGGGTCACACTTCGGAGCCGTGTGCATGGTGCTTGCGCCTGCCACCATAGTTCAGACGTGTAACCGGGCCCATCGCAAGACCCGGCGGCATAGCTACGCCCCAAGCACCTCGTCCCGTCTAACCCTCGCACTGTTGACCGGACGGATCTACCCTTTAGACTTTCACCGGACGGTGTATGACCGATGGACATATTCACCTGGCTGTGATTGTCACGCCATAGGTACACTTCGGATCAAGGTCCGGGCCCAACCCACCACAAGGTTCCCTTTGTGTCTCCCCAACGCGAGCGTTTCCCCCCTCCGTGCGACGGCGACATCGATGTCCATGAGAGGGACCACATCCCGGAGCCGCGTGCCGGGTGCTTGCTCCTGCCACCACACTTCTAGACGTGTAACAAGGCCCAGCGCAAGAGCTGGCGGCATAGCTATCCCCCAAGCACCCCGTCTTGTCTAATCCTGACCTTGTTTACCGGACGGATCTACCCCTTTGACTTTCACCAGACGAGGTATGACCGATGGACATATTCACCAGGTTGTGATATGCCGGCCCATAGCAACATCTTAGAACAAGGTCCTCGCCCAACCCACCACAAGATTCCCTCCGTGTCGACCCGATGCGAGCGTTTCCCCCCCTCCATGTGCCAGCGGCAGCGCCGTTCGTGAAAGGGGTTACACTCCGGAGCCGTGTGCCAGGTGCTTGTGCCTGCCACCACAGTTCCAGACATGTAACAAGGCCCATCGCAAGACATGGCGGCATAGCTTCCCCCTAAGCACCCCGTCCTGTCTAACCCTCGCACTGTTGACCGGACGGATCTACCCCTTTGACTTTCACCGGACGGTGTATGGCCGATGGACATATTCACCTAGCTGTGATTGTCACGCCATAGGTACACTTCGGATCGAGGTCCGGGCCCAACCCACCACAAGGTTCCCTTTGTGTCTCCCCGACGCGAGCGTTTGCCCCCTCTGTGTGATGGCGGCATTGACGTCCATGAGAGGGACCACAGCCCCGAGCCGTGTGCCGGGTGCTTGCGCCTGCCACCACACTTTCAGATATGTAATAAGGTCCAGCGCAAGACCTGGCGGCATAGATCACATTACAGATATATAATTTGTCCGAAAGAACATGAAGTCATATATATATATATATATATATATATGTATATATATATGTACATATATATATATACATATATATATATACATACATATATATATACATACATATATATATATGTACATATATTACTAACATAGTCAAAATATTTCATGCGAAAAAACTTGAGGTCACACCAAATCGATGTATAATTTGCACATGTTTATGTTTAGATAAGACAAATTTACCTAAAAACAGATTAAAAAAATAAAATAAAAATATATGGTTTGTATTTAGAAAACATATAAAAAACAGACAAAACAAATATGCCGACGACATAACCGTCGGCATACCTGTGCTTGCATCGGTCAGGAACGGCCCACCACGCGCCTCGGATCGATGACGTGCCACGCGCCGCGGATCGATGACGTGGACACGTAGCTATGCCGACGGTTTGATCGTCGGCATAGCTATGCCAACGGCCTCCGTTAAAATCGTCGGCATAGATTTGACGGCGTCAGACCAGCATCCCACCCCCGGATCGCCTACGTCACCTCTAATACGCCTACGGCCTCTGTCGGCGTAGGGCTCACTTTGCCGACGGCTTTTCTACGCCTACGGCATTTTGCCAGCCGTCGGCCAAGTATCTATGTCGATGTTGGCCGTCGGCATAGATTAGCCCATCAACCTAAGCAGTTATTCTGTTAGTGTGTCAAAATCCAGCTGGTCCTTTTCCGCGAAGACGTCTCGTTCATAGTGCCCATTGTCTGTGTAGGACTTGATCTCCGCCGCCGCGTTCGTGCTCAGGTTGAGGCGGAGTTGACGAATCACGGGGCAGCAATGGAGGAGGTGCGCAATGGCCGCTCCGGTGGGGTTGCTCCGTCCTGGCTTGTACTGCGCCTCCAGCTCGAGGCGCTCGAGGTCGCGGAACACTACCTTTTTCAGCTCGGGCCCGTCCGTGCCGCGGCCCGGCCTGATGTGCTCGAGCTGGTTGGTTTTCAGCTTCAAGACCCTGGCATTGCTAAGGCTCGCGGCACATTGCCAGAAGCAGGCGCATGTGTTGTCCTCTATGTAATAATAATACATGTCAGGGGAGAAGTCTATGTCCACTCGCCTGAGGTTTGAGGCTTGTGGTTTTAGCGCGAACGGCTCGCGGAAGTTCCCACTGTATCTGAAGCATCGCAGCATCGGCGCGTCCAGCTCTACGCCGGTCCGGTTCGTCCAGGTGCAGTCCGACATCATGAGAGCCGTGACGGCCGGGCAGCGGAGTAATTTCGCCGGCGGCTGTGGTGCGGCCTCGTGTGTGGCTGCACCAGGAACGTCGATCTGGGGTGACGAGAGGCATACGGAGTGGAGGTCCAGGACGGCAAGGTGCGGCGCGGAGTCGACGACGCTCTGGAGATCCTGCAGTGGCAGGTCGGTGCTAAAGTGCAGCCGCAGCTCCTCCAGCCACGGGAAGGCGACGGGGGCGCTGGCCGCCGGGGGCACCTTGAGGCTTGTGCAGCCGGAGATGCGCAGCCGGCGGAGATCCATGGATGGCAGGGAGGCGAGGCTGAGGTCGTAGTAGTATCCGCTCTCGCGTCGATCTTCGTACGTGTGGCGACCGACGTAAACGTCGATGCAGAGCTCTTGGACGGATCGGGCCGCCCGGTGCGTGAGCACGGCGTCCACGATGTCGTCCTTCAAGCTGCCGTCGCTGATGCACATGAAAATCTGGAGGATTTCCCATCGGTGGCCTTCCACGTGGAAGGTGAGCTTCGTGAGGGGGCAATGGCGGCCGCGGGCATCGAGAGCCGCGTGGGCATCGCGCACGAAGGCGGCTCGCTTGCCGTACAGATGATCGCCGGGGACGTGGTAGGAGCGCGTGTCGAGGTTGACGGCGCCCGACGAGAGCCACAGCGAGCGCCACCGGCGCCCGAGCGCGCTGGTGGACGCGGCATCTTTGAGAGGCGCGAAGTAGAGGATGCGCCGCAGCAGGTCGTCAGGGAGGTCAGAGATGCGGTCGCGGCCGGCCATGGATGGTGGAGGTGGGAGGCGCCGTGTGCGAAGGGGAACGTCTTTAGTTTAGTTTAGGGTTTCGGTACGCGGCCGAACCGCCGACGTGGATAGGGAAAAAAAATAGTTGATCGTGGAATATGATTTCTGCAAAAGAAAACGGGATGTGCCGTGGCCCGTGGCTTAACCGACCTTGGATTTCTTTCCACAGCTTTTTAATTTGTTTTAAACGCCTCTCATTAATCAATAGTTTATTACAACTTCCTTTTTTGCGAACAAGCCCTCGGATCTATTAAGAAGCCCAACCAATTAGAGCATCTCCAACAGCCGCGCGAAGCGCCGCGCGCTAAAAACAACTTTGCCGCGCGCGTTTGACTGGTTTGGCGCGACCAGCAATGCTGGCTCCAACAGACGCGCTAAAATGCAGCGCGCAAAAATGCAACGCACGAGCACTAAAAAACAATACATTTCATAAAATAAAAACGATACATAGATAGTTCGATAGATAAAAAATGATACATAGTTCGATAGAAACGATACATAGTTCGATAGTGCAAACTAGATAAAAACTACGGTGCAGCTAGAACTACTCCGAGTCGTCCTCATCACCATTCTCGCTGGTGTCGTCCGAGGTAGTGAGTCATACGTCATGCCAACGATCATCGTCTGGCGTGAAGATCGACGTCCCAAATGCTTTCATGGCACCGCACTGCGATACCGCCAGTGCCTTCCGCCGACGCTTGTCCGCCTGCTCCGCGCGGCGTCTTGTCGTCCTTTCCGCCAAGTAGACGCGCTTGTTGGCGACGTCCTGCGGGTAGCATCGACGCCACTCCGCCATGACTCGCTCGTCCTCCTCGGCGACGAGGAGGCGGCGCTGCCGCCGAACGTGGTCCGCACGGTCCTGGTCCGTGATAAGACGAGGTGGAGGGGCGACGTCCTGCGCCTGCTAGCGCGTGTAGACGTCGTGGAAGTTCAGCTGCGCTTGAGGCCTCTCTAGGCGCCACGCCGCCGCGTCGTACGCGCGGGCAGCCTCGTGCGCGGTCTCGAACGTGCCGAGACCGAGCCGGACGTCGCCAGACCTGATCTCGGCATAGTAGGTGCCGTTGGGGCGCGCGCGGACGCCGCGGTAGCCAGACGATCCCCGGCGGCGCGGCGGCATGGTGGCACGGTGGTGGCACAACAAGAAAGCGGCGAGAAAGTGGCGCACAAGCGGCAGAAGAAGCCGGAAGAGCGTGCGTGGCAGTGTGGAGGGTGCGTGGCGAGCGCAGCGATTTATAGGCGCGCCGGAAACGGCGCGCCAAATCTAGCGCGCGAGCTGCCGCCTTTTCCCGCGTGCTATCCTGTCGCTGCTGGAGCACGCGCAAACGTCCCGTGCACGCTAAATTCGTTGTTTTCGGTGCGCGTGCATCTTTTCGCGGCGGCCGTTGAAGATGCTCTTACAACAACACTCCACTAAGAAGAAAATTTACAACAACCGACCTTAGGGAGCCACACTGCCAATCTCGCCGGAATGAGTCGCTGGCGCACCGCCGCTTTGTATATTCGCCGGCAATTCTCCATGGCAGACGGGAAGTCAACGATCTTAGGCCCAAAGAACCAGCACGCGATAAACTGGTCGTCACTCGCCAAGCCTTAATCAGATCTGAATGCTTGAAACTCTAGTAGGCGCAACCGCACCAGCCGACCCCGAGCGCCATAGCACCACCGCACCCCCCCCCCCCCAGAACCTCCACTACAAAGCAAGAGCCCACCTCGTTGCGACGAAGAAGAAGACAGGGGACAAGAACTCACCAAGCGGGTCGCCACCTCTGCTGCACCAACCATGCCCCGAGCACCAAGACTCCTCGGATCGGGAAATCCAAGAACACACAACTCTAGCCGCTCGCCAACTCTGCACAGAGCATTGCTGGGAAGGAGATCGAGCGATGGCACACTTATTCCAAATGGACACCTTCATCACCAACTTGACGGCGCCACCAAGAACACCACCCTACTATCTACACACCGATGCCCCAGATCCGGGGTTCCCTCGCTCTCCCGCCGTCGGAGCAGCAGATGGAGAGGGAGGGACTTATTATAACTCTTCATTACATCATACACCACTTACACTAGTAGAAAACATGTCATTAGTCTCGGTTATCGGTTGGGAAGGACCTTTAGTCCTGGTTCCTCAACCGGGTCTAAATTATAGAGATTAAAGGGTCCAAGCATTTAGCCCCGGTTGGCTACTAACCGGGACTAAACCCTGGCCACGTGGTCGGCAGCACACGCCAAGGCATGGGACCTTTGGTCCCGGCTAGTAACACCAATCGGGACTAAAGGTTTAGTGATTTAGGGGTTTAGAGGTTTAGAGGTTTAGGGTTTATTGTTTATTTTCCTTTTCCATTTTGTGTTTTCCATTTAATTCTTTTTCATTTAAAACATATTTTACGCTACTATATATTGTACACATTATGCATATATAATAAAATTTCTCGTAGAACCGATCATATATCATAGAATTTCTCGAACAAGTAATCATATATAATGGAATTTCTCGTACGGCCACATGCATACACACACATATATATATACAATTTGGTATATACAATTTCTCCTACAATTTGCAGATTATTACATGCAGGCATTAGGTGAAATGGTATTCTCCGTCGGGAGATATGACCTGCTCAAGCAAAAATCCCGCTATTTCCTCTTGAATTGCTCGTATGCGGTCCGTTGGTAGAAGCTGAGCTCGCATCTACGTCATCTATATATAAAGAAGGAGATCAATATGAATATGCATGTTAGTTGTGTGTATATGTATTAGATCATGATAAAAAATATGAATGGTGTTTACGTACCCAAAGATCTCTTACAGTTTTGCTGCTTTCGGTCATAAAGCACATATTCTCACAAACGTAATATGCACATAGATTAGTCTCCTGTGCCTGCCTCGTGCACTTTACGAGAATATAATTCGATCGGATAATAAGGAAGCATTACAATGGTATTGAAACTAGAATTAAAGAGATGTGCGGACGTAGCTAATACTCACTAGTAGAAAACAGGGCTTTGGTCCAGGCTAGATCAAAGCTTTAGTCCCGGTCATGTTACGAACCGGGACTAATGTGAGCATTAGTCTAGATTTGAGCGGCTAGGACGTCGGCCGGGGTTCGTCACACATCAGTCCCGGTTCGAACGTGACCTTTAGTTCTAGTTGGTGACACCAACCGGGACTAAAGGAATGATGGCAACCGTTCGTCTCGCGCGAGCCCTTTTAGTCCCGGTTCGTGGCTCAAACCGGGACTAAAGGTCCCAACCGTTCAAATCCCGTGCCTTGGAAGTTTTTCCGCGCGAGATCATGCATGGGAAACGTTCCAATAACGCAACCGGCCTTCATTTCTGTTCGTCTCCCTTTCCTCTCTTCTTCCCCATCCTCCACCACGAATCCAATCACTCGCTACGGGAAAGTGCTCGCACATGGCACGGCCAATCTCCATGTCGTCTACATGAACGACAACGCCAAACTCGAGGGTTTTCACTAGTAGAAAACAGGGCATCGGTTCGGGCAGGGCCAACCCATTAGTCCCGGTTCAGTCACGAACCGGGACCAATGGGTGCAATAGTCTCGGTTTGTGAGGCCAGGGGGCCGGACGGGCCACGTGGGACATTGGTCCCGATTTGTCTGGCCACCTTGGTCCCGGTTCCAGTCACGAACTGGGACCAATCTGCCTCGCTCCTCGCCCACAACCATTGGTCCCGGTTCGTGGCTGGAACCGGGACCAAAGGGGTCAACTGTTCGCTTGGTGCGAGCCCATTTAGTCCCGGTTGGTGGCTCAAACCGGGACTAAAGGTTCGAATGGTTCGCATCCCATGACGTTTGGTGCTCCGAGAAATAGGAGGATAACTATTCCTCGGCGAGGGCTACAGTAACTTCGCCCATTTCTCTTCAATTTCAGGGTCATTTAGCTCAAAAAATAGTAAATGCATGAAAAATATCAAATGAAGTCAGAAAGGGTTGAAAATTGATGATGTGGCTTTGAATGGTGCATTTTGAAAACATAAAAATCCTGGGCTTCAAATAAGTTCAAGAAAATGAAATGCCTTTTGTAACCGATGAGTTTCCGTCCGAAACCCCGATACTTCGACAGAGACTGTCCGTTTTGTACGCGAAGTGCATCCTGATTTTGCCGTAACGTTCTCAACTTTTTAGCACATGCTATGTGGGTGAAATGATGATACCATGCCAACTTTCAACCTTTTCAGACATCATTTGAAGTGCTTTTCAATTTCATGGTCATTTAGCTCAAAAAAATAAGTAAATGCATGAAAAATATCAAATGAAGTCAGAAAGGGTTGAAAATTGATGATGTGGCTTTGAATGGTGCATTTTGAACACACAAAAAGCCTGGATTTCAAATAATTTCAAGAAAATGAAATGCCCTTTGTAACCGATGAGTTTCCGTCCGAAACCCCAATACATCGAAAGAGACTATCCGTTTTCTACGCGAAGTACATCCTTCTTTTGCGGTAACCCTCTGAACTTTTTAGCACATGCTATGTGGGTGAAATAATGATACCATGCCAACTTTCAACCTTTAAAGACTTCATTTGAAGTGCTTGTCAATTTCAGAGTCATTTAGCTCAAAAAAATAAGTAAATGGATGAAAAATATCAAATGAAGTCAGAAAAGGTTGAAAATTGATGATGTGGCCTTCAATGGTGCATTTTGAGAACACAAAAAGCTTGGAGTTCAAATAAGTTCAAGAAAATGAAATGCCTTTTGTAATCGATGAGTTTTCGTCCGAAACCCCGATACTTCGAAAGAGACTGTCCGTTTTGTACGCGAAGTGCATCCTGCTTTTGCCGTAACCCTCTCAACTTTTTAGCACATGCTATGTGTGTGAAATGATGATACCATGTCAACTTTCAACCTTTTCAGACTTCATTTGAAGTGCTTTTCAATTTCTGGGTCATTTAGCTAAAAAAATCAATAAATGCATGAAAAATATCAAATGAAGTGAGAAATGGTTGAAAATTGATTATGTGGCTTTGAATGGTGCATTTCTAACACACAAAAATCCTGGAGTTCAAATAAGTTCAACAAAATGGAATGACTTTTGTAACCGATGAGTTTCCGTCCGAACCCCCGATACTTCGAAAGAGACTGTCCGTTTTGTACGCGAAGTGCATCCTGCTTTTGCCGTAACCCTCTCAACTTTTTAGCACATGCTAAGTGGGTGAAATGATGATACCATTCCAACTTTCAAGCTTTTCAGACTTCATTTGAAGTGCTTTTCAATTTCAGGGTCATTTAGATCAAAAAATTAGTAAATGCGTGAAACATATCAAATGAAGTCAGAAACGGTTGAAAATTGATGAGGTGGCTTGAATGGTGAATTTTGAACACACGAAAAGCCTAGAGTTCAAATAAGTTCAAGAAAATGAAATGTCTTTCGTAACCCATGAGTTTCCGTTCGAAACCCCGATACTTCGAAAGAGATTGTCCGTTTTTTACGCGAAGTGCATCCTGATTTTGCTGTAACCTTCTCAACTTTTTAGCACATGCTATGTGGGTGAAATGATGATACCATGCCAACTTTCAACCTTTTCAGACTTCATTTGAAGTGCTTTTCAAATTTCAGGGTCATTTAGCTCAAAAAAATCAGTAAATGCAGGAAAAATATCAAATGAAGAGTAAAAGGGTTGAAAATTGATGATGTGGCTTTGAAAGGAGCATTTTCAACACACAAAAATCCTTGAGTTCAAATAAGTTCAATAAAATGCAATGCCTTTTGTAACCGATGAGTTTTCGTCCGAAACCACGATACTTCAAAAGAGAGTGTCCATTTTGCATGCGAAGTGCCTGCTTTTTCCGTAACCTTCTCCACTTTCTAGCACATGCTATGTGGGTGAAATGATGATACCATGCCAACTTTCAACCTTTTCAGACTTCATTTGAAGTGCTTTTCAATTTCAGGGTCATTTAGCTCAAAAAAATCAGTAAATGCATGAAAATATCAAATGAAGTCAGAAAGGTTTGAAAATTGATGATGTGGCTTTGAATGGTGCATTTTGAACACACAAAAAGCCTGGAGTTCAAATAAGTTCAACAAAATGAAATGCCTTTTATAACCGATGAGTTTCCATCCGAAACCCTGATACTTCGAAAGAGACTCTTCGTTTTGTACGCGAAGTGCATCCTCCTTTTGCCGCAACCCTCTCAACTTTTTAGCGCATGCTATGTGGATGAAATGATGATTCCATGTCAACTTTCAACCTTTTCAGAGTTCATTTGAAGTGCTTTTCAATTAAAGGGTCATTTAGCTAAAAAAACAAGTTAATGCATGAAAAATATCAAATGAAGTTAGAAAGGGTTGAAAATTGATGATGTGGCTTCGGATGGTGCATTTTGAACACACAAAAATCTTGGAGTTCAAATAAGTTCAAGAAAATGAAATGCCTTTTGTAACCGATGAGTTTCTGTCCAAAACCCCGATACATCGAAAGAGAGTGTCCTTTTGGTATGCGAAGTGCATCCTGTTGGGGAACGTCGCATGGGAAACAAAAATTTTCCTACGCACATGCAAACCTATCCATGGTGATGAGCATCTACGAGAGGGAGAGTGGATCTACATACCCTTGTAGATCGCTAAGCGGGAAGCGTTAAGAAACGCGGTTGGTGTAGTCGAACTTCTTCGCGATCCAAATCGCCGAGCGTCCCGCGATCTAATCACGAACCGTCCCGCGAACACATCATGATCCGTCCCGTGAACTCATCACGATTCGTCTCACGATCTTGATCACGATCTGTCCCACGAACTCATCACGATCCGTTCCGTGATCACATCACGAACCGTCTCGCGATCTCGATCACGGTCCTTCCGATCTAGCGCCGAACGGACGGCACCTCCGCGTTCAGCACACGTGCAGCTTGATGATGATCTCCACCGTCTCGATCTAGCGAGAGGAGGTGGAGAGGAGAGAGAGTTCACCGGCAGCGTGACGGCGCTCCGGTGATGGTGGTGAAGCAATTCCGGTAGGGCTTCGCCTAAGCGCTGCAGAATACCGATCTAGAGGAGAAACTATGCACCGGTGTAACGGGTAGCACGTGGCCGGAAATTCTGTCCAAAAACCACCCAATCCACTAGTATATATAGGAGGAGAGGAGAGGAGAGGCAGCCAAGGCCTTTGGGTCGGCCGAAATAGGAGGTGGGAAGAAATCCTACTTCACCTCCAATCCTAGTTGGAGTAGGATTGCCTCTATTGGCTGATTTTCCACTTTTTGCTTTAGGACTTTCTCTCCTACGCCATGGGCCTTTGTGGCTGTTTGACCAGCCCACTAAGGGTTGGTTATTATTCTCCCACAGCCCATGGACCTCTTGGGGTCGAAGTACCCCTCCCGGAGGTCTCCCGGTACACTACCGGCACTCCCGGTACACTACCGGCACTCCCGGTACACTACCAATGAGCCCGAAACTTTTCCGGAAACCAAACTGGGACTTCCTATATATGAATCTTTACCTCCGGACCAATCCAGAGCTCCTCGTGACGTCCGGGATCTCATCCGGGACTCCGAACAAACTTCGGTCACCACCATACATAACTCTACACTACCGAAACGTCACTAAACCTTAAGTGTGCAGACCCTGCGGGTTCGAGAACTATGTAGACATGACCGAGACACCTCTACGGTCAATAACCAATGGCGGGACCTGGACATCCATATTGGTTCCTACATATTCTACGAATATCTTTATCGGTCGAACCTCTATGTCAAGGATTCAGTTAATCCCGTATAACGTTCCCTTTGTTCTTCGGTATGTTACTTGCCCAAGATTCGATCGTCGGTATCTCCATACCTAGTTCAACCTCGTTATCGGCAAGTCTCTTTACTCGTTCTGTAATACAAGATCCCGCAACTAACAATTAGTCACATTGCTTGCAAGGCTTATTGTGATGTTGCATTACCGAGTGGGCCCCGAGATACCTCTCCGTCACACGGAGTAACAAATCCCAGTCTCGATCCATGCCAACTCAACAGACACCATCGAAGATACCTGTAGAGCACCTTTATAGTCACCCAGTTACGTTGCGACGTTTGATACACACAAGGCACTCCTCCGATATCTATGAGTTGCATGATCTCATGGTCATAGGAACATATACTTGACATGCAGAAAACAGTAGCAATAAACTGACACGATCGTATGCTATGTTTGTAGTTTGGGTCTTATCCATCACATCATTCTCCTAATGATGTGATCCCGTTATCAAATGACATCTCATGTCCATGGCTAGGAAACCTTAACCATCCTTTGATCAACGAGCTAGTCCATTAGAGGCATACTAGGGACATGCTTTTGTCTATGTATCCACACATGCATTTAAGTCTCCGATCAATACAATTATAGCATGGATAACAAACGATTATCATGAACTAGGAAATATGATAATAACTAATTTATTATTGCCTCTAGGGCATATTTCCAACAGTCTCCCACTTGCACTAGAGTCAATAATCTAGTTCACATCACCATGTGATTCGCATTGTTTTGAATCTAACACCCAATGAGTTCTGGGGCTCGATCATGCTTTGCATGTGAGAGAGGTCTTATAGTCAACGGGTCTGCGATATTCAGATCCGTGTGTACTTTGCAAATCTCTATGTCAAACCGTAAACACTGCTACCACACTCCATTTGGTACTATTTCCAAATGGCTGCTCCACTATACGTATCCAGATTTCTACTACTAGTCATCCGGATAGGTGTTAAAGCTTGCATCGACGTAACTCTTTACGACGAACTCTTTATCACCTCCATAATCAAGAAACATTTCCTTAGTCCTCTGGTTACTAAGGATAATTCCGACCGCTGTCTAGTGATCCACTCCTGGACCACCCTTGTACCCCTTGACAGACTCATGGCAAGGCACACATAGGTGCGGTACACAGAATGGCATAATATAGAGCCTATGGCTAAGGCATAGGGGACGACATTCGTCCTTTCTCTTTCTTCTGCCGTTGTCGAGCTTTGAGTCTCACTCAACTTCACACCTTACAAATCAGACGAGAACTATTTCTCTGGCTGATCCATTTTGAACTCTTTCAAAATCTTGTCAAGGTATGCACTCATTGAAAGTCTCATCAAGCATCTTGATCTATCTCTATAGATTTTGATGCTCAACAATTAGGTAGCTTTATCCAGGTCTTCCTTTGAAAAACACTTTTCAAACAACCTTTTATGCCTTCCAGAAATTCTACATTATTTCCGATCAACAATATGTCAACCACATATACTTATCAGAAACTCTACAGTGCTCCCACTCACTTTATTGCAAATACAAGTTTCTCGTAAACTTTGTATAAACTACAGAAACTTTGATCAACTCATCAAAGTGTATATTCCAACTCCGAGATGCTTGCTTCAGTCCATGGAAGGATCACCAAAGCTTGCACACCTTTTAGCATCCTTAGGACTGACAAAACCTTCTGGTTGTATCACATACAACCTTTCCTCAAGGAAACCGTTAAGGAAACGATGTTTTGACATCCATCTGCCAGATTTCATAATTGAAAACACAGCAACTGCTAACATAATTCCAAAAGACTTTAGCACCACTACGAGTGAGAAAGTCTCGTCATAGTCAACTTCTTGAACTTGTCACAAACATCTTTGCAACAAGTCGAGCTTTACAAATAGTGACATTCACCATCAGTGTCTGTCTTCATTTTAAAGATCCATTTGTACTCAACGACCTGCCGTCCAACGAGCAAGTCTACCAAAGTCTACACTTGCTTTTCATACATGGATCCTATCTCGGATTTCATGGCCTCCAACCATTTTTCGGAATCCGGGCCCATCATCGCTTCTCCATAGCTCGTAGGTTCATCGTTGTCCAACAACATGACCTCCAAGACAGAGTTGTCGTACCGCTCAGGAGCAGTACACATCCTTGTCGACCTACGAAGTTCGATAGTAACTTGATCCTGAAGCTTCATGATCATCATCATTAACTTCCTCTTCAACTAACGTAGGCTTCACAGAAACATCTTTCTGCGCTGCGCTACTCTCTGGTTGAACAAAGGTTTAACAACCTCATCAAGTTCTATCTTCCTCCCACTCAATTCTTTCGAGAGAAACATTTCCTCGAGAAAGGATCCATTTAAGCAACAAACACTTTGCACTAGGATCTGAGATTGAAGGTTCACCCAACTGATCTTAGGGTATTCTGTGAAGATGCATTTGTCCGCCTTGGGTTCGACCTCATTAGGTGAAAACATTTTCCACACAAGTGTCACGTCCCAAAATATTAAGAAATGACAGCTTAGGTTTCTATCAAACCATAATTTACACGGTGTCATCTCAACGGATTTAGATGGTGCCCTTTTTAAAGTGAATGTAGTTGTCTCTAATGCATAACCCCAAAATTATAGTAGTAAAACGACAAGAGACATCATAGCACGCACCATGTCCAATAGAGCATAACTATGATGTTCGGACACACCATCACACTATGGTGTTCCAGGTGGCGTTTAGTTGTGAAACAACTTTCACATTTGTCTTTAAGTTGTATGCCAAACTCGTGACTCAGATATTCACCTCCACGATCATATCGCAGTCATTTTTATCTTCTTGTCACGATGATCTTTAAACTTCACTCTGAATTTGCTTGAACCTTTCAAACGATTCAGGCTTGTGTTTCATTAAGTAAATATACACTATATCTACTCAAATCATCAGTGAAGGTAAGAAAATAACGATATCCACGGCATGCTATAAGACTCACTGGATTGCATACATCAACATGTGTCATTTCCAATGAATCACTTGCCCGCTCCATCCAACGGGGTCCTTTAGTCATCTTGCCCAAGAGGCATGGTTCGCATGTCTCAACCGATTCGAAATCGAAGGAGTCCAAATATCCATCACCATGGAGTTTCTTCATGCACTTTATACCAATATGACATTTTGCGGCAGTGCCACAAGTATGTGGTACTATCATTATTTCACTTTGTATCTTTTGACATCAATGTTATGAACATGTGTACTACTACGATCAAGATTTCAACAAACCATTCCCACTGGGTGCATGACCATTGAAGGTATTATTCATGTAAATAGAATAACCATTATTCTCTAACTTAAATGAATAACCGTATTGCAATAAACATGATCTAATCATGTTCATGCTCAACGCAAAACACCAAATAACATTTATTTAGGTTCGTCACTAATCCTGAAGGTAGAGAGAGCGTGCGATGTTGATCACATCAACCTTGGAAACACTTCCAACACATATCGTCACCTCACCCTTAGCTAGTTCTCCGTTTATTCCGTAGCTTTTATTTCGAGTTACTAACATTTAGCAACCGAACCGGTATCCAATACCCAGGTGCTACTAAGAGTACTAGCAAGGTACACATTAATAACTCGTATATCAAATATACTTCTGTCGATGTTGCCAGCCTTCTTATCTACCAAGTATGTAGGGTTGTTCCGCTTCAGCGACCTCTCACCTCATAATAGAAGCACTTAGTCTCGGGTTTGAGTTCAACTTTGGGTTGCTTCACTGGAGCAGCAACTGACTTGCTATCCATGAAGTTTCCCTCCTTGCTCTTGCCCTTTCGAAACTAGTTGTTTGATTAACCATCAACACTTGACGCTCCTTCTTGATTTCTACCTTCGCGGTGTCAAACATCGCGAGCAGCTCAGGGATCAATACTTCTATCCCTGGTGTATTATAGTTCATCACTAAGTTCTAGTAGCTTTAGTGACAGTGACTTGGAGAACTATATCAATCACTATCTTATCTGGAAGATCAACTCCCACTTGATTCAAGCGATTGTAGTACCCAGACAATCTGAGTACATGCTCAACGATTGAGCTATTCTCCTTCATCTTACAGGCAAAGAATCTTGTTGGAGATCTCATATCTCGCAACATAGGCACGAGCCTGAGATCACAATCTCTACTCCTAGAACATCTCATATGTTCTGTGACGTTCAAAACGTTTCGGAGCCTCAATTCTAAGCCGTAATGCATGACACACTAAACTATCAAGTAGTCATCGAAACGTGCCTGTCAGATGTTCACAACATCTATAGACGACGGTAGAGGGGGTGCCGCACCGAGCGGTGCATTAAGGACATAAGCCTTCTGTGCAGCAATGAGGACAATCCTCAGATCACGGACCCAGTCCGCAATATTGCTACCAACATCTTTCAACTCTATTTCTCTAGGAACATGTAAAAATTTAAGGGAGCTACAGCGCGAGCTAGTAATCTACAACATAATTTGCAAAGACACTTTGACTATGTTCATGATAATGAGTTCAATTAATCATATTACTTAAGAACTCCCACTCAAATTGACATCCCTCTGATCATTCGAGTGATACATGATCCAAATTCACCAACTCAAGTCCGATCATCACGTGAGTTGAGGTCGCTGCAATGGTGAACATCATCATGTTGATCATATCTACTATATGACTCATGTTCGAACTTTCGGTCTCTTGTGTTCCGAGGCCATGTCTGTACATGCTAGGCTCGTCAAGTTTAACCCGAGTGTT
The DNA here is from genome assembly GCA_022496015.1 of Hordeum marinum. Lineage (NCBI taxonomy): Eukaryota > Viridiplantae > Streptophyta > Magnoliopsida > Poales > Poaceae > Hordeum > Hordeum marinum. Next base: position 468,979,477 of record CM039674.1, on the reverse strand, counting down.
CTGCATGTGCAACACTGGCTTGCACCCGTTGTATGTGAACGTAGAGTCTATCACACCCGATCATCACGTGGTGTCTCAACACGACGAACTTTCGCAACGGTGCACACTCGGGGAGAACACAATTTATCTTGAAATTAAGTGAGGGATCACCTTATAATGCTACCGCCGTCCTAAGCAAAACAAGGTGCATAAAAAGGATTAACATCACATGCAAATCATAAGTGACATGATATGGCCATGAACTTGTGCTTTTGATCTCCATCTAGAAAGCACCGGCATGATCTCCATCGTCACCGGCACGACACCATGATCTCCATCATCTTGATCTCCATCAACGTGTCGCCATCGGGGTTGTCACGCCCTACATGCTTCTACTACTATTGCTACCGTAGCGATAAAGTAAAGCATTACATAGCGCTTAATGATTGACACGCAGTTCATACAATAATTAAAGACAACCCTATGGCTCCTGCCGGTTGCCGTATTCAACGACATGCAAGTCGTGAAATTCTATACATCACATGATCATCTCATACATCACATATATCTCATCATGTAATTGGCCATATCACATCACAACATACCCTGCAAAAACAAGTTAGACGTCCTCTAATTGTTGTTGCATGTTTTACGTGGCTGCTACGGGTATCTAGCAAGAACGATTCTCACCTACGCATAAACCACAACGGTGATACATAGATTGGTTTTCAAACTTCTCAAGGACCGCCTTTGTCGAATCCGATCCAACTAAAGTGAGAGAAACTGTCACCCGCAAGCCATCTAGGCAACAAGTTGCGTCGAGGGAACCGGTCTCTCGTAAGCGTACGAGTAATGTTGGTCCGGGCCGCTTCATCTCACAATCCCGCTGAACCAAAATACGACCAAGGGAGGAAGCAATCTAAGCATCAACACCCACAAACCTTTTGTGTTCTACTCGAGATCTCATCGAACCATCAACCTAGCTCTGATACCACTGTTGGGGAACGTCGCATGGGAAACAAAAATTTTCCTACGCACACGCAAACCTATCCATGGTGATGAGCATCTACGAGAGGGAGAGTGGATCTACATACCCTTGTAGATCGCTAAGCGGGAAGCGTTAAGAAACGCGGTTGGTGTAGTCGAACTTCTTCGCGATCCAAATCGCCGAGCGTCCCGCGATCTAATCAGGAACCGTCCCGCGAACACATCATGATCCGTCCCGTGAACTCATCACGATTCGTCTCACGATCTTGATCACGATCTGTCCCATGAACTCATCACGATCCGTTCCGTGATCACATCACGAACCATCTCGCGATCTCGATCACGGTCCTTCCGATCTAGCGCCGAACGGACGGCACCTCCGCGTTCAGCACACGTGCAGCTTGATGACGATCTCCACCGTCTCGATCTAGCGAGAGGAGGTGGAGAGGAGAGAGAGTTCACCGGCAGCGTGACGGCGCTCCGGTGATGGTGGTGAAGCAATTCCGGCAGGGCTTCGCCTAAGCGCTGCAAAAAACCGATCTAGAGGAGAAACTATGCACCGGTGTAACGGGTAGCACGTGGCCGGAAATTCTGTCCAAAAACCACCCAATCCACTAGTATATATATGAGGAGAGGAGAGGAGAGGCAGCCAAGGCCTTTGGGTTGGCCAAAATAGGAGGTGGGAAGAAATCCTACTTCACCTCCAATCCTAGTTGGAGTAGGATTGCCTCCTATTGGCTGATTTTCCACTTTTTGCTTTAGGACTTTCTCTCCTGCGCCATGGGCCTTTGTGGCTGTTTTCCCAGCCCACTAAGGGTTGGTTATTATTCTCCCACAGCCCATGGACCTCTTGGGGTCGAAGTACCCCTCCCGGAGGTCTCCCGGTACACTACCGGCACTCCCGGTACACTACCGATGAGCCCGAAACTTTTCCGGAAACCAAACTGGGACTTCCTATATATGAATCTTTAGCTCCGGACCATTCCGGAGCTCCTCTTGACGTGCGGGATCTCATCCGGGACTCCGAAAAAACTTCGGTCACCACCATACATAACTCTACACTACCGAGACGTCACCGAACCTTAAGTGTGCAGACCCTGCGGGTTCGAGAACTATGTAGACATGACCGAGACACCTCTACGGTCAATAACCAATGGCGGGACCTGGACGTCCACATTGGTTCCTACATATTCTACGAATATCTTTATCGGTCGAACCTCTATGTCAAGGATTCAGTTAATCCCGTATAACGTTCCCTTTGTTCTTCGGTATGTTACTTGCCCGAGATTCGATTGTCGGTATCTCCATACCTAGTTCAACCTCGTTATCGGCAAGTCTCTTTACTCGTTCTGTAATACAAGATCCCGCAACTAACAATTAGTCACATTGCTTGCAAGGCTTATTGTGATGTTGCATTACCGAGTGGGCCCCGAGATACCTCTCCGTCACACGGAGTAACAAATCCCAGTCTCGATCCATGCCAACTCAACAGACACCATCGAAGATACCTGTAGAGCACCTTTATAGTCACCCAGTTACGTTGCGACGTTTGATACACACAAGGGACTCCTCCGATATCTGTGAGTTGCATGATCTCATGGTCATAGGAACATATACTTGACATGCAGAAAACAGTAGCAATAAACTGACACGATCGTATGCTATGTTTGTAGTTTGGGTCTTATCCATCACATCATTCTCCTAATGATGTGATCCCGTTATCAAATGACATCTCATGTCCATGGCTAGGAAACCTTAACCATCCTTTGATCAACGAGCTAGTCCATTAGAGGCATACTAGGGACATGGTTTTGTCTATGTATCCACACATGCATTTTAGTCTCCGATCAATACAATTATAGCATGGATAACAAACGATTATCATGAACAAGGAAATATGATAATAACTAATTTATTATTGCCTCTAGGGCATATTTCCAACACATCCTGCTTTTGCCGTGACCCTCTCAACTTTTTAGCGCATGCTATGTGGGTGAATTGATGATACCATGCCAACTTTCAACCTTTTCAGACTTCATTTGAAGTGCTTTTCAATTTCAGGGTCATTTAGGTGGAAAAAAAAATCAGTAAATGCATGAAAAATATCAAATGAAGTCACAAAGGGTTGAAAATTGATGATGTGGCTTCGAATGGTGCATTTTGAACACACAAAAAGCCTAGAGTTCAAATAAGTTCAAGAAAATGAAATGCCTTTTGTAACCCATGAGTTTCCGTCCAAAACCCCGATACTTCGAAAGGGACTATCCGTTTTGTAGGCGAAGTACATCCTGCTTTTTCCGTAACCCTCTCAACTGTTTAGCACATGATATTGGGTGAAATGATGATACCATGTCAACTTTCAACCTTTCCAGACTTCATTTGAAGTGCTTTTCAATTTCAGGGTCATTTAGCTAAAAAAATCAGTAAATGCATGAAAAATATCAAATGAAGTCAGCAAGGGTTGAAAATTGATGATGTGGCTTTGAATGGTGCATTTTGAACACACAAAAAGCCTGGAGTTCAAATAAGTTCAAGAAAATGAAAAGGCTTTTGTAACCGATGAGTTTCCGTCCGAAACCCCGATACTTCGAAAGAGACTGTTCGTTTTGTACACGAAGTGCACCCTGCTTTTGCTGTAACCTTGTCAACTTTTTAGCACATGCTATGTGGGTGAAATGATGATACCATGCCAACTTTCAACCTTTTCAGACTTCATTTGAAGTGCTTTTCAATTTCAGGGTCATTTAGCTCGAAAAAATCAGTAAATGCATGAAAAATATCAAATGAAGTCAGAAAGGGTTCAAAATTGATGATGTGACTTTGAATGGTGCATTTTGAACACACAAAAATCCTGGAGTTCAAATAAGTTCAAGAAAATGAAATGCCTTCTGTAACCCATGAGTTTTCGTCCGAAACCCCGATACTTCGAAAGAGACTGTCCGTTTTGTACACGAAGTGCAACCTGCTTTTGTTGTAACCTTCTCAACTTTTTAGCATATGCTATGTGGGTGAAATGATGATACCATGCCAACTTTGAACCTTTTCAGACTTCATTTCAAGTGCTTTTCAATTTTAGGGTCATTTAGCTCGAAAAAAATCAGTAAATGCATGAAAAATATCAAATGAAGTCAGAAAGGGTTGAAAATTGATGATGTGGCTTTGAATGGTGCATTTTGAACAAACAAAAATACTGGAGATCAAATAAGTTCAAGAAAATGCAATGCCTTTTGTGACCGATGAGTTTCCGTCCGAAACCACGATACTTCGGAAGAGAGTGTCCGTTTTGCATGCGAAGTGCATCCTGCTGTTGCCGTAACCTTATCAACTTTTTAGCACATGCTATGTGGCTGAAATGATGATACCATGTCAACTTTTAACCTTTTCAGACTTCATTTCAAGTGCTTTTCAATTTCAGGGTCATTTAGCTCAAAAAATTCTGTAAATGCATGAAAATATCAAATGAAGTGTGAAACGGTTGAAAATTGATGATGTGGCTTTGAATGGTGCATTTTAAACACACAAAAGCCTGGTGTTCAAATAAGTTAAAGAAAATGAAATGCCTTTTGTAACCGATGAGTTTCCGTCCGAAACACCGATACTTCGAAAGAGAGTGTCCGTTTTGTACGCGAAGTGCATCCTGATTTTGCCGTAACCCTCTCAACTTTTTAGCACATGCTATGTGGGTGAAATGATGATGCCATGCCAACTTTCAACCTTTTCAGACTTCATTTGAAGTGCTTTTCAATTTCAGGGTCATTTAGCTCGAAAAAATCACTAAATGCATGAAAAATATCAAATGAAGTCAGAAAGGGTTGAAAATTGATGATGTGACTTTGAATGGTGCATTTTGAACACACAAAAATCCTGGAGTTCAAATAAGTTCAAGAAAATGAAATGCCTTCTGTAACCCATGAGTTTCCGTCCGAAACCCCGATACTTCGAAAGAGACTGTCCGTTTTGTACACGAAGTGCAACCTGCTTTTGTTGTAACCTTCTCAACTTTTTAGCATATGCTACGTGGGTGAAATGATGATACCATGCCAACTTTCAACCTTTTCAGACTTCATTTCAAGTGCTTTTCAATTTTAGGGTCATTTAGCTCGAAAAAAAATCAGTAAATGCATGAAAAATATCAAATGAAGTCAGAAAGGGTTGAAAATTGATGATGTGGCTTTGAATGGTGCATTTTGAACAAACAAAAATCCTGGAGATCAAATAAGTTCAAGAAAATGCAATGCCTTTTGTGACCGATGAGTTTCCGTCCGAAACCACGATACTTCGGAAGAGAGTGTTCGTTCTGCATGCGTAGTGCATCCTGCTTTTGCAGTAACCTTATCAACTTTTTAGCACATGCTATGTGGCTGAAATGATGATACCATGTCAACTTTTAACCTTTTCAGACTTCATTTCAAGTGCTTTTCAATTTCAGGGTCATTTAGCTCAAAAAATTCTGTAAATGCATGAAAATATCAAATGAAGTGAGAAAGGGTTGAAAATTGATGATGTGGCTTTGAATAGTGCATTTTAAACACACAAAAGCCTGGAGTTCAAATAAGTTAAAGAAAATGAAATGCCTTTTGTAACCGATGAGTTTCCGTCCGAAACACCGATACTTCGAAAGAGAGTGTCCGTTTTGTATGCGAAGTGCATCCTGATTTTGCCGTAACCCTCTCAACTTTTTAGCACATGCTGTGTGTATGAAATTATGATACCATGTCAACTTTCAACCTTTTCAGTCTTATTTTGAAGTGCTTTTCAATTTCAGGGTCATTTAGCTCATAAAAATCAGTAAATGCATGAAAAATATCAAATGAAGTCAGCAAGGGTTGAAAATTGATGATGTGGCTTTGAAAGGTGCATTTTGAACACACAAAAAGCCTGGAGTTCAAATAAGTTCAAGAAAATGGAATGCCTTTTGTAACCGATGAGTTTCTGTCCAAAACCCCGATACTTCGAAAGAGAGTGTCCTTTTTGTATGCGAAGTGCATCCTGCTTTTGCTGTAACCCTCTTAACTTTTTAGCACATGCTATGTGGGTGAAATGATGATACCATGCCTACTTTCAACCTTTTTAGACTTCATTTGAAGTGCTTTTCAATTTCAGGGTCATTTAGGAGGAAAAAAATGTAAATGCATGACAAATATCAAATCAAGTCAGAAAGGGTTGAAAAGTGATGATGTGGCTTTGCACGGTGCATTTTGAACACGCAAAAATCCTGGAGTTCAAATAAATTCAAGAAAATGAAATGCCTTTTGTAACCGATGAGTTTCTATCCAAAGCCCCGGTACTTCGAAAGAGAGTGTCCTTTTTGTATGCAAAGTGCATCCTGCTTTTGCCGTAACCCTCTCAACTTTTTAGCACATGCTATGTGGGTGAAATGATGATACCATGCCAACTTTCAACCTTTTCAGACTTCATTTGAAGTGCTTTTCAATTTTAGGGTCATTTAGGTAGAAAAAAATGAGTAAATGCATGAAAAATATCAAATGAAGTCAGAAAGGGTTGAAAATTGATGATGTGACTTTGAATGGTGCATTTTGAACACACAAAAATCTTGGAGTTCAAATAAGTTCAAGAAAATGAAATGCCTTTTGTAACCGATGAGTTTCCGTCCGAAACTCCGATACATCGAAAGAGACTATCCGTTTTGTATGCGAAGTACATCCTGCTTTTGCCGTAACCCTCTCAACTTTTTAGCACATGCTATGTGGGTGAAATGATGATACCATGCCTACTTTCCACCTTTTCAGACTTCATTTGAAGTGCTTTTCAATTTCAGGGTCATTTAGGTGGAAAAAAATGTAAATGCATGAAAACTATCAAATCAAGTCAGAAAGGGTTGAAAAGTGATGATGTGACTTTGCATGGTGCATTTTGAACACACAAAAAGCCTAGAGTTCAAATAAGTTCAAGAAAATGAAATGCCTTTTGTAACCGATGAGTTTCCGTCCGAAACTCCGATACATCGACAGAGACTATCCGTTTTGTACGCGAAGTACATCCTGCTTCTGCCGTAACCCTCTCAACTTTTTAGGACATGCTATGTGGGTGAAATGATGATACCATGTCAACTTTCAACCTTTTCAGACTTCATTTGAAGTGCTTTTCAATTTCAGGGTCATTTAGCTAAAAAAATCAGTAAATGCATGAAAAATATCAAATGAAGTCAGCAAGGGTTGAAAATTGATGATGTGGCTTTGAATGGTGCATTTTGAACACACAAAAAGCCTGGAGTTCAAATAAGTTCAAGAAAATGAAAAGGCTTTTGTAACCGATGAGTTTCCGTTCGAAACCCTGATACTTCGAAAGAGACTGTCCGTTTTGTACACGAAGTGCACCCTGCTTTATCTGTAACCTTCTCAACTTTTTAGCACATGCTATGTGGGTGAAATGATGATACCATGCCAACTTTCAACCTTTTCAGACTTCATTTGAAGTGCTTTTCAATTTCAGGGTCATTTAGCTCGAAAAAATCAGTAAATGCATGAAAAATATCAAATGAAGTCAGAAAGGGTTGAAAATTGATGATGTGACTTTGAATGGTGCATTTTGAACACACAAAAATCCTGGAGTTCAAACAACTTCAAGAAAATGAAATGCCTTTTGTAACCCATGAGTTTCCGTCCGAAACCCCGATACGTCGAAAGAGACTGTCCGTTTTGTACACGAAGTGCACCCTGCTTTTGCTGTAACCTTCTCAACTTTTTAGCAAATGCTATGTGGGTGAAATGATGATACCATGCCAACTTTCAACCTTTTCAGACTTCATTTAAGGTGCTTTTCAATTTAAGGGTCATTTAGCTCGAAAAAATCAGTAAATGCATGAAAAATATCAAATGAAGTCAGAAAGGGTTGAAAATTGATGATGTGGCTTTGAATGGTGCATTTTGAACAAACAAAAATCCTGGAGTTCAAATAAGTTCAAGAAAATGCAATGCCTTCTGTGACCGATGAGTTTCCGTCCGAAACCACGATACTTCGGAAGAGAGTGTCCATTTTGCATGCGAAGTGCATCCTGCTTTTGCCGTAACCTTATCAACTTTTTAGCACATGCTATGTGGCTGAAATGATGATACCATGTCAACTTTTAACCTTTTCAGACTTCATTTCAAGTGCTTTTCAATTTCAGGGTCATTTAGCTCAAAAAATTCTATAAATGCATGAAAATATCAAATGAAGTGTGAAAGGGTTGAAAATTGATGATGTGGCTTTGAATGGTGCATTTTAAACACACAAAAGCCTGGAGTTCAAATAAGTTACAGAAAATGAAATGCCTTTTGTAACCGATGAGTTTCCGTCCGAAACCCCGATACTTCGAAAGAGAGTGTCCGTTTTGTACGCGAAGTGCATCCTGCTTTTGCGTAACCCTCTCAACTTTTTAGCACATGCTATGTGTATGAAATTATGATACCATGTCAACTTTCAACCTTTTCAGTCTTCATTTGAAGTGCTTTTCAATTTCAGGGTCATTTAGCTCATAAAAATCAGTAAATGCATGAAAAATATCAAATGAAATCAGCAAGGGTTGAAAATTGATGATGTGGCTTTGAACGGTGCATTTTGAACACATAAAAATCCTAGAGTTCAAATAAGTTCAAGAAAATGAAATGCCTTTTGTAACCGATGAGTTTCTGTCCAAAACCCCGATACTTCGAAAGAGAGTGTCCTTTTTGTATGTGAAGTGCATCCTGATTTTGCCGTAACCCTCTCAACTTTTTAGCACATGCTATTGGGTGAAATGATGATACCATGTCAACTTTCAACCTTTCCAGACTTCATTTGAAGTGCTTTTCAATTTCAGGGTCATTTAGCTAAAAAAATTAGTAAATGCATGAAAAATATCAAATGAAGTCAGCAAAAGTTGAAAATTGATGATGTGGCTTTGAATGGTGCATTTTGAACACACAAAAAGCCTGGAGTTCAAATAAGTTCAAGAAAATGATAAGGCTTTTGTAACCGATGAGTTTCCGTCGGAAACCCCGATACTTCGAAAGAGACTGTCCGTTTTGTACACGAAGTGCACCCTGCTTTTGCTGTAACCTTGTCAACTTTTTAGCACATGCTATGTGGCTGAAATGAAGATACCATGTCAACTTTTAACCTTTTCAGACTTCATTTGAAGTGCTTTTCAATTTTAGGGTCATTTAGCTCAAAAAATTCTGTAAATGCATGAAAATATCAAATGAAGTCAGAAAGGGTTGAAAATTGATGATGTGGCTTTGAATGGTGCATTTTAAACACACAAAAGCCTGGAGTTCAAATAAGTTAAAGAAAATGAAATGCCTTTTGTAACCGATGAGTTTCCGTCCGAAACCCCGATACTTCGAAAGAGAGTGTCCGTTTTGTACGCGAAGTGCATCCTACTTTTCTCGTAACCCTCTCAAATTTTTAGCACATGCTATGTGTATGAAATTATGATACCATGTCAACTTTCAACCTTAGCAGTCTTCATTTGAAGTGCTTTTCAATTTCTGGGCCATTTAGCTCATAAAAATCAGTAAATGCATGAAAAATATCAAATGAAGTCAGCAAGGGTTGAAAATTGATGATGTGGCTTTGAACGGTGCATTTTGAACACGCAAAAATCCAGGAGTTCAAATAAGTTCAAGAAAATGATATGCCTTTTGTAACCGATGAGTTTCTGTCCAAAACCCCGATACTTCGAAAGAGAGTGTCCTTTTTGTATGCGAAGTGCATCCTACTTTTGCCGTAACCCTCTCAACTTTTTAGCACATGCTATGTGGGTGAAATGATGATACCATGCCAACTTTCAACTTTTTCAGACTTCATTTGAAGTGCTTTTCAATTTCAGGGTCTTTTAGGTGGAAAAAAATTAGTAAATGCATGAAAATTATCAAATGAAGTCAGAAAGGGTTGAAAATTGATGATGTGACTTTGAATGGTGCATTTTGAACACACAAAAAGCCTGGAGTTCAAATAAGTTCAAGAAAATGAAATGCCTTTTGTAACCGATGAGTTTCCGTCCGAAACTCCGATACATCGAAAGAGACTATCCGTTTTGTATGCAAAGTACATCCTGCTTTTTCCGTAACCCTCTCAACTTTTTAGCACATGCTATGTGTGTGAAATGATGATACCATGTCAACTTTCAACCTTTTCAGACTTCATTTGAAGTGCTTTTCAATTTCAGGGTCATTTAGCTAAAAAAATCAGTAAATGCATGAAAAATATCAAATGAAGTCAGCAATGGTTGAAAATTGATGATGTGGCTTTGAATGGTGCATTTTGAACACACAAAAAGCCTGGAGTTCAAATAAGTTCAAGAAAATAAAAAGGCTTTTGTAACCGATGAGTTTCCATCCGAAACCCCGATACTTCGAAAGAGACTATCCGTTTTGTACACGAAGTGCACCCTGCTTTTGCTGTAACCTTGTCAACTTTTTGGCACATGCTATGTGGGTGAAATGATGATACCATAACAACTTTCAACCTTTTCAGACTTCATTTGAAGTGCTTCTCAATTTCAGGGTCATTTAGCTCGAAAAAATCAGTAAATGCATGAAAAATATCAAATGAAGTCAGAAAGGGTTGAAAATTGATCATGTGACTTTTAATGGTGCATTTTGAACACACAAAAATCCTGGAGTTCAAATAAGTTCAAGAAAATGAAATCCCTTTTGTAACCCATGAGTTTCCGTCTGAAACCCCGATACTTCGAAAGAGACTGTCCGTTTTGTACACGAAGTGCACCCTGCTTTTGCTGTAACCTTCTCAACTTTTTAGCACATGCTATGTGGGTGAAATGATGATACCATGCCAACTTTCAACCTTTTCACACTTCATTTCAAGTGCTTTTCAATTTCAGGGTCATTTAGCTAAAAAAATCAGTAAATGCATGAAAAATATCAAATGAAGTCAGCAAGGGTTGAAAATTTATGATGTGGCTTTGAACGGTGCATTTTCAACACACAAAAATCCTGGAGTTAAAATAAGTTCAATAAAATGAAAAGGCTTTTGTAACCGATGAGTTTCCGTCCGAAACCCCGATACTTCGAAAGAGGCTGTCCGTTTTGTACACGAAGTGCACCCTGCTTTTGCTGTAAGCTCGTCAACTTTTTAGCACATGCTATGTGGGTGAAATGATGATACCATGCCAACTTTCAACCTTTTCAGACTTCATTTGAAGTGCTTTTCAATTTCAGGGTCATTTAGCTCGAAAAAAATCAGTAAATGCATGAAAAATATCAAATGAAGTCAGAAAGGGTTGAAAATTGATGATGTGACTTTTAATGGTGCATTTTGAACACACAAAAATCCTGGAGTTCAAATAAGTTCAAGAAAATAAAATGCCTTTGTAACCCATGAGTTTCCGTCCGAAACCCGATACTTCGAAAGAGACTGTCCGTTTTGTACACGAAGTGCACCCTGCTTTTGCTGTAACCTTCTCAACTTTTTAGCACATGTTATGTGGGTGAAATGATGATACCATGCCAACTTTCAACCTTTTTAGACCTCATTTCAAGTGCTTTCCAATTTCAGGGTCATTTAGCTCAAAAAAATCAGCAAATGCATGAAAAATATCAAATGAAGTCAGAAAAGGTTGAAAATTGATGATGTGGCTTTGAATGGTGCATTTTGAACAAACAAAAATCCTGGAGTTCAAATAAGTTCAAGAAAATGCAATGCCTTTTGTGACCGATGAGTTTCCGTCCGAAACCACGATACTTCGGAAGAGAGTGTCCGTTTGGCATGCGAAGAGCATCCTGCTTTTGCCGTAACCTTATCAACTTTTTAGCACATGCTATGTGGCTGAAATGATGATACCATGTCAACTTTTAACCTTTTCAGACTTCATTTGAAGTGGTTTTCAATTTCAGGGTCATTTAGCTCAAAAAATTCTGTAATGCATGAAAATATCAAATGAAGTCAGAAAGGGTTGAAAATTGATGATGTGGCTTTGAATGGTGCATTTTAAACACACAAAAGCCTGGAGTTCAAATAAGTTAAAGAAAATGAAATGCCTTTTGTAACCGATCAGTTTCCGTCGGAAACCCCGATACTTCGAAAGAGAGTGTCCGTTTTGTACGCGAAGTGCATCCTGCTTTTGCCGTAACCCTCTCAACTTTTTAGCACATGCTATGTGTATGAAATTATGATACCATGTCAACTTTCAACCTTTTCAGTCTTCATTTGAAGAGCTTTTCAATTTCAGGGCCATTTAGCTCATAAAAATCAGTAAATGCATGAAAAATATCCAATGAAGTCAGCAAGGGTTGAAAATTGATGATGTGGCTTTGAACGGTGCATTTTGAACACACAAAAATCCTGGAGTTCAAATAAGTTCAAGAAAATGAAATGCCTTTTGTAACCGATGAGTTTCTGTCCAAAACCCCGATACTTCGAAACAGAGTGTCCTTTTGGTATGCGAAGTGCATCCTGCTTTTGCCGTAACCCTCTCAACATTTTAGCACATGCTATGTGGGTGAAATGATGATACCATGCCAACTTCCAACCTTTTCAGACTTCATTTGAAGTGTTTTTCAATTTTAGGGTCATTTCGGTGGAAAACAAAATCAGTAAATGCATGAAAAATATGAAATGAAGTCAGAGAGGGTTGAAAACTGATGATGTGACTTTGAATGGTGCATTTTGAACACACAAAAAGCATGGAGTTCAAATAAGTTCAGGAAAATGAAATGCCTTTTGTAACCGATGAGTTTCCGTCCGAAACCCCGATACATCGAAAGAGACTATCCGTTTTGTACGCGAAGTACATCCTGCTTTTGCCGTAACCCTCTCAACTTTGTATCACATGCTATGTGGGTGAAATGATGATACCATGTCAACTTTCAACCTTTTCAGACTTCATTTGAAGTGCTTTTCAATTTCAGGGTCATTTAGCTCGGAAAAATCAGTAAATGCATGAAAAATATCAAATGAAATCAGAACGGGTTGAAAATTGATGATGTGACTTTGAATGGTGCATTTTGAACACACAAAAATCCTGGAGTTCAAATAAGTTCAAGAAATTGAAATGCCTTTTGTAACGCATGAGTTTCCGTCCGAAACCCCGATACTTCGAAAGAGACTGTCCGTTTTGTACACGAAGTGCACCCTGCTTTTGCTGTAACCTTCTCAACTTTTTAGCACATGCTATGTGGGTGAAATGATGATACCATGCCAACTTTCAACCTTTTCAGACTTCATTTCAAGTGCTTTTCAATTTCAGGGTCATTTAGCTCAAAAAAATCAGTAAATGCATGAAAAATATCAAATGAAATCAGAAAGGGTTAAAAATTGATGATGTGGCTTTGAATGGTGCATTTTGAACAAACAAAAATCCTGGAGTTCAAATAAGTTCAAGAAAATGCAATGCCTTTTGTGACCGATGAGTTTCCGTCCGAAACCACGATACTTCGGAAGAGAGTGTCCGTTTTGCATGCGAAGTGCATCCTGCTTTTGCCGTAACCTTATCAACTTTTTAGCACATGCTATGTGGCTGAAATGAAGATACCATGTCAACTTTTAACCTTTTCAGACTTCATTTGAAGTGCTTTTCAATTTCAGGGTCATTGAGCTCAAAAAATTCTGTAAATGCATGAAAATATCAAATGAAGTCAGAAAGGGTTGAAAATTGATGATGTGGCTTTGAATGTTGCATTTTAAACACACAAAAGCCTGGAGTTCAAATAAGTTAAAGAAAATGAAATGCCTTTTGTAACCGATGAGTTTCCGTCGGAAACCCCGATACTTCGAAAGAGAGTGTCCGTTTTGTACGCCAAGTGCATCCTGCTTTTGCCGTAACCCTCTCAAGTTTTTAGCACATGCTATGTGTATGAAATTATGATACCTTGTCAACTTTCAACCTTTTCAGTCTTCATTTGAAGTGCTTTTCAATTTCAGGGTCATTTAGCTCATAAAAATCAGTAAATGCATGAAAAATATCAAATGAAGTTAGCAAGGGTTCAAAATTGATGATGTGGCTTAGAATGGTACATTTTGAACACACGAAAAGCCTGGAGTTCAAATAAGTTCAAGAAAATGAAATGGCTTTTGTAACCGATGAGTTTCTGTCCAAAACCCCGATACTTCGAAAGAGAGTGTCCTTTTTGTATCCGAAGTGCATCCTGCTTTTGCCGTAACCCTCTCAACTTTTTAGCACATTCTATTTGGGTGAAATGATGATACCATGCCAACTTTCAACCTTTTCAGACTTCATTTGAAGTGCTTTTCAATTTCAGGGTCATTTAGGTGGAAAAAAATCATAAATGCATGAAAAATATCAAATGAAGTCAAAAAGGGTTGAAAATTGATGATGTGACTTTGAATGGTGAATTTTGAACACACAAAAAGCCTCGAGTTCAAATAAGTTAAAGAAAATGAAATGCCTTTTGTAACCGATGAGTTTCCGTCCGAAACCCCGATACATCGAAAGAGACTATCCGTTTTGTACGCGAAGTACATCCTGCTTTTGCCGTAACCCTCTCAACTTTTTAGCACATGCTATGTGGGTGAAATGATGATACCATGTCAACTTTCAACCTTTTCAGACTTCATTTGAAGTGCTTTTCAATTTCAGGGTCCTTTAGCTCGAAAAAAATCAGTAAATGCATGAAAAATATCAAATGAAGTCAGAAAGGCTTGAAAATTGATGATGTGACTTTGAATGGTGCATTTTGAACACACAAAAATCCTGGAGTTCAAATAAGTTCAAGAAAATGAAGTGCCTTTTGTAACCCATGAGTTTCCGTCCGAAACCCCGATACTTCGAAAGAGACTGTTCGTTTTGTACACGAAGTGCACCTTGCTTTTGCTGTCACCTTCTCAACTTTTTAGCACATGCTATGTGGGTGAAATGATGATACCATGCCAGCTTTCAACCTTTTCACACTTCATTTCAAGTGCTTTTCAATTTCAGGGTCATTTAGCTCAAAAAAAATCAGTAAATGCATGAAAAATATCAAATGAAGTCAGAAAGGGTTGAAAATTGATGATGTGGCTTTGAATAGTGCATTTTGAACAAACAAAAATCCCGGAGTTCAAATAAGTTCAAGAAAATGCAATGCCTTTTGCGACCGATGAGTTTCCGTCCGAAACCACGATACTTCGGAAGAGAGTGTCCGTTTTGCATGCGAAGTGCTTCCTGCTTTTGCCGTAACCTTATCAACTTTTTAGCACATGTTATGTGGCTGAAATGATGATACCATGTCAACTTTTAACCTTTTCAGACTTCATTTGAAGTGCTTTTCAATTTCAGCGTCATTTAGCTCAAAAAAATCAGTAAATGCATGAAAAATATCAAATGAAGTCCGCAAGGGTTGAAAATTGATGATGTGGCTTTGAATGGTGCATTTTGAACACACAAAAAGTCTGGAGTTCAAATAAGTTAAAGAAAATTAAATGCCTTCTGTAACCGATGAGTTTCCGTCCGAAACCCCGATACTTCGAAAAAGAGTGTCCGTTTTGTACGCGAAGTACATCCTGCTTTTGCCGTAACCCTCTCAACTTTGTATCACATGCTATGTGGGTGAAATGATGATACCATGTCAACTTTCAACCTTTTCAGACTTCATTTGAAGTGCTTTTCAATTTCAGGGTCATTTAGCTCGGAAAAATCAGTAAATGCATGAAAAATATCAAATGAAATCAGAACGGGTTGAAAATTGATGATGTGACTTTGAATGGTGCATTTTGAACACACAAAAATCCTGGAGTTCAAATAAGTTCAAGAAATTGAAATGCCTTTTGTAACCCATGAGTTTCCGTCCGAAACCCCGATACTTCGAAAGAGACTGTCCGTTTTGTACACGAAGTGCACCCTGCTTTTGCTGTAACCTTCTCAACTTTTTAGCACATGCTATGTGGGTGAAATGATGATACCATGCCAACTTTCAACCTTTTCAGACTTCATTTCAAGTGCTTTTCAATTTCAGGGTCATTTAGCTCAAAAAAATCAGTAAATGCATGAAAAATATCAAATGAAATCAGAAAGGGTTAAAAATTGATGATGTGGCTTTGAATGGTGCATTTTGAACAAACAAAAATCCTGGAGTTCAATTAAGTTCAAGAAAATGCAATGCCTTTTGTGACCGATGAGTTTCCGTCCGAAACCACGATACTTCGGAAGAGAGTGTCCGTTTTGCATGCGAAGTGCATCCTGCTTTTGCCGTAACCTTATCAACTTTTTTGCACATGCTATGTGGCTGAAATGAAGATACCATGTCAACTTTTAACCTTTTCAGACTTCATTTGAAGTGCTTTTCAATTTCAGGGTCATTGAGCTCAAAAAATTCTGTAAATGCATGAAAATATCAAATGAAGTCAGAAAGGGTTGAAAATTGATGATGTGGCTTTGAATGTTGCATTTTAAACACACAAAAGCCTGGAGTTCAAATAAGTTAAAGAAAATGAAATGCCTTTTGTAACCGATGAGTTTCCGTCGGAAACCCCGATACTTCGAAAGAGAGTGTCCGTTTTGTACGCCAAGTGCATCCTGCTTTTTCCGTAACCCTCTCAACTTTTTAGCACATGCTATGTGTATGAAATTATGATACCTTGTCAACTTTCAACCTTTTCAGTCTTCATTTGAAGTGCTTTTCAATTGCAGGGTCATTTAGCTCATAAAAATCAGTAAATGCATGAAAAATATCAAATGAAGTCAGCAAGGGTTGAAAATTGATGATGTGGCTTAGAATGGTACATTTTGAACACACGAAAAGCCTGGAGTTCAAATAAGTTCAAGAAAATGAAATGGCTTTTGTAACCGATGAGTTTCTGTCCAAAACCCCGATACTTCGAAAGAGAGTGTCCTTTTTGTATCCGAAGTGCATCCTGCTTTTGCCGTAACCCTCTCAACTTTTTAGCACATTCTATTTGGGTGAAATGATGATACCATGCCAACTTTCAACCTTTTCAGACTTCATTTGAAGTGCTTTTCAATTTCAGGGTCATTTAGCTGGAAAAAAATCATAAATGCATGAAAAATATCAAATGAAGTCAAAAAGGGTTGAAAATTGATGATGTGACTTTGAATGGTGAATTTTGAACACACAAAAAGCCTGGAGTTCAAATAAGTTAAAGAAAATGAAATGCCTTTTGTAACCGATGAGTTTCCGTCCGAAACCCCGATACATCGAAAGAGACTATCCGTTTTGTACGCGAAGTACATCCTGCTTTTGCCGTAACCCTCTCAACTTTTTAGCACATGCTATGTGGGTGAAATGATGATACCATGTCAACTTTCAACCTTTTCAGACTTCATTTGAAGTGCTTTTCAATTTCAGGGTCATTTAGCTCGAAAAAAATCAGTAAATGCATGAAAAATATCAAATGAAGTCAGAAAGGCTTGAAAATTGATGATGTGACTTTGAATGGTGCATTTTGAACACACAAAAAGCCTGGAGTTCAAATAAGTTCAAGAAAATGAAATGCCTTTTGTAACCCATGAGTTTCCGTCCGAAACCCCGATACTTCGAAAGAGACTGTTCGTTTTGTACACGAAGTGCACCTTGCTTTTGCTGTCACCTTCTCAACTTTTTAGCACATGCTATGTGGGTGAAATGATGATACCATGCCAGCTTTCAACCTTTTCAGACTTCATTTCAAGTGCTTTTCAATTTCAGGGTCATTTAGCTCAAAAAAAATCAGTAAATGCATGAAAAATATCAAATGAAGTCAGAAAGGGTTGAAAATTGATGATGTGGCTTTGAATAGTGCATTTTGAACAAACAAAAATCCTGGAGTTCAAATAAGTTCAAGAAAATGCAATGCCTTTTGCGACCGATGAGTTTCCGTCCGAAACCACGATACTTCGGAAGAGAGTGTCCGTTTTGCATGCGAAGTGCATCCTGCTTTTGCCGTAACCTTATCAACTTTTTAGCACATGTTATGTGGCTGAAATGATGATACCATGTCAACTTTTAACCTTTTCAGACTTCATTTGAAGTGCTTTTCAATTTCAGCGTCATTTAGCTCAAAAAAATCAGTAAATGCATGAAAAATATCAAATGAAGTCAGCAAGGGTTGAAAATTGATGATGTGGCTTTGAATGGTGCATTTTGAACACACAAAAAGTCTGGAGTTCAAATAAGTTAAAGAAAATTAAATGCCTTCTGTAACCGATGAGTTTCCGTCCGAAACCCCGATACTTCGAAAAAGAGTGTCCGTTTTGTACGCGAAGTACATCCTGCTTTTGCCGTAACCCTCTCAACTTTTTAGCACATGCTATGTGGGTGAAATGATGATACCATCTCAACTTTCAACCTTTTCAGACTTCATTTGTAGTGCTTTTCAATTTCAGGGTCATTTGGCTAAAAAACCCAGTAAATGCACGAAAAATATCAAATGAAGTCAGCAAGGGTTGAAAATTGATGATGTGGATTTGAATGGTGCATTTTGAACACACAAAAATCTTGGAGTTCAGATAAGTTCAAGAAAATCAAATGCCTTTTGCAACCGATAAGTTTCCGTCCGAAACCCCGATACTTCGAAAGAGAGTGTCCGTTTTGTACGCGAATTGCATCCAGCTTTTCCGTAACCCTCTCAACTTTTTAGCATATGCTATGAGGGTGACATGTTGATACCATGCCCACTTTCAACCTTTTCAGAGTTCATTTGTAGTGATTTTCAATTTCAGGCTCATTTAGCTCAAAAAAATCATTAAATGCATGCAAAATACCAAATGAAGTCAGAAAGGGTTGAAATTGATGATGTGGCTTAGAATGGTACATTTTGAACACACGAAAAGCCTGGAGTTCAAATAAGTTCAAGAAAATGAAATGCCATTTATAATCGATGAGTTTCCGTCCGAAACCCTGATACTTCGAAAGAGACTGTCCGTTTCGTACGCAAAGTGTATCCTGCTTTTGCCTTATCCCTCTCAACTTTTACCACATGCTATGTGGGTGAAATGATGATACCATGTCAACTTTCAGCCTTTTCAGACTTCATTTGAAGTGCTTTTCAATTTCAGGGTCATTTAGCTCAAAAAATTCTGTAAATGCATGAAAATATCAAATGAAGTCAGAAAGGGTTGAAAATTGATGATGTGGCTTTGAATGGTGCATTTTAAACACACAAAAACCTCGAGTTCAAATAAGTTAAAGAAAATGAAATGCCTTTTGTAACCGATGAGTTTCCGTCCGGAACCCCGATACTTCGAAAGAGACTGTCCGTTTTGTACGCGAAGTGCATCCTGCTTTTGCCGTAACCCTCTCAACTTTTTAGCACATGCTATGTGTATGAAATTATGATACCATGTCAACTTTCAACCTTTTCAGTCTTCATTTGAAGTGCTTTTCAATTTCAGGGTCATTTAGCTCATAAAAATCTGTAAATGCATGAAAAATATGAAATGAAGTCAGCAAGGGTTGAAAATTGATCATGTGGCTTTGAATGGTGCATTTTGAACACACAAAAAGCCTGGAGTTCAAATAAGTTCAAGAAAATGAAATGCCTTTTGTAACCGATGAGTTTCTGTCCAAACCCCCGATACTTCGAAAGAGACTGTCCATTTTGTACGTGAAGTGCATCCTGCTTTTGCCGTAACCTGCTCAACTTTTTAGCACATGCTATGTGGGTGAAATGATGATGCCATGCCAACTTTCAACCTTTTCAGACTTCATTTGAAGTGCTTTTCAATTTCAGGGTCATTTAGCACAAAAAAATCAGTAAATGCATGAAAAATATCAAATGAAGTCAGAAAGGGTTGAAAATTGATGATGTGGCTTTTAATGGTGCATTTTGAACAGACAAAAATCCTGGAGTTCAAATAAGTTCAAGAAAATGAAATGCCTTTTGTAATCGATGAGTTTCTGTCCGAATCCCCGATACATTGAAAGAGACTATCCGTTTTGTACGCGAAGTACATCCTGCTTTTGCCGTAACCCTCTCAACTTTTTAGCACATGATATGTGGGTGAAATGATGATACCATGTCAACTTTCAACCTTTTCAGACTTCATTTGAAGTGCTTTTCAATTTCAGGCTCATTTTACTGTTGGCAGACGTACTAGTAAATCAAAAAAAATCGTACGTGTCACCAAGATCAATCTATGGAGAACTCAGCAACGAGCAAAGGGGGAGTACATCTTCATACCTTTTAAAATCGCAAAGCGGAAGCGTTACTAGAACGCAGTTGGTGGAGTCATACTCGCAGTGATTCAGATCGCGGTGGATTCCGATCTTAGCGCCGAACAACGGAGCCTCCGCGTTCAACACACGTGCAGCCCGATGACGTCTCCTATGCCTTGATCCAGCAAGGAGGAAGGAGAGGTTGAGGGAGAGCTCCGGCAACATGACGTCATGGTGATGGTGGAGCTGCGTGGTCTCCGGCAGGGCTTCGCCAAGCACCGCGGAGAACGAGGAAGAGGAGGGCTGGGGCTGCGTCGAGAGAGAGAGAACTCGTATGTATGGCAGCCGCCAAAACCCCACATATATATAGCGGGAAGTAGGAGGGGTGCGGTAGCCCTAGGGTTCCCTCCCTAGGGCCGGCGGCCAAACCTAGATCAATCTAGGGCGGTCGCCAAGGAGGGAGTGGGAGGGGCGGTGCCCTAGGTAGGCCTAGGGCCCATCTGCCTCTAGGGTTTGCCCCCCCCCACCTCAAGCTGCGCCTTGGGCCCCTTGTGCGGGTGCACCATCCCACCTAGGGCTGGTTCCCTCCCACTTGTGGCCTATGCATCCCTCCGGTGCTGGTGGCCCACTTGGGGACCCCCGAAACCCTTCCGGTGGTCCTGGTACGTTACCGGTGATGCCCGAAACTCTTCCGGTGACCAAAACCTCACTTCCTATATATGAATATTTATCTCCAGACCATTCCAGAACTCCTCATGATGTCCGGGATCTCATCCGGGACTCCGAACTACCTTCGGTAACCACGTACAGTATTTACCTATAACCCTAGCATCATCGAACCTTAAGTGTGTAGACCCTACGGGTTCGGGAGACACGTAGACATGACCGAGACACCTCTGCGGTCAATAACCAATAGCAGAATCTGGATACCCATGTTGTCTCCCACATGCTCCATGATGATCTCATCGGATGAACCACGATGTCGGGGATTCAATCAATCCCGTATACAATTCCCTTTGTCTACCAGTATGATACTTGCCCGAGATTCGATCGTTGGTATCCCTATACCTTGTTCAATCTCGTTACCGGCAAGTCTCTTTACTTGTTCCGTAACACATCATCCCATGGCTAACTCCTTAGTCACATTGATCTCATTATGATGATGTCTTACCGAGTGGGCCCAGAGATACCTCTCCATCACACGGAGTGACAAATCGCAATCTCGATTCGTGCCAACCCAACAGACACTTTCAGAGATACCCGTAGTGCACCTTTATAGCCACCCAGTTACATTGTGCTGTTTGGCACACCCAAAGCATTCCTACGGTATCCGGGAGTTGCACAATCTCATGGTCTAAGGAAACGATACTTGACATTGAAAAGCTTTAGCAAACGAACTACACGATCTTGTGCTATGCTTAGGATTGGGTCTTGTCCATCACATCATTCTCCTAATGATATGATGCCGTTATCAACGACATCCAATGTCCATGGTCATGAAACCGTGACCATCCATTGATCAACGAGCTAGCCAACTAGAGGCTCACTAGGGACATGTTGTGGTCTATGTATTCACACATGCGTTACAGTTTCCCGTTAATACAATTATAACATGAACAATAGACAATTATCATGAACAAGGAAATACAATAATAACCATTTTATTATTTCCTCTAGGCATATTTCCAGCAGTCTCCCACTTGCACTAGAGTCAATAATCTAGTTCACATCACCATGTTATTAACATTTACATCACCATGTGATCATATCATCATGTGATTAACACCCAGTCAGTTCTGGGGTTTGATCATGTTTTGCTCGTGAAAGAGGTTTTAGTCAACAGATCTACGACATTCAGATCCATGTGTACTTTGCAAATCCCTATGTCATACTATAGACATTGCTCCCATGCTCCACTTGGAGCAATTCCAAATGGATACTCCACTATCCGTATCCGGATTGCTCCCAAGAGTCATCCGGATTGATGTTAAAGCCTACATTGTTGTAACCCTTTACTATGAACTCTTTGTCACCTCCATAATCGAGAAATATTTCCTTAGTCCTCTAGTTGCCAAGGATAATTTCGACCGCTGCCCAGTGATCCACTCCTGGATCACTCTTGTACCCCTTGACAGACCTATGGCTGAAGCATAGGGGATGACACTCATCTTTCCTCTATCTTCTGCCATGGTCGAGCATTGAGTTGTGCTCAATCTCACACCTTGTAATACAGACAAGAACCCTTTCTTGGACTAATCCATATTGAACTTCTTCAATATCTTGTCAAGGTATGTACTCATTGAAATTATTATCGAGCATTTTGATCTATCTCCATATATCTTGATGCCCAACAATTAGGTAGCTTTATCCAGATCTTCCTTTGAAAAACTTTTTCCAAACAACCATTTATGGTTTCCAAAAATTGTACATCATTTCCGATCAATAATATGTCAACTACATATTCTTATCAGAAATTCTATAGTGCTCCCACTCACTTTCTTGTAAATACAAGTTTATCATAAACTTTGTATAAACTCAAAAACTTTGATCACTTCATTAAAGCTCATATTCCTACTCCAGATGCTTGCTCCGGTCCATAGAAGGATCGCTGGAGTTTGCATACCTTTTAGCATCCTTAGGATTGACAAAACCTTCTGGTTTTATCACATACAACTCTTCCTCATGGAAACCATTAAGGAAGCCTTGTTTTGACATCCATCTGCCAGATTTCATAATTGAAAAATGCAGCAACTGCTAACATAATTTTAATAGACTTTTAGCATCGCTACGGATGAGAAAATCTCATTGCAGTCAACTCCTTGAACTTGGCGGAAACTTCTTTGCGACAAGTCGGGCTTTATAAATGGTGACATTTCACCATTAGTGTCTGTGTTCATCTCAAAGGTCCATTTGTACTCAACGATCTGCCATTCAACAGGCAAGTCCACCAAAGTCCATACTTGGTTTCCATACATGGATCCTTTCTCGGATTTCATGGCTCCTAGCCATTTGTTGGAATCCGGGCCCACCATCGCTACTCCATAGTTCGTAGGTTCATTGTTGTCCAACAACATGACCTCCTAGACTGGGTTGACGTACTACTCAGGAGTAGTATGCGTCCTTGTCGACCTACGAGGTTCGATAGTAACTTGATCTGAAGCTTCATGATCGTCATCATTTACTTCCTCTCCAACTAATGTAGGCTCCACAGAAACATCTTTCTGTGCTGCGCTACTCTCTGGTTGGAACAAAGGTTCAACAACCTCATCAAGTTCTATCTTCCTCCCACTCAATTCCTGCGAGAGAAATTCTTTCTCGAGAAAGGACCCGTTCTTAGCCACAAACACTTTTGCGCTTGGATCTGAGATAGAAGGTATACCCAATGTCTCCTTAGGGTATTCTATGAAGATGCATTCGTCTGCTTTGGGTTCGAGCTCACTAGGTGAAAACCCTTTTCACATAAGTGTCGAAGCCCCAAACATTAAGAAATGACAGCTTAGGCTTCTGTCAAACCATAATTCACATGGTGTCATCTCAACAGAGTTAGATGGTGCCCTATTAAAGTAAATGGATTTATCTTTAATGCATAACCCCATAACAATAGTGGAAAAACGATAAGAGACATCATAGTACTCACTATATCCAATAGAGAACGACTACGACGTTCGGACACACCATCACACTATGGTGTTCCAGGAGGCGTGAGCTGTGAAACAATTTCTACATTGTCTAAAATTGCATACCAAACTCATAACTCAGATATTCACCTCCACGATCATATCGTAGACATTTTATCTTCTTGTCACGATGATCTTTAACTTCACTCTGAAACTCCTTGAACCTTTCAAACATTTTAGACTCGTGTTTCATTAAGTAAATATCCTCATATTCACTCAAATCATCAGTGAAGGTAAAGAAAATAACGATATCCACTACGTGTTTCAACACTCATTGGACCACATACATCAACATGTATCAATTCCAATAAGCCACCAACCCGCTCCATCATACCGGAAGACGAGGAATTAGTCCTCGTGCCCAAGAGGCACGGTCCGCATGTCTCAACCGATTCAAAATCGAATGAGTCCAAAGATCCATCAGCATGGAGTTTCTTCATGCGCTTTACACCAATATGACGTTTGTGGCAGTGCCACAAGAATATGGTACTATCATTATTAACTTTGTATCTTTGGTACCAACGTTATGAGCATATGTATTACTATGATCAAGATTCAATAAACCATTCCCATTGGGTGCATGACCATTGAAGGCATTATTCATGTAAATAGAATAACCCTTATTCTCTAACTTAAATGAATAATAGTATTGCACTAAACATGATTCAATCATGTTCATGCTCAACGCAAACACCAAATAACATTTATTTAGGTTCATTGCTAATCC
Organism: Hordeum marinum; assembly: GCA_022496015.1. Lineage (NCBI taxonomy): Eukaryota > Viridiplantae > Streptophyta > Magnoliopsida > Poales > Poaceae > Hordeum > Hordeum marinum. The sequence goes on along the minus strand of CM039674.1, from coordinate 468,955,076 downwards.
GGAAGGTAGAGAAAGCGTGCGATGGTGATCACATCAACCTTGGAAACACTTCCAACACACATCGTCACCTTTCACTTAGCTAGCCTCCATTTATTCCGTAGCTTTTATTTTGAGTTGCTAACACTTAGCAACTAAACCGGTATCTTATACCCAAGTGCTACTAGGAGTACTAGCAAGGTACACATCAGTAACACGTATATCAAATATACTTCTGTCGACATTGCCAACCTTCTTATCTACCAAGTATCTAGGGTTATTCTGCTTCAGCGACCGTTCTCCTCATAATAGAAGCACATAGTCTCGGTTTAGGGCTCAACCTTGGGTTTCTTCACCAGAGCAGCAACTGGCTTGCCATTACTGAAGTTTTTCCCTTCTTGCCTTTGCCCTTCTTGAAACTAGTGTTTTTCTCTTAACTATCAACACTTGATGCTCCTTCTTGATTTCTACCTTCGCAGTGTCAAACAACGCGAATAGCTCAGGGATCATTATCTCCATCCCTGGGATTTTATAGTTCATCCTGAAGCTCCAGTAGCTTGGTGGCAGTGACTTGGAGAACTGTGTTAATCACTATCTTATATGGAAGATTAACTCCCACACCATTCAAGTGATTGTAGCACCCAGACAATCTGAGCACATGCTCACCGATTAAGCTATTCTCTTTCATGCTGCCGGCAAAGAATCTTGTTAGAGGTCTCATACCTATCAACACAGGCATGAACCTGAGATCCCAATCTCAGCTCTTAGAACATCTCATATGTTCCATGACATTCAAACCGTTTTGGAGCCTCAATTCTAAGCCAAAATGCATGACGCATTGAACTATCAAGTAGACATCATAAATTGCATGCCACATGTTCACAACATCTACAGACAACGCTTGAGGGAGTGGTGCACTGAGTGTTGCATCAAGGACACAAGCCTTCTGTGCAGCAATGAGGACAATCCTCAGATCATGGACCTAGTCCGCATTATTTCTACCATCATCTTTCAACTTACTTTTCTCTAGGAACGTATCAATAAGTCAGGGGAGCTATAGCATGAGTTATCTATAACATAATTTGCAAAGACACTTTTAGACTAAGTTCATGATAATTAAGTTCACATAATCAAATTATTTAATGAACTCCCACTTAGATAGACATCCCTCTAGTCATCTAAGTGATACATGATCCACGTCAACTAGCCCGTGTCCGATCATCACGTGAGACGGACTAGTCATCCATAGTGAACATCTCGATGTTGATCGTATCTTCTATACGACTCATGTTCGACCTTTCGGTCTTCCGTGTTCCGAGGCCATGTCTGTACATGTTAGGCTCGTCAAGTCAACCTAAGTGTATCGCATGTGTAAATCTGGCTTACACCCATTGTATGCGAACGTTAGAACCTATCACACCCGATCATCACGTGTTGCTTCAGCACAACGATCCTTAGCAATGGTGCATAGTTAGGGCGAACACATTTCTTGAAATTTTATTTAGGGATCATCTTATTTACTACCGTCGTTCTAAGAAAATAAGATGTAAACATGATAAACATCACATGTAATCAATATAGTGACATGATATGGCCAATATCATCTTGCTCCTTTGATATCCATCTTCGGGGCGCCATGATCATCACTGTCACCGACACGACACCATGATCTCCATCATCATGATATCCATCATCATGTATTCATGAAGTTGTCTCGCCAACTATTACTTCTACTACTATGGCTAACGTTTAGCAATAAAGTAAAGTAATTACATGTCGTTTACGATTGACACGCAGGTCATACAATAAAATAAGACAATTCCTATGGCTCCTGCCGGTTGGCATACTCATCGACATGCAAGTCGTGAATCCTATTACAAGAACACGATCAGTCTCATACATCACAATGCATCACATCACATCCTTTTGGCCATATCACATCACAAGGCATATGCTGCAAAAACAAGTTAGACGTCCTCTAATTTGTAGTTGCATGTTTTTGCGTGGCTGCTATAGGTTTCTAGCAAGAACGTTTCTTACATATGCCAAAACCACAATGTGATATGCCAATTGCTATTTACCCTTTATAAGGACCCTTTTCATCGAATCCAATCCGACTAAGGTGGGAGAGACAGACACCCGCTAGCCACCTTATGCAACAAGTGCATGTCAGGCGGTGGAACCGGTCTCACGTAAGCATATGTGTAAAGTTGGCTCGGGCCGCTCCGTCCCACAATACTGCCGAATCAAGATAAGACTAGTAGTGGTAAGCAAATTAACAAGATCAACGCCCATAACAACTTTGTGTTCTACTCGTGCATAGATTCTACGCATAAACCTCGCTCTGATACCACTGTTGGGAGACATAGTAGTAAATCAAATTTTTTCCTACGTGCCACCAAGATCAATCTATGGAGAAACCACAAAATATCGCAAAGAGGAAGCATTAATAGAATGTGGTTGGTGGAGTCGTACTCATAGCAATTCAGATCGCGGTGGATTCCGATCTTAGCGCCGAACAACGACGCCTCGGTGTTCAATACACGTGCAGCCCGGTGACGTCTCCTACGCCTTGATCCAGCAAGGAGGAAGGAGAGGTTGAGAGAGAGCTCCGGCAGCACGACGGCATGGTGACGATGGATCTGCGTGATCTCCGGCAGGACTTCGCCAAGCACCGCGGAGAACGGGGAAGATGAGGGGTAGGGCTGCGGTGAGAGAGAGAGAGAACTCGTGTGTATGGCAGCCCCCAAAACCCCACATATATATATAGAGGGAATGAGGAGGTTTGCAACAACCCTAGGGTTCCCTCACCAGGGCCGTCGGCCAACCCTAGATAAATCTAGGGCGGCGGCCAAGGAGGGAGTGGGAGGGGCGGCGCCGTAGGTGGGCCTAGGGCCCATCTGCCTCTAGGGTTTGCCCCTCCCACCTCAAGCTGTGTCTTGGGCCCCTTGTGGGGGAGCACCAGCCCACCTAGGGTGGTTCCCTCCCAGTTGTGGGCTATGCAGACCTCCGGTGCCGGTGGCCCACTTGGTGGACCCCCAGAGCCCTTCCGGTGGTCCAGGTACGTTACCGGTGATGTCCGAAACTCTTCCGGTGACCAAAACCTCACTTCCTATATATGAATATTTACCTCCGGACCATTCCGGAACTCCTTGTGACGTCCGGGATCTCATCCGGGACTTGGAACTACCTTTGGTAACCACGTGCACTATTTCCCTATAACCCTAGCGTCATCGAACCTTAACTGTGTAGACCCTACGGGTTCGGGAGACACGTAGACATGACCGAGACACCTCTCCGGTCAATAACCAACAGCGGGATCTAGATACCCATGTTGGCTCCGACATGATCCACGATGATGTCATTGGATGAACCACGATGTCAGGGATTGAATCAATCCCATATACAATTCCCTTTGTCTACTAGTATGATACTTGCCCAAGATTTGTTCGTCGGTATCCCTATACCTTGTTCAATCTCATTACTGGCAAGTCTATTTACTCATTACGTAAAACATTATCCTGTGGCTAACTCCTTAGTCACATTGAGCTCATTATGATGATGTCTTATCGAGTGGGCCCAGAGATACCTCTCCGTCACACGGAGTGACAAATCCCAGTCTCGATGCGTGCCAACCCAATACACACTTTCGGAGATACCTATAGTGTACCTTTATAGCCACTCAGTTACGTTGTGATGTTTGGCACATCCAAAGTATTCCTACGGTATCCGGGAGTTGCACAATCTCATAGTCTAAGGAAATGATACTTGACATTGGAAAAGCTTTAGCAGACGAACTACACGATCTTGTGCTATGCTTAGGATTGGGTCTTGTCCATCACATCATTCTCCTAATGATGTGACCCCGTTATCAACGACATCCTATGTCCATGGTCATGAAATCATTACCATCTATTGATCAACGAGCTAGCCAACTAGAGGCTCACTAGGGACATGTTGTGGTCTATGTATTCACACATGCACTACGGTTTCCGGTTAATACAATTATAGCATGAACAATAGACAATTATCATGAACAAGGAAATACAATAATAACCATTTTATTATTGCCTCTAGGGCATATTTCCAACACTTACATGTGGCACTGCCGCCTTGGTCATATTGGTGTCAAACGCATGAAGAAACTCCATGCTGATGGACTTTTGGAGTCTCTTGATTTTGAATCATTTGACAAATGCGAACCATGAGTAATGGACAAGATGAACAAGACTCTGTTCTCTAGAACAATGGAGCGAGCAACTGACTTGTTGGAGATAATACATACCAATGTATGCGATCCAATGAACATTGAGGCTCGCGGTGGCTACCGTTATGTTCTCGCCCTCAGTGATGACTTGAGAAGATATGGGTATGTCTACTTAATGAAACACAAGTCTGAAACCTTTGAAAAGTTCAAGGAATTTCAAAGCGAGGTAGAGAATCAATGATGAGGATATGTACCTGGGGTAGGGTCCTAGGCACGGCCCACATACCCTACCTAAGGACACTGCATGGGAGGACTTGAAGATTAAGCATGAACTTCCGAGTGTATCCCTCGAGACGTTCAAAGTCACTCGACAGTAATCCACTCGGAGACTCCCGCTCTCACTCGGCAGTTGTGTGTCACTCGGAAGACCTCGCTTTCACTTGACGCCAGAAGACTAGGAGACATCATCAAGAGCCTAACGGTCAGACACTGGTTCAATGGTCATTAATAGCTTTTACTACGTATGTTACCTGTAACGGCAGACATTAAACCCCACGACCAGACCCTACGATGCGGAGCCATTATGAGGGGCAGAAAACTCTATATAAGCCGCCCCTCCCCTCCTGCACAAGGGTTAGCAACTATTGTAATCTCCACATTCCACACGTCATAAAGCTCCCGAGCACTGAGACGTAGGGTTGTTACCTCCACGAGAGGGGCCTGAACTCATATATCCGTGTGTACACCCTCGCCGTAGCTAGGACTCTGCCCTGTCCATTTGTACCCCAACCATCTATTGTCAGACTCGTTCCCACGATAGTTGGCGCCCACCATGGGGCAGGCGTCTAAGCGACTTCCGGTGAGGTTGTGATTTTCATCCTTCGACATGTCTTCCGGCGGTGTTTTTGCTCTGGGCCGCGAGATCCATTTCAGAGCGCTCACCTTCATCGCCGATGATTCGGCATGGCTTCAGGAGGCGCCTCTCGATGTCGAGGCCCTCCCGATTCGCGGGGCCACGCACTTCCACGCGAGTCCATGTGGTGTGTTGCTGCATTAGCCGTCGACTCCCTACGTGTCCGCTCCTCTCGGCGTTCGCGGCCGCAAGCGGTCTGGCCGCTCGCAACTCCAGCGGTGGATCGATCATGCAGCGGCACATCAAGCTTCTTCGCAGGTTCCAGCACTCGAGCCTGCCGAATCCCTTCATGGCGTGTTCGAGTCGGATTCCGATCCATCCAACGTGCCTTCCAAGTGCGAAAGCTATGATCCCGCAGCGAAGGTCTTGATGTTGGGCTCTCATCAGAGTTCACCGTCTGGCTTCGCTCGTGGCAAGCGTGAGGCTGGAGGCCCGTCGAACGTGTAGCCGCATCATGATGAGGAGGTCCTTCATACCTCCATCATTGGCGCGACTGCTGATGCCTAAGCTTTGGAGGCCGTGCGCATTCGTCTGGAAGAGCTCCAGGCAGTGATCGACAAGCGCGCCCGCCAGCGCCCGCCGCGTCCCAATCAACGTCATCGACAACTGTTTCCAACTGGATCTCACGATGGCGTCGAGGTATACCGAACTGCTATTCTTAATGTTGCTACTGCTGCTAGGATAGCAGATTCCATTCAGCCGTCCCGGTCAGAGGCTGGTAGAGGGTATTGGAAATATGCCCTAGAGGCAATAATAAATTAGTTGTTATCATATTTCCTTGTTCATGACAATTTTTTATTATCCATGCTACAATTGTATTGATCGGAAACTCAGATACATGTGTGGATACATAGACAACACCATGTCCCTAGTATGCCTCTAATAGACTAGCTCGTTTATCAAAGATGGCTATGGTTTCCTAGTCATGGACATGAGATGTCATTTGATAACAGGATCACATCATTAGGAGAATGATGTGATGGACAAGACCCAAACTACAAACGTAGCATATGATCGTGTCAGTTTATTGCTACTGTTTTCTGCATGTCAAGTATTTGTTCCTATGACCATGAGATCATGCAACTCACTGACACCGGAGGAGTGCCTTGTGTGTATCAAACGTCGCAACGTAACTGGGTGACTATAAAGGTACTCTATAGGTATCTCCGAGGGTGTCTCTTGGGTTGGCATGGATCAAGACTAGGATTTTTTACTCCGTGTGACGGAGAGGTATCTCAGGGCCCACTCGGTAATACAACATCACAACAAGCCTTGCAAGCAATATGACTAAGTGTTAGTCATGGGATCTTGTGTTACAGAACGAGTAAAGAGACTTGCCGTTAATGAGGTTGAACTAGGTATGGAGATACCGATGATCGAATCTCGGGCAAGTAATATAACGAAGAACAAAGAGAACATCATACGGGATTAACTGAATCCTTGAAATAGAGGTTTGACCGATAAAGATCTTCGTAGAATATGTAGGAGACAATACGGGCATCCAGGTCCCACTATTGGTTATTGGCCGTAGAGGTGTATCGGTCATGTCTACATAGTTCTCGAACCCGCAGGGTCTGCGCACTTAAGGTTTGGTGACGTTTTGGTAGTATAGAGTTATGCATGCTGGTGACCGAAGGTTATTCGGAGTCCTGGATGAGATCCAGGACATCACGAGGAGCTCCAGAATGGTCCGGAGGTAAAGATTGATATATAGGAAGTCCTGTTTTGGTCGCCGGAAAAGTTTCGGGCTCATTGGTAGTGTACCGGGAGAGGCGGGAGTGTACCGGGAGAACATCGGGAGAGGTATTTCGACCCAAGAGGCTACGTGGGATGTGGGAGGAGGTAAACCAGCCCCTGGTGGGCTGGCCGAAGCCTCCTCTAAGGGCCCATGCGGCTGGAGTGGTTTGAGAAGGAAAATATCCAAAGGTGGAGAGGTGGAAAGAGTTTCCAAGTGGAAAGGAGGAATCCTACTCCTAATAGGATTTGAGTAGGACTCCTCCACCTCCAATTTCGACCCAACCTTGAGGGTTTGAGGCTGCCTCCTCCCCTCCCTTCCTCCTATATATACTAGTGGATTTAGAGGAAACAACTAACCCTAATAGCCATGTGCTACCTCTCCTCTAGTGCATAGTTTCTCCTCTAAATCGGTTTTCTGCAGTGCTTAGGCGAAGCCCTGCCAGAATAGCTCCACCACCATCGTCGCAACGCCATCGCACTGTCGGAGAACTCTTCTACCTCTCCACTCTCTCTTGCTAGATCAAGAAGGCGGAGATCGTCATTGAGCCGTACGTGTGCTGAACGCGGAGGCGCCGTCCGTTCGGCGCTAGATCGGAAGGACCGTGATCAAGATGCAAGACGGATCGTGATGAGATCACGGGACGGATCGTGATGAGTTCGCAGGACAGATCATGATTGGATCGCGGGACAGATCCTGATGAGATCGCGGGATGCTCGGCGATTAGGATCGTGAAGATGTTCGACTACACCAACCGCGTTTCTTAACGCTTCCCGCTTAGCGATCTACAAGGGGATGTAGATTCACTCTCCCTCTCGTAGATGCTCATCACCATGTATAGATCTTGCGTGTGCGTAGGAAATTTTTTGTTTCCCATGCAACATTCCCCAACAGTGGTATCAGAGCTAGGTCTATTTGTAGATGAGATCTCGAGTAGAACACAAAGAGTTTGTGGGCGTTGATGCTTAGATTGCTTCCTCCCTTGGTCATGTTTTGGTTCAGCGGTATTGTGGGAGAAGCGGCCTGGACCAACCTTACTCGTATGCTTATGAGAGACCGGTTCCATCGATTGACGTGTAACCTCGTTGCGCAAAGATGGCTGGCGGGTGTATGTTTCTCCTACTTTAGTTGGATCGGATTCGACAAAGGCGGTCCTCGAGAATGTTGAAAAGCAACTTATGTATCACCGTTATGGTTTTTGCATAGGTGAGAATTGTTCTTGCTAGATACCCGTAGCAGCCACGTAAAACATGCAACAACAATTAGAGGACGTCTAACTTGTTTTTGTAGGGTATGTTGTGATGTGATATGGCCAATTACATGATGATATATATGTTATGTATGATATGATCATGTGTTTTATAGAATATCACGACTTGCATGTCGATGAGTACGGCAACCGGCGGGAGCCATAGGGTTGTCTTTAATTATTGTATGACCTGCGCGTCAATCATTAAGCGCTATGTAATGCTTTACTTTATCGCTAAACGGTAGCAATAGTAGTAGAAGCATGGTGGGCGCGACAACCCCGATGGCGACACGTTGATGGATATCATGGTGTCATGCCGGTGATGAGGGTGATAATGCCGGTGCTTTCAAGATGGAGATCAAAAGCACAAGTTCATGGCCATATCATGTCACTTATGATTTGCATGTGATGTTAATGCGTTTATGCACCTTGTTTTGCTTAGGACGACGGTAGCATTATAAGTTGATCCCTCACTTAATTTCAAGATAAATTGTGTTCTCCCCGAGTGTGCACCGTTGCGAAAGTTCGTCGTGTCGAGACACCACGTGATGATCGGGTGTGATAGACTCTACGTTCACATACAACGGGTGCAAGCCAGTGTTGCACATGCAGAATGCTCAGGTTAAACTTGACGAACCTAGCATGCACAGACAAGGCCTCGGAACACAAGAGACCGAAAGGTCGAACATGAGTCATATAGTAGATATGATCAACATGATGATGTTCACCATTGAAACCACCTCAACTCACATGATGATCGGACTTGAGTTGGTGAATTTGGATCATCTATCACTCGAATGACTGTAGGGATGTCAATTTGAGTGGGAGTTCTTCAGTAATATGCTTAATTGAACTCATTATCATGAACATAGTCAGTAGTGTCTTTGCAAATTATGTTGTAGATTACTTGCTGGCGCTGTAGCTCCCTTGAATTTTTATATGTTCCTAGAGAAAAAGAGTTGAAAGATGATGGTAGCAATATTGCTGACTGGGTCCATGATCTGAGGATTGTCCTCATTGCTGCACAGAAGGCTTATGTCCTTAATGCACCGCTCGGTGCGCCAACCCCTCTAGCATCATTTGTAGATGTTGTGAACATCTGACAAGCACGTTCTGATGACTACTTGATAGTTTAGTGTGTCATGCATTACATCTTAGAATTGAGGCTCCAAAACGTTTTGAACATCACGGAACATATGAGATGTTCTAAGAGCTGAAATTAGGATCTCAGGCTCGTGCCCGTGTGGCGAGATATGAGATCTCCAACAAGATTCTTTGACTGCAAGATGAAGGAGAATAGCTCAATCGTTGAGCATGTGCTCAGATTGTCTGGGTGCTACAATCGCTTGAATCGAGTGGGACTTGATCTTCCAGATAAGATAGTGATTGATATAGTTCTCCAAGTCATTGTCACTAAGCTACTAGAACTTGGTGATGAACTATAAAATGCCAGGGATAGAAATAATGATCCCTGAGTTGTTCGTGATGTTTGACACCGCGAAGGTAGAAATCAAGAAGGAGCGTCAAGTGTTGATGGTTAGTCAAACCACTAGTTTCGAGAAGCGCAGGAGCAAGGAGGGAAACTTCATGGATAGCAAGTCAGTTGCTGCTCCAGTGAAGCAGCCCAAAGTTGAACCCAAACCCGAGACTAAGTTCTTCGATTATGAGGAGAGCGGTCGCTGAAGCGAAACAACCCTAGATACTTGGTAGATAAGAAGGCTGGCAACGTCGACAGAAGTATATTTGATATACGCGTTATTGATGTGTACCTTGCTAGTACTCCTAGTAACACCTGGGTATTGGATACCGGTTCGGTTGCTAAATGGTAGTAACTCGAAATAAAAGCTACGGAATAAACGGAGAACTAGCTAAGGGTGAGGTGACGATGTGTGTTGGAAATGTTTCCAAGGTTGATGTGATCAACATCGCACGCTCTCTCTACCTTTGGGATTAGTGATGAACCTAAATAAATGTTATTTGGTGTTTTGCGTTGAGCATGAATGTGATTAGATCGTTTTTATTGCAACATGGTTATTCATTTAAGTTAGAGAATAATGGTTATTCTGTTTACATGAATAATACCTTCAATGGTCATGCACCTAGTGAGAATGGTTTGTTGAATCTTGATTGTAGTAATACACATGTTCATAACATTGATGCCAAAAGATACAAAGTTAATAATAATAGTACCACATACTTGTGGCACTGCCGCTTGATGTCATATTGGTATAAAACGCATGTAGAAACTCCATGCTGATGGATCTTTGGACTCATTCGATTTTGAATCGGTTGAGACATGTGAACCATGCCTCTTTGTCAAGATGACTAAGGACCTCGTTTTCTGGTTTGATGGAGCGGGCAAGTGATTTATTGGAAATGACACATGTTGATGTATGCAATCCAGTGAGTCTTATAGCGTGCCATGGATATCGTTATTTTCTTACCTTCACTGATGATTTGAGTAGATATAGTGTATATTTACTTAATGAAACACAAGTCTGAATCGTTTGAAAGGTTGAAGAAAATTCAGAGTGAAGTTTAAGATCATCGTGACAAGAAGAAATGTCTGCGATATGATTGTGGAGGTGAATATCTGAGTTACGAGTTTGGCATACAACTTTAGACAATTTGAAAGTTGTTTCACCAAACACGCCACCTGGAACACCATAGCATGATGGTGTGTCTGAACGTCATAGTCGTGCTCTATTGGATATGGTGCGTGCTATGATCTTTCTTATCGTTTTGCTACTATAATTCTGGGGTTATGCATTAGAGACAACTACATTCACTTTAAATAGGGCACCATCTAAATCCGTTGAGATGACACCATGTGAATTACGGTTTGATAGAAACCTAAGATGCCATTTCTTAATGTTTGGGGCTGCGACGCTTGTGTGGAAAAATGTTTTCACCTAATGAGCTCGAACCCAAAGCGGACAAATGCATCTTCATAGATTACCCTAAGAACAGTTGGGTGAACCTTCTATCTCAGATCCAAGCATAAAGTGTTTGTTGCTAAAATGGGTCCTTTCCCGAGAAAAAGTTTCTCTCCAAAGAATTGAGTGGGAGGAAGATAGAACATCATGAGGTTGTTGAACCTTTGTTTCAACCAGAGAGTAGCGCAACGTAGAAAGATGTTTTTGTGGAACCTACGTCAGTTGAAGAGGAAGTAAATGATGATGATCTTGAAGCTTCGGATCAAGTTACTATCAAACCTCGTAGGTCGACAAGGATGTGTACTGCTCCTGAGCGGTACGACAACCCTATCTTGGAGGTCATATTGTTGGACAATGATGAACCTACGAGCTGTGGAGAAGCGATGATGGGCCTGGATTCCGACAAATGGTTAGAGGCCATGAAATCCAAGAAAGGATCCATGTATGAAAACCAAGTATAGACTTTGGTAGACTTGCTCGTTGGACGACAGGTCATTGAGTACAAATGGACCGTTAAGATGAAGACAAACGCTGATGGTGAATGTCACCATTTATAAAGCTCGACTTGTCGCAAATAAGTTTCCGCCAAGTTCAAGGAGTTGACTGCAATGAGACTTTCTCAATCGTAGCGATGCTGAAGTCTGTTGGAATTATGTTAGCAGTTACTGCATTTTTCAATTATGAAATCTGGCAGATGGATGACAAAACATTGTTTACTTCCTTAAGGAAAGGTTTTATGAGATATAACCAGAAGGTTTTGTCAGTCCTAAGGATGCTAAAAGGTGTGCAAGCTTTAGTGATCCTTCTACGAACTGAAGTAAGCATCTCGGAGTTGGAATGTACACTTTGATTAGGTGATCAAAGTTTTTGAGTCTATACAAAGTTTATGAGAAAATTGTATTTACAATAAAGTGAGTGGGAGCACCATAGAGTTTCTCATAAGCATATGTGGTTGACATATTGTTGATCGGAAATGATGTAGAATTTATGGAAAGCATAAACGGTTGTTTGAAAAGAGTTTTTCAAAGGAAGACCTGGATAAAGCTACCTAATTGTTGAGCATCAAGATCTATAGAGATAGATCAAGATGCTTGATGAGACTTTCAATGAGTAAATACCTTGACAAGATTTTGAAAGTGTTCAAAATGGATCAGTCAGAGAAAGAGTTGTCGCATGATTTGTAAGGTGTGAAGTTGAGTGAGACTCAAAGCTCGACAACGGCAGAAGAAAGAGAAAGGACGAACGTCGTCCCCTATGCCTTAGCCATAGGATCTATATTATGCCATGCTGTGTACCGCACCTGGTGTGTGCCTTGCCATGAGTTTGTCAAGGGGTACAAAAGTGATCCAGGAGTGGACCACTGGATAGCGGTCAAGATTATCCTAAGTAACTAAAAGACTAAGGAGATGTTTCTCGATTATGGAGGTGATAAAGGGTTCATCGTAAAGAGTTACGTCGATGCAAGCTATAACACTAATCCGGATGACTCTTAGTAGCAATCCGGATACGTATAGTGGAGCAGCCATTTTGAATAGTACCAAGTGGAGTGGGGAAGCAGTGTTTACAGTTTGAAACAAAGATTTGCAAAGTACACACGGATCGGAATGGCGCATACCCGTTGACTATAAGACCTCTCTCACATGCAAAGCATGATCGAGCCCCATAACTCATTGGGTGTTAGATTCATAACAATGCGAATCACATGCTGATGTGAACTAGATTATTGACTCTAGTGAAAGTTGGAGACTATTGGAAATATGCCCTAGAGGCAATAATAAATTAGTTATTATCATATTTCCTTGTTCATGATAATCATTTATTATCCATGCTATAATTGTATTGATCGGAAACTCAGATACATGTGTGGATACATAGACAACACCATGTCCCTAGTATGCCTCTAATAGACTAGCTCGTTTATCAAATATGGCTATGGTTTCCTAGTCATGGACATGAGATGTCATTTGATAACGGGAGCACGTCATTAGGAGAATGATGTGATGGACAAGACCCAAACTACAAAGGTAGCATATGATCGTGTCAGTTTATTGCTACTGTTTTCTGCACGTCAAGTATCTGTTCCTATGACCATGGGATCATGCAACTCACTGACACCAGAGGAGTGCCTTTTGTGTATCAACCGTCGCAACGTAACTGGGTGACTATAAAGGTACTCTATAGGTATCTTCGAGGGTGTCTGTTGGGTTGGCATGGATCAAGACTGGGATTTGTTACTCCGTGTGACGGAGAGGTATCTCAGGGCCCACTCGGTAATACAACATCACAACAAGCCTTGCAAGCAATATGACTAAGTTTTAGTCACGGGATCTTGTGTTACGGAATGAGTAAAGAGACTTGCCGGTAATAAGGTTGAACTAGGTATGGAGATACCGACGATCGAATCTCGGGCAAGTAACATACCGAAGAACAAAGGGAACATCATACGGGATTAACTGAGTCCTTGACATAGAGGTTCGATCGATAAAGATCTTCGTAGAATATGTAGGAGCCAATATCGGCATCCAGGTCCCTCTATTGGTTATTGACCGTAGAGGTGTCTCGGTCATGTCTACATAGTTCTCGAACCCGCAGGGTCTGCACACTTAAGGTTTGGTGACGTTTCAATAGTATAGAGTTATGCATGCTGGTGACCGAAGGTTGTTCGGAGTCCTGGATGAGATCCCGGACGTCACGAGGAGCTCCGGAATGGTCCGAAGGTAAAGATTGATATATAGGAAATTCCTGTTTTGGTCGCCGGAAAAGTTTCGAGCTCATCGGTAGTGTACCGGGAGTGCCGGTAGTGTACCGGGGGACCATCGGGAGAGGTATTTCGACCCAAGAGGCTAAATGTGGTGTGCGAGGAGGTAAACCAGCCCCTAGTGGGCTGTACGAAGCCTCCTCTAAGGGCCCATGCGGCTAGAGTGGTTTGAGAAGGAAAAAATCTAAAGGTGGAGAGGTGGAAAGAGTTTCCAAGTGGAAAGCAGGAATCCTACTCCTAATAGGATTGGAGTAGGACTCCTCCACCTCCTATTTCTACCCAACCTTGAGGGTTTGAGGCTGCCTCCTCACCTCCCTCACTCCTATATATACTAGAGGATTTAGAGGAAAAAGCTAACGCCAATAGCCACGCGCTACCTCTCCTCTAGTGCATAGTTTCTCCTCTAGATCGGATTTCTTTAGTGCTTAGGCGAAGCCCTGCCAGAATAGCTCCACCACCATCATCGCAACGCCGTCGCGCTGCTAGAGAACTCTTCTACCTCTCTGCTCTCTCTTGCTGGATCAAGAAGGCGGAGATCATCATTGAGCCGTATGTGTGCTGAACGCGGAGGTGTCGTCCGTTCGGCGCTAGATCGGAAGGACCGTGATCAAGATCTAGAGACGGATCGTGATGAGATCACGGGACGGATCGTGATGAGTTCATGGGACAGATCATGATTGGATCGCGGGACAGATTGTGATGATATTGCGGGATGCTCGGCGATTTGGATCGCGAAGACGTTCGACTACACCAACCGTGTTTCTTAACGCTTCTCGCTTAGCGATCTACAAGGGTATGTAGATGCACTCTCCCTCTCATAGATGCTCATCACCATGTATAGATCTTGCGTGTGCATAGGAAATTTTTTGTTTCCCATGCAACGTTCCCAACAGAGAGCTGTTGCAGATCAGAGCGCTGTTGGATCCAGCACATCGTCAGAATTCAGCAGTTTCTCAGTCCCATCACAAGATATACATCAATTCACCCAAGGCAGAGACTGTTCAGTCGGCACACAACCCTGGATCGCCCTTGCATTGTCGAGGTGGCGGTTTCGTGAAGGGCAAAATAGAGATCAGCATCACTGCAAAGACCACCATCGAGTGCCCACTCCTCCGCGTAGTGGCCCGTACGCGCCCCGGCGCCAGGGTGACAGGCACTCCTTCGGTGATGAGCGGGACGCGGACTTTGACGCCCGCACTTATCTTGTTCAGAAGCGGATCGACAAGAGCAGAGCCTGCAGAGAGGGACTCGACAGAGATGTTTTGGCTAGAAGCTCAGTTGTGGTGTCTAGTCCAGAGTGTTTCAGCAGAGCTATACGCTCCGTAGAGATTCCCCCCAAATTCAGAATGGCGGCGGGGATTGAAAAGTTTTCTGGTGAAACAAAACCAGAGACTTGGTTAGATGATTACCGAGTGGCTGTGCATATTGGGGGCGGAAATGACAACGTCGCAATGAAGCACCTGCCCCTCACGTTGGATGGTCCAGCTCGAGCTTGGTTCAATCGTTTGACTCCTTCCAGCATACATTGTTGGGAGGATCTGGCCCGAGTGTTTGTCCAGACCTTAGAAGGCACTTGCAAGCGCCCAGCAGGTGTGGTAAATTTAGAGCACTGCGTCCAGAAGCCCAATGAAACCTTAAGAGACTATATTCAGCGTTGGTCCACCCTGCATCATATGGTGGAGAAGGTGTCGGAACACCAGGCTGTTTGTGCCTTCAAGGCCGGTGTGAGATACAGAGAGTTGTACCTGAAGTTCGGGCGCACTGGTGAAATTTCACTCGGCAAGATGATGGAAATAGCCACATGCTACGCCAATGGCGAGGAAGAAGATTGCCTTCATAGAGGCAAAGGAAAGGCAGTCGCTAACGAGGATGGCGGCGGTAACAATCAGAAACAGAAGCGGAAGGCTGAAGACCCAGCTCCGGCATAGGCAGCAGCACTGGCAACTCAGTCAAAGAACAAGGGAAAGGACAAGGCTCAATATGCCCCCAAGAAGGGGAAGGGTTAGTCAGGAACTAACATTTTGGATCAACCGTGTGCAACCTGATTCTGCCCAAGCACACCACTTGACAATGTCGAACCCTCATTCAGCAGTTCAAGGGAGACCAGTCGAGTGGGAAATCTCCTAAAAAAGAAGATGAAGATGAAGAGAAGGAAACATTCCCAGATGTCACTGCTACACTGGTGATCTTTGATGATGTCGAGAGAAAGAGTCGTTTGAAACTCATCAACAGAGAAATCAACATGGTTGTGCCAGACACCCCCACCTACGTCAAGTGGTCCCAATATGCTGTCACGTTTGACCAGACAGGCCATCCTTCTCGTGTGTCCACTCCCGATCGACAAGCTCTGGTAGTTGATCCGTTGGTACAAGGGACTCGACTCAGAAAGGTCCTCATGGACGGCGGCAGCGGCCTGAACATTCTGTGTGCGGATACCCTGAAAGGGATGGGCATTCCGATGTCCCGTCTGAGCGAGAGCAGCATGCATTTTCAAGGGGTCTTCCCAGGAAAGAAGGCCAAGTCACTCGGCCAGATAGCATTGGACGTGGCGTTCGGAGATAGCAAAAATTTCCGAAAAGAAAAATTGACGTTTGAAGTTGTGGATTTCAAGATTGCTTATCACGCCATCTTGGGTCGACCCTCTTATGCACATTTCGTGGCCTGACCATGTTACGTGTAGCTCAAGTTGAAAATGCCAGGCCCTAAGGGCGTGATCACCGTCACTAGCAATCGACAGCGGGCCGAAGAGTGTCTCCAGCAAGGATCCAAGATTGCCGATCAACAGATGGCCATGGTCGAGCTGGAGGAGTACAAGAAAACCACTGGCCCTGCTGATTTGCTCCACGCGAAAAAGCCTGCTTCCGAGTCGGCATTTTAGTCGGCAGGGGAAGTGAAGAAGGTGCACATCCACCTGACAGATCCATCTGCTGCCTCAACGAATATCTCAACAACACTCGACAATAAATAGGAAGCCGAGCTCATCCAGTTCCTCCATGAGAACTGGGATATCTTTGCATGGAAGCCTGCTGACATGCCAGGGATTCCCAAGGAGCTGGTTGAGCACCGTCTGCGAGTGGATCCGAAAGCGAAGCCCGTCAGGGAGCATTTGCATCGATCTGTGGCGGAGAAGCGCAAGGCAATCAGCGAAGAAGTGGCCCGTATCTTGCAAGCCAAGTTCATTCGGGAGATTTACCACTCCGAGTAGCTTTTGAATGTTGTGATGGTGCCCAAGAAAGATAAGTCATTGCACATGTACATTGACTTGAAACATCTCAATAAGGTGTGTCCGCAAGACCATTTTCAGCTCCCCGCATAGATCAAATTGTTGACTCGATAGTGGGGTGTGAGCGATTATCGTTTTTGGATGCTTATTCTGGGTACCATCAGATCCATCTGTTTGGCCCAGATGAAATAAAAACAGCCTTCATCACCCCGTTTGGGTGCTTTTGCTACGTCATCATGCCTTTTGGTCTTAAAAATGCTGGCGCTACTTTTATGCGCATGATCTAGAAATGTTTACTCGACCAGATCCCTCGGAATGTCGAGGCGTACATGGACGATATAGTGGTCAATTCCCGTAAAGGTTCCGACCTACAGGCTGACTTGGCCGAGACATTCGCCTATCTAAGGCGATTCGACATAAAGCCGAATCTGGCTAAATGTACGTTCGGTGTCCCTGGCGGCAAGTTGCTCGGTTTTCTCGTTTCCAAGCGAGGAATTGATGTCAATCCCGAGAAGATCAGCGCCATTACCCGTATGAAGACTCCCGTGCGAGTGCATGATGTTCAGAAGCTCACAGGTTGCTTGGCAGCACTGAGTCGATTCATTTCTCGTCTCGGTGAGAAGGCTCTGCCCTTGTACCAGTTAATGAAGAAGTCCAACACATTCGATTGGACTCCTGAAGCCGAATCAGTGTTTGTTGAGCTCAAAGCCCTGCTCTCCACCCACCCGGTGCTTGCCGCTCCCGCCAGCAAAGAGCCCTTGCTCCTGTACATCGCGGCCACAAATCAGGTCGTCAGTATAGTACTAACTGTCGAGCTAGAAGAGGATGGAAAATCTTACAAAATCCAGCGGCCAGTATTATGTCGCCGAAGTATTGTCCCCCTCAAAGCAAAGATATCCACACTATCAGAAGCTGTTGTATGGTATTTACCTGTCGGTGAAGAAGGTGGCACGTTATTTCCAAGACCATTCGATCACAGTCGTCAGTGATGCTCCTTTATCAGAGATTTTCAATAATTGTGACGCATCAGGTCGAGTGGCCAAATGGGCAATTGAGCTTGGACACTTTGACATCAGATTCAAGGCCAAGAAGGCAATCAAGTCCCAAGCATTGGTAGATTTCATGGCCGAGTGGATCGAACAGCAACAACCCATCCAAGTTCACTCGACGCATTGGACAATGTTCTTCGACGGCTCCAAAATGTTGAATGGGTCTGGCGCTGGTGTTGTTTTGTTATCCCCTAGAGGCGACAAGCTCAGCTATGTCTTGAAAATTCTCTTTGTTTTCTCCAACAATGAGGCAAAGTATGAAGCACTTTTGTATGGGTTGCGCATGGCTATCTCACTCGGCGCCAAGCGTCTGATGGCTTATGGCGACTCGGATTCTGTGGCGAGTCAGGTGATGAAGGAGTGGGATGTTAGAAACCCCGCTATGACTAGATACTGCCATGTAGTCCGGAAGCTGGAGAAGAAATTTGAAGGTCTGGAACTTCACCATGTTCCTCGACTGAAAAATCAAGCAGTTGATGAGCTCACCAAGATCGGTTCCACTCGACGGCCCGTCCCCAGCGGAGTGTTCCTGGAGCACTTACATACTCCTTCGATTCAAGAGGATCCCTTCACTGAAGAGCCCCCACAAGCTTTAAGCTCCTCTGACTCGACGTAAGTTGATGTTCCTGCTGTAATTGACCTGGTCATGGAGGTGCTGGTTATCTTTCCTGACTAGACTGTGCCATACAATGCCTATATCCTCAGACAAGAGCTCCCTGAAGATGAAGCAGATGATCGACAGATTGTGCGCAGGTTCAAGGCTTTCACTGTGATGGATGATCAGTTGTTCAGAGAGAGTGTGACTGGTGTCACCCAGCGCTGCATTTCTCCCGAAGAAGGTCGAATGATTCTAGACGAAATCCACTCGGGAACTTGCGAGCACCATGTGTCTTCAAGGGCGATCGTCGCTAAAGCATACCGAGCTGGTTTTTATTGGCCACGAGCTCATGAGATGGCTAAGGACATTGTTGATCTCTACGAGGGCTGCCAGTTCTATGCAAATCTATCCCACAAGCCAACGTCTGCTCTGAAGACAATTCCACTGGCCTGGCCGTTTGCGGTTTGGGGACTCGACATGGTTGGTCCCTTCCGACTCGGAAAAGGAGGATTCACCCACCTGTTGGTAGCAGTCGACAAATTCACCAAGTGGACTGAAGCCAAACCCGTCAAGAAGCTGAACTCTCGTACGGCGGTCACGTTCATGAGGGAGATCATTATCCGATATGGCATCCCGCACAGCATCATCACGGATAACGGCACTAATTTTGACTCGGAAGAATTCAGGAGATTCTGCAACTCCCAAGGCACCCGAGTGGATTACGCTTCCGTTGCACATCCTCAAACCAATGGGCAAGTTGAGCGGGCTAATGGTCTCATTCTGCAAGGTCTGAAGCCTCGTCTCATGCGTGATTTGGATCATGCTGCTGGTGCGTGGGTAACAGAGCTGCCATTTGTTTTGTGGGGGTTGAGGACAACACATAATCGGTCGAGTGGACAAACCCCTTTCTTCCCTGTCTATGGCGTGGAAGATATACTGTCGAGTGACTTGGCCCACAATTCTCCCTGAGTGGAGCTATATTTTGAGGCTGAAGCTGAACAAGCCAGACAGGATGGGGTAGATCTTCTGGAAGAAGAGCATGAGATGGATCTGATCCGGACTACAGCCTATCAGTAAGAACTATGGCATTTCCATGTAAGGAATGTCAGAAGCCGAGCGTTCCACAAGGGGGATTTGGTTCTTCGAGTGAATCAGCACCGACCTCACAAGCTTGCTCCTGCATGGGAAGGCCCTTTTGTCGTCACTAAGGTGCTAAAAATGGAGCCTATTACTTATATAATCTCATGAAGCAGATGGATGAGCCACGAGCCTGGAATGCAGACCTGCTTTGACGATTTTACACTTAGACAAGAGTTTTCGGATGTAATAAGAGTACTTCATCAATGCAATTCGTGTTTCTACAATTAACACTTCGTCGATTCCATTAGCGCAGTTGCATTCTTGGGAATACTCCGAGTGACGAGCAATCCTCACACTCGGGGGCTTAGCTACGAAACATGTTTTCCCTAAGTTAAAAACCCTGTCGGGTGGATAGTAGTCCATTCACTCGACGACCTATTTGCGAATCCATCTTCGCTTGGGTCAAAAACCTCGTCGAGTGGACAGTAGTCTGTTCATTCGACAACTTAGCTATGAATCTACATTCACCTAAGTTCGAAAATACTCCGAGTGAAGAGAAATCCTCACACTCGGGAGCTTAGCTGCGAAACATGTTTCGCCTAAGTTTAAAAACCTCGTCGGGTGGATAGCAGTCCATCCATTCGACGGATTATTTGCGAATCCGTCTTCGCTTGGGTAAAAAAAACTCGTCGAGTACATGCTAATCCATTCACTCGACAACTTAGATGTGAATCGACATTCGCCTAAGTTCAAATATACTCCAAGTGGCGAGCGATCCTCACACTCGGGGGCTTAGCTGCGAAATACGTTTCGCCTAAGTTAAAAGCTCCGTCGAGTAGATAGTAATCCATTCACTCGATAGCTTAGCTACGACTCGACATTCGCCTAAGTTCAAATATACTCCGAGTGGCGAGCGATCCTCACACTCGGGGGCTTAGCTCCGAAATACGTTTTGCCTAAGTTGAAAGCCCCGTCGAGTAGATGGTAATCCATTCACTCGATAGCTTAGCTGCGAATCGACATTCGCCTATGTTCGAAAATACTCCATGTGATGAGCAATCCTCACACTCGACGGCTTAGTTGTGCAACACGTTTTGCCTAAGTTAAAAACCTCGTAGGGTGGGTAGTAATCCATCCACTCGATAGCTTAGCTGCGAATCGACATTCGCCTAAGTTCGAAAATACTCCGAGTGATGAGCAATCCTCACACTCGACGACTTAGCTGCGAAACACGTTTTGCCTAAGTTAAAAACCTCGTCGGGTGGATAGTAATCCATCCACTCGATAGCTTAGCTGCGAATCGACATTCGCCTAAGTTCGAAAATACTCCGAGTGATGAGCAAGCCTCACACTCGGAGGCTTAGCCGTGAACATGCTTTGCCTAAGTTAAAAATAAACTCAGTCAAACAGGAAATTGAAAGCCGAATACGAATAAAATCGAAAGGGTAAACCACGGATAAATGTTTCGTATGGAAGCAAATGTGCCCAGGCCCAAGGCCTGAATGGAGTTTTTAAGGATACATATCTACTTGGCATACCAAGGCAAATTGAATTGTTTCTCTCAAAAGACAAGTTTATTCAAGCAGGTGATGGACTAGCAGGCTCGACGAAGGTGTCTAGGTCGATGCCATCGACGGTTCTGGTGGCCGCTTCGATGAAGGTCTCCATGAAATCTTCAAACTGGAGTTTCTTCGTGTTGACCACCTGCAGCTCCTTTAGCCTCTCTTCCTTCACGTCCCTGCAATGCACCCTGACGAGTGACAATGCCACATCAGCCCCACAACGAGCGACAGATTTCTTTTAGGCCTGCAGTCTACTTGGAAATTCGTCCAGGCAAGCCTTCATAGCGTTGAGGTCAAGCTGGAGGGTGTCCTCAGGCCATAGTTCTTTGTCGATCCTCCCCATTGCAAACTTCAATCGAACAAGATATGCCTGGACGCCCTGGAGCCAGAAATTGAGTCGGAGCATGTTCATGGCCACCGCATCTACGACAGGAGACTTGGTGGGATCCAGATTCGGCTCAACCTCCTCTGTCTCCTTATCAAAGTCTTGGCAGAACTCTGTTAAAGAATGAGGAATGGGAGGAGAATCGGTGAACTGCGACCCTTAAAGATTTTGCAAAGCTCAGTTGACAAAAATACATACCCTCAAGCATGATATACACCTTCCTTGAGAACTCGCCCAAATGCTTCTCCAGGCCATTGCTCCTCTTGTTCAGCTGCTCAGCCCTCTTGACGAGGTCCGCGCGCTCCTGCCTGAGTTTGGTGTTCTCTTCTTCCAGCTTCTGGCCGGCCGCCAGCTTCTGATCTGCAGCTTCAGCTTTTCCCCTAGCCACCCATTGGGCGTCGGCGAGTGCTTTGTCCTTCTCCTCCAGTGCCTTCTTCATGGAATCTAAAGAAACAACATTGTTGAGTCACGCTTGGAGTCGACGGTTTTCATTGCGTATGTCTGTTCGAGTGAGAGCACTCGGTTCAAAACGCGAACAGCGAAGATGGAAATGCTGACAGTCGACAGTAATTACCTCCCAGAGACTTCAGCTCAGCACGTGCTCGCTCCAGGGCATTGTTGGCAACTGCGAGGTCCACCTGCAACTGGTTCCTCTCCTCTTGCATCTTCTTGTACTGCGTACCAAGTTGGCAAGCCGTCTGGAATCAACAAAGGATAGCAGTTCAATCAGGAAGTGGTTCCTGGACAGTCGACTGAGTTATTAAAACCGGCAAATGACCATCTTGAAAGAATTCTAGCAAAAAATCCACTCGACATGTCGAGTGGCCCTAGCGCTCCGCGTGCCGTAAACAAATTTAAAAGTTCTCTATAAAGACCCCTGCCGGTGCAAGCACTCGACAGTGGTCTCGGGGACTACACCTAGTTGGTGCGCTAAGAGCGCCCTCACTGAGATGGTTAACTCTCGATCCATCGAGTAACTCATCAAAAACCACACTCGACATCTCGAGTGACACTAGTACCACGTGTACGACAACACTCTAAGACACCTTCCGATACAATCATTGGAGAGTGGTCTCAGGGACTACACCCAGTGGGTGCGCTAAGAGTGCCCCCACTGAGACGGTTAACTCTCGATCCATCGAGTAACTCGTCAGAAACCACACTCGACAAGACCAGCCCTGTCGTGACTCTCGACCGGTCGAGTGACGCACCACCCCTACTCTATGAGGTGCAGTTTATCCTTATGCAGTGTCATATCATGGTTTGTTGATAATATCCATGAAACCTGCAAGGTGTCTATGGAGTGGTGTGATTCAAAGACAAAATGTATCCCCTGTACAATAAACTCTAAAGACCCCTGCCGGTGCAAGCACTCGACAGCGGTCTCGGGGACTACACCCAGTGGGTGCGCTAAGAGCACCCCCACTGAGACGGTTAACTCTCAATTCGTCGAGTAACTCGTCAGCAACTACACTCGACATGTCGAGTGACACTAGTACCATGGGTACTACCAATCCCAATCCTACTCAACTACGAACAGATCTATTCGAGTGCAGAAAGTACAAGCATTCAACGGCAATCACCCAGTGGGTGTACAGCAGGCAAGAAAAGACAAGGATTCAATAAACAATGGACTTACAATCGAACTTGCTCGAACATTGGTGCAAAGGGCTCCGCTAATGTCAAAAGCCAGTTTGCTGGCCTCGTACGCCTCCCTGGCCCTCAGCATGAGCTGCTCCGCCTGGATCATGGCTTCCTTTGTAGCTCCGGTTTGATCTTCCGGTGTGCGATGCAGAGAGAAGGCCGTCATAGGTGGGGTCGGCGTGGTCGTAGGAGCAGCTAAGGCAGTTTGAGGGGACCCAGTTGGATTCGATGCCACAACAGCGAGATGGTTGGAGGGGCATGTGATAGAGGTACTGCAGGTTCAGCCCGGGGTTGTGTCGAGCCACCTCCCCCCTTGGAAGACTCTGTAGTCGACCGCTGAAGTGCTTGCACCGATGACGCTCCTACGATGCGAGGGCATGAAGTGGCCAGTCGCTCCTCATCGTCATCCACCTGAATGACCTCTACAACGACAACCGACAGTGTTAACATCCGCATATGTCGAGTCCCATTCGGACCAACCAACAACCGTCAGCAGTGTCGACATCCATGGCATCCCCTCCATCTCGATGAGGCGAAGTCACAAATGTAGCAGCTCTAACGAATTGAGTGGCATGCGGTTAAATACAATTCCGGTTCAGTCGACAGAACAAGTACGGAAATAAATACTTACATGGAAACAATGGGCACAGCCACCCTCATGTGAGACAGTGTCTTGTGAGGCTTGGTGACGACTGGCTTGGGCTGCTTGGCCAGTTTCTCGCTCGGCTCGGCGGTCGAGGGGCGGTTGCGCGTCAGATTCCTCTCGCTGGGGCCCGGGGCCCTGTCCTCAATAGCCGATGGGTCTTGGCGAGACTTGGTGCGGCTCTCGCGATAGGGAGGTGACTCGACTTCTTCCTCCTCGCCGGAGTCCTCGTATTCTTCCACGGAGTTGGAAGAATCCTCGCCGTCCATGCTACCACCCTCGCTCACCACCGTGTTCAACATGGTTCCCGTTGGGAACAGGCGAGTGCATGTGCGTCCATTCCTACATGATTCAAGCAAAGAACTCAACTCTATATATCACTCGAGAGTACAATACTTCAGTCGATATCGCACAACTCACCAAGTTCTTCAACGGGTTTTCGGCCGAGAACGACAAGATCCTCTTGGCTTCCAAGGGGTTGTCGCAGGCCCCAGTGATGCTACAGAGCCACTGCTCAATAGTTTTCTGGGGAACTTCTTCAGGATGTGCCCTTGTCGAGTCCTCAGGGCCTACGTAATGCCACATGGCTTGGAGCGGCTGGATGCATCGACCTAGAAACATCTCTAATAGATCCATGCCGGTCACCCCGCCCCGGATCAGTTGCACCATCGCCTCTACCAAGATGCCCACTCGGACGTGCTCCATTTCAGTCACCTTCAGGGACATGGGAACAGTCGAACGGTCAGGTGAATACGAAGGAAGGCTAGTCGACATATTTGGTGAGGCTGCATCCTTGCAATAAAACCAGGTCGATTGACAACCCCTTATAGATTCTGGGAAGGTCATGGCAGGAAAGGAACTACGAGCTCTTTTCTGAAGCCCTAACCCTCCGCACAGCTGGAGTACATGGTTCTTCCCGTTAGCCGGGAGGGCTTTCTTCATGGTCTGAGATCTAACTGTGAAGAGGTGTTTGAATAGCCCCCAATGGGGACGACAACCGAGGAAACATTCGCACAGAGAGACGAATGCACATAGATAAGCTATGGTGTTGGGCGAGAAGTGGTGCAGTTGAGCACCAAAAAAATTCAGGAAACCCCTAAAGAACGGATGGGGCGGCAGAGAGAAACCTTGCTCGACATGGGAGAGAAGGAGGACCCGCTCCCTATCGCGCGGCTCTGGGTCACGCTCCTCCCCCGGTAGCCTCCAATCGTCGTCCGCCACGAGACCATCGGAGACGAGGCCTTCCATGTCTTCGCGGGTGACGACAGAGGGGAGCCAATCCCCCTGCATCCAGCCCGCCGGCGGGTGAATCTGGCGATCGAGGGATTTCTGCCCTTGAGCTCTGCCGCCCCCCTCTTCACGCGCTCCAGCTTCTCCGTTGGATTCTTCATCTCCGTCGCTTCGGCTTTCGTCAAGGGAGATCGGAGTTGGGCGCTGAGAGCGGAGGAAGCGGAGGAAAAGAGAGAAAGAAATGACGGAGGTACTGTGCCAACCGCAACGTTGATGGATTTATACGCTGCCGAGTGTCTCACTAACCAGTGGACCCGCGAGGTTACCACGTACGCCAACCGCTGACGGCGCTGAGTATGTGGTGATACGACCGGCAAGAAAATCGAGGCGTCGCGCCTCCACTTGCCCTGATCGTGGCATAATCATCGCGTGGGCATGCACGCTTCCCAAATTTAAGGATCTCGAAAAACCTGGGTCTGTCAGACCGACCCGTCACCTCCCAAGATGCTGCCAGCACACTCGGACCAAAGCGAATGCTGAACGTCCACTCGGACACCTTTAAGGCTGAATGGATCCGGGCGAGCGGAGAAGAATTTAATCGACGCAAGTTTCATTGAAGCCCCGAATATCACTCGGAAGATTTTGCATGTTGATCCTAAATGAATGCTAATGCTCAGAGTTCAATCGACGCAAGTTTCATGGAAATCCCAAGTATCGTTCGGAGGATCTGATGCAATAACTCAAGGTCTATGTAGATACCTCCTTTCACCACTCAAACCCCGATCCATTTGGGGGCTAATGATGAGGATACGTACCTGGGGTAGGGTCCTAGGCATGGCCCACATACCCTACCTAAGGACACTACATGGGAGGACTTGAAGATCAAGCATGAACTTCCGAGTGGATCCCTGGAGACGTTCAAAGTCACTCAACAGTAATCCACTCGGAGACTCCCTCTCTCACTCGGCAGTCACGTGTCACTCGGAAGACCTCGCTTTCACTCGACGCCAGAAGACCAGGAGCCATCATCAAGAGCCTAATAGGCAGACGCTGGTTCAATGGTCATTAATAGCTTTTACTACGTACATTACCTGTAATGGTGGACTTTAAACCCCACGACAAGACCCTTTGATGCGGAGCCATTATGTGGGGCAGCGAACTCTATATAAGCCGCCCCTCCCCTCCTGCACAAGGGTTAGCAACTACTGTAATCTCCACATTCCACATGACATAAAGCTCCCGAGCACTAAGACGTAGGGCTGTTACCTCCACGAGAGGGGCCTAAACTCATACATCTGTGTGTACTACCTCGCCGTAGCTAGGACTCCGCCCTCTCCATTCATACCCCTACCATCTACTATCAGACTCATTCCCATGAGAATCAACATGAAAGGAAAATAAAATGCATACGAGCTGATTGTGGCGGAGAATATTTGACTCACGAGTTTGGCACGCACCTAAGGAAATGTGGAATTGTTTCACAACTCACGCTGCCTGGCACACCTCGGCGAAATGGTGTGTCTGAACGTCGTAATCGCACTCTATTGGATATGGTGCGATCTATGATGTCTCTTACCGACTTACCGCTATCATTTTGGGGATATGCATTAGAGACTGTCGCATTCACTTTAAATAGGGCACCGTCTAAGTCCTCTGAGATGACACCGTTGTTGGGGAACGTCGCATGGGAAACAAAAAATTTCCTACGCACACACAAACCTATCCATGGTGATGAGCATCTACGAGAGGGAGAGTGGATCTACATACCCTTGTAGATCGCTAAGCGGGAAGCGTTAAGAAACGCGGTTGGTGTAGTCGAACATCTTCGCGATCCAAATCGCCGAGCGTCCCGCGATCTCATCACGATCCGTCCCGCGATCCCATCACGATCCGTCCCGCGATCTCATCACGATCCATCTCACGATCTTGATCACGATCTGTCCCGCGAACTCATCACGATCCGTTCCGCGATCTCATCACGAACCGTCTCGCGATCTCGATCACGGTCCTTCCGATCTAGCACCGAACGGACGGCACCTCCGCGTTCAGCACACGTGCAGCTTGATGACGATCTCCACCGTCTTGATCCAGCAAGAGGAGGTGGAGAGGAGAGAGAGTTCACCGGCAGCGTGACGGTGCTCCGGTGATGGTGGTGGAGTGATTCCGGCAGGGCTTCGCCTAAGCGCTGCAGAAAACCGATCTAGAGGAGAAACTGTGCACCGGTGAAACGGGTAGCACGTGGCCGGAAATTCTGTCCAAAAACCACCCAATCCACTAGTATATATAGGAGGAGAGGAGAGGAGATGCAGCCAAGGCCTTTGGGTCGGCCGAAATAGGAGGTGGGAGCAATCCTACTTCACCTCCAATCCTAGTTGGAGTAGGATTGCCTCCTATTGGCTGATTTTCCACTTTTTGCTTTAGGACTTTCTCTCCTGCGCCATGGGCCTTTGTGGCTGTTTTCCCAGCCCACTAATGGCTGGTTATTATTCTACCACAGACCATGGACCTCTTGGGGTTGAAATACCCCTCCCGGAGGTCCCCCGGTACACTACCGGCACTCCCGGTACAATACCGATACTCCCGGTACACTACCGATGAGCCCGAAACTTTTCCGGAAACCAAACTGGGACTTCCTATATATGAATCTTTACCTCCGGACCATTCCGGAGCTCCTCGTGACGTCCGGGCTCTCATCCGGGACTCCGAACAACCTTCGGTCACCACCATACATAACTCTACACTACCGAAACGTCACCGAACCTTAAGTGTGCAGACCTTGCGGGTTCGAGAACTATGTAGACATGACCGAGACACCTCTACAGTCAATAACCAATGGAGGGACCTGGATGTCCACATTGGTTCCTACATATTCTATGAAGATCTTTATCGGTCGAACCTCTATGTCAAGGATTCAGTTAATCCCGTATAACGTTCCCTTTGTTCTTCGGTATGTTACTTGCCCGAGATTCGGTCGTCGGTATCTCCATACCTAGTTCAACCTCGTTACCGGCAAGTCTCTTTACTCGTTCCGTAATACAAGATCCCGCAACTAACAATTAGTCACATTGCTTGCAAGGCTCATTGTGATGTTGTATTACCGAGTGGGCCCTGAGATACCTCTCCGTCACACGGAGTAACAAATCCCAGTCTCGATCCATGCCAACTCAACAGACACCATCGGAGATACCTGTAGAGCACCTTTATAGTCACCCAGTTACGTTGCGACGTTTGATACACACAAGGCACTCCTCCGATATCCGTGAGTTGCATGATCTCATGGTCATAGGAACATATACTTGACATGCAGAAAACAGTAGCAATAAACTGACACGATCATATGCTATGTTTGTAGTTTGGGTCTTATCCATCACATCATTCTCCTAATGATGTGATCCCATTATCAAATGACATCTCATGTCGATGGCTAGGAAACCTTAACCATCCTTTGATCAACGAGCTAGTCCATTAGAGGCATACTAGGGACATGGTTTTGTCTATGTATCCACACATGCATTTAAGTCTCCGATCAATACAATTATAGCATGGATAATAAACGATTATCATGAACAAGGAAATATGATAATAACTAATTTATTATTGCCTCTAGGGAATATTTCCAACAGTCTCCCACTTGCGCTAGAGTCAATAATCTAGTTCACATCACCATGTGATTCGCATTGTTATGAATCTAACACCCAATGAGTTCTGGGGCTCGATCATGCTTTGCATGTGAGAGAGGTCTTACAGTCAACGGGTCTGTGATATTCAGATACGTGTGTACTTTGCAAATCTCTATTTCAAACCGTAAACACTGCTACCACACTCCACTTGGTACTATTTCCAAATGGCTGCTCCACTATACGTATCCAGATTGCTACTACTAGTCATCCGGATAGGTGTTAAAGCTTGCATCGACGTAACTCTTTACGACGAACTATTTATCACCTCCACAATCAAGAAACATTTCCTTAGTCCTCTGGTTACTAAGGATAATTCCGGCCGCTGTCCAGTGATCCACTCCTGGACCACTCTTGTACCCCTTGACAGACTCATGGCAAGGCACACATAGGTGCGGTACACAGCATGGCATAATATAGAGCCTATGGCTAAGGCATAGGGGACGATGTTCGTCCTTTCTCTTTCTTCTGCCGTTGTCGAGATTTGAGTCTCACTCAACTTCACACCTTACAAATCAGACGAGAACTATTTCTCTGGCTGATCCATTTTGAACTCTTTCAAAATCTTGTGAAGGTATGCACTCATTGAAAGTCTCATCAAGCATCTTGATCTATCTCTATAGATTTTGATGCTCAACAATTAGGTAGCTTTATCCAGGTCTTCCTTTGAAAATCACTTTCCAAATGACCGTTTTATGCTTTCCAGAAACTCTACATTATTTCTGAACAACAATATGTCATCCACATATACTTATCAGAAATTCTATAGTGCTCCCACTCACTTTATTGCAAATACAAGTTTCTCATAAACTTTGTATAAACATCAAAACTTTGATCACCTCATCAAAGCGTATATTCCAACTCCGAGATGCTTGCTTCAGTCCATGGAAGGATCACCGAAGCTTGCACACCTTTTAGCATCCTTAGGCCTGACAAAACCTTCTGGTTGTATCACATACAACCTTTCCTCAAGTAAACCGTTAAGGAAACGATGTTTTGACATCCATCTGCCAGATTTCATAATTGAAAACACAGCAACTGCTAACATAATTCCAACAGACTTTAGCACCACTACGAGTGAGAAAGTCTCATCGTAGTCAACTCCTAGAACTTGTCACAAACATCTTTGCAACAAGTCGAGCTTTACAAATAGTGACATTCACCATCAGTGTCTGTCTTCATTTTAAAGATCCATTTGTACTCAACGACCTGCCGTCCAACGAGCAAGTCTACCAAAGTCTACACTTGGTTTTAATACATGGATCCTATCTCGGATTTCATGGCCTCCAACCATTTGTCGGAATCCGGGCCCATCATCGCTTCTCCATAGCTCGTAGGTTCATCGTTGTCCAACTACATGACCTCCAAGACAGAGTTGTCGTACCGCTCAGGAGTAGTAAACATCCTTGTCGACCTACGGAGTTCGATAGTAACTTGATCCTGAAGCTTCATGATCATCATCATTAACTTCCTCTTCAACTAACGTAGGCTTCACAGAAACATCTTTCTGCGCTGCGCTACTCTCTGGTTGAACAAAGGTTTAACAACCTCATCAAGTTCTATCTTCCTCCCACTCAATTCTTTCGAGAGAAACATTTCCTCGAGAAAGGATCCGTTTAAGCAACAAACATTTTGCACTAGGATCTGAGATTGAAGGTTCACCCAATTGATCTTAGTGTATTCTATGAAGATGCAATTTGTCCGCCTTGGGTTCGACCTCATTAGGTGAAAACATTTTCCACACAAGTGTCACATCCCAAAATATTAAGAAATGACAGCTTAGGTTTCTATCAAACCATAATTCACACGGTGTCATCTCAACGGATTTAGATGATGCCCTATTTAAAGTGAATGTAGTTGTCTCTAATGCATAACCCCAAAATTATAGTAGTAAAACGACAAGAGACATCATAGCACGCACCATGTCCAACAGAGCATAACTACGATGTTCGGACACACCATCACACTATGGTGTTCCAGGTGGCGTTTAGTTGTGAAACAACTTTCACATTGTCTTAAGTTGTATGCCAAACTCATGACTCAGATATTCACCTCCACGATCATATCGCAGTCATTTTTATCTTCTTGTCACGATTATCTTTAAACTTCACTCTGAATTTTCTTGAACCTTTCAAACGATTCAGACTTGTGTTTCATTAAGTAAATATACACTATATCTACTCAAATCATCAGTGAAGGTAAGAAAATAACGATATCCACTGCACGCTACAAGACTCACTAGATTGCATACATCAACATGTATCATTTCCAATGAATCACTTGCCCGCTCCATCCAACGGGGTCCTTTAGTCATCTTGCCCAAGAGGCATGGTTCGCATGCCTCAACCGATTCGAAATCGAATGAGTCCAAATATCCATCACCATGGAGTTTCTTCATGCGTTTTATACCAATATGACATTTTGCGGCAGTGCCACAAGTATGTGGTACTATCATTATTTAACTTTGTATCTTTTGACATCAATGTTATGAACATGTGTATTACTACGAGCAAGATTTCAACAAACCATTCTCACTGGGTGCATGACCATTGAAGGTATTATTCATGTAAACAGAATAACTATTATTCTCTGACTTAAATGAATAACCATATTGCAACAAACATGATCTAATCATGTTCATGCTCAACGCAAAACACCAAATAACATTTATTTAGGTTCGTCACTAATCCTGAAGGTAGAGAGAGCGTGCGATGTTGATCACATCAACCTTGGAAACATTTCCAACACATATCGTCACCTCACCCTTAGCTAGTTCTCCGTTTATTCCGTAGCTTTTATTTCGAGTTACTAACATTTAGCAACCGAACCGGTATCCAATACCCAGTTGCTACTAAGAGTACTAGCAAGGTACACATCAATAACTCATATATCAAATATACTTGTGTCGATGTTGCCAGCCTTCTTATCTACCAAGTATCTAGGGTTGTTCCGCTTCAACGACCGCTCACCTCATAACAGAAGCACTTAGTCTCGGGTTTGAGTTCAACTTTGGGTTGGTTCACTGGAGCAGCAACTGACTTGCTATCCATGAAGTTTCCCTCCTTGCTCTTGCCCTTCTCGGAACTAGTGGTTTGATTAACCATCAACACTTGACGCTCCTTCTTGATTTCTACCTTCGCGGTGTCAAACATCGCGAACAGCTCAGGGATCAACATTTATTTCCCTGGCATTTTATAGTTCATCACCAAGTTCTAGTAGCTCAGTGACAGTGACTTGGAGAACTACATCAATCACTATCTTATCTGGAAGATCAACTCCCACTTGATTCAAGCGATTGTAGTACCTAGACAATCTGAGTACACGCTCAACGATTCAGCTATTCTCCTTCATCTTACAGGCAAAGAATCTTGTTGGAGATCTCATATCTCGCAACACAGGCACGAGCCTGAGATCACAATCTCTGCTCCTAGAACATCTCATATGTTCCGTGACGTTCAAAACGTTTCCGAGCCTCAATTCTAAGCTGTAATGCATGACGCACTAAACTATCAAGTAGTCATCGAAACGTGCCTGTCAGATGTTCACAACATCTATAGACGACGCTAGAGGGGGCGGCGCACCGAGCGGTGCATTAAGGACATAAGCCTTCTGTGCAGCAATGAGGACAATCCTCAGATCACGGACCCAGTCCGCAATATTGCTACCAACATCTTTCAACTCTATTTCTCTAGGAACATATATAAATTTAAGGGAGCTACAGCGCGAGCTAGTAATCTAGAACATAATTTGCAAAGACACTTTGACTATGTTCATGATAATGAGTTCAATTAATCATATTACTTAAGAACTCCCACTCAAGTTGACATCCCTCCGATCATTCGAGTGATACATGATCCAGATTCACCAACTCAAGTCCGATCATCACGTGAGTTGAGGTGGCTGCAATGGTGAACATCATCATGTTGATCATATCTACTATATGACTCATGTTCGACCTTTCGGTCTCTTGTGTTCCGAGGCCATGTCTGTACATGCTAGGCTCGTCAAGTTTAACCCGAGTGTTCTGCACGTGCAAATCTGGCTTGCACCCGTTGTATGTGAACGTAGAGTCTATCACACCCGATCATCACGTGGTGTCTCAACACGACGAACTTTCGCAACGGTGCACACTCGGGGAGAACACAATTTATCTTGAAATTAAGTGAGGGATCACCTTATAATGCTACCGTCCTCCTAAGCAAAACAAGGTGCATAAAGGATTAACATCACATGCAAATCATAAGTGACATGATATGGCCATGATCTTGTGCTTTTGATCTCCATCATGAAAGCACCGGCATGATCTCCATCGTCACCGGCATGACACCATGATCTCCATCATCTTGATCTCCATCAACGTGTCGCCATCGGGGTTGTCGCGCCCAACATGCTTCTACTACTATTGCTACCGTAGCGATAAAGTAAAGCATTACATAGCGCTTAATGATTGACACGCAGGTCATACAATAATTTAAAGACAACCCTATGGCTCCTGCCGGTTGCCATACTCAACGACATGCAAGTCGTGAAATTCTATACATCACATGATCATCTCATACATCACATATATCTCATCATGTAATTGGCCATATCACATCACAACATACCCTGCAAAAACAAGTTAGACGTCCTCTAATTGTTGTTGCATGTTTTACGTGGCTGCTACGGGTATCTAGCAAGAACAATTCTCACCTACGCATAAACCACAACAGTGATACATAGATTTCTTTTCAACCTTCTCAAGGACCACCTTTGTCGGATCCGATCCAACTAAAGTGAGAGAAACTGTCACCCGCAAGCCATCTAAGCAACAAGTTGCGTCGAGGGAACCGGTCTCTCGTAAGCGTACGAGTAATGTTGGTCCGGGCCACTTCATCTCACAATCCCGCTGAACCAAAATCCGACCAAGGGAGGAAGCAATCTAAGCATCAACGCACACAAACCTTTTGTGTTCTACTCGAGATCTCATCGAACCATCAACCTAACTCATGATGCCACTGTTGGGGAACGTCGCATGGGAAACAAAAATTTTCCTACGCACACGCAAACCTATCCATGGTGATGAGCATCTATGAGAGGGAGAGTGGATCTACATACCATTATAGATCGCTAAGCGGGAAGCGTTAAGAAACACGGTTGGTGTAGTCGAACATCTTCGCGATCCAAATCGCCGAGCGTCCCGCGATCTCATCACGATCCGTCCCGCGATCCCATCACGATCCGTCCCGCGATCTCATCATGATCCATCTCATGATCTTGATCACGATCTGTCCCACGAACTCATCACGATCTGTTCCGCGATCTCATCACGAACCGTCTCGCGATCTCGATCACGGTCCTTCCGATCTAGCACCGAACGGACGGCACCTCCGCGTTCAGCACACGTGCAGCTTGATGATGATCTCCACCGTCTTGATCCAGCAAGAGGAGGTGGAGAGGAGAGAGATTTCACCGGCAGCGTGACGGCGCTCCGGTGATGGTGGTGGAGTGATTCCGGCAGGGCTTCGCCTAAGCGCTGCAGAAAACCAATCTAGAGGAGAAACTGTGCACCGGTGAAACGGATAGCACGTGGCCAGAAATTCTGTCCAAAAACCACCCAATCCACAAGTATATATAGGAGGAGAGGAGAGGAGAGTCAGCCAAGGCCTTTTGGTCGGCCGAAATAGGAGGTGGGAGCAATCCTACTTCACCTCCAATCCTAGTTGGAGTAGGATTGCCTCCTATTGGCTGATTTTCCACTTTTTGCTTTAGGACTTTCTCTCCTGCGCCATGGGCCTTTGTGGCTGTTTTCCCAGACCACTAAGGGCTGGTTATTATTCTCCCACAGCCCATGGACATCTTGGGGTCGAAATACCCCTCCCGGAGGTCCCCCGGTACACTACCGGCACTCCCGGTACAATACCGATACTCCCGGTACACTACCGATGAGCCCGAAACTTTTCCGGAAACCAAACTGGGACTTCCTATATATGAATCTTTACCTCCGGACCATTCCGGAGCTCCTCGTGACGTCCGGGATCTCATCCGGGACTCCGAACAACCTTAGGTCACCACCATACATAACTCTACACTACCGAAACGTCACCGAACCTTAAGTGTGCAGACCCTGCGGGTTCGAGAACTATGTAGACATGACCGAGACACCTCTAAAGTCAATAACCAATGGAGGGACCTGGACGTCCACATTGGTTCCTACATATTCTACGAAGATCTTTATCGGTCGAACCTCTATGTCAAGGATTCAGTTAATCCCGTATAACGTTCCCTTTGTTCTTCGGTATGTTACTTGCCCGAGATTCGGTCGTCGGTATCTCCATACCTAGTTCAACCTCGTTACCGGCAAGTCTCTTTACTCGTTCCGTAATACAAGATCCCGCAACTAACAATTAGTCACCTTGCTTGCAAGGCACATTGTGATGTTGTATTACCGAGTGGGCCCTGAGATACCTCTCCGTCACACGGAGTAACAAATCCCAGTCTCGATCCATGCCAACTCAACAGACACCATCGGAGATACCTGTAGAGCACCTTTATAGTCACCCCGTTACGTTGCGACGTTTGATACACACAAGGCACTCCTCCGATATCCGTGAGTTGCATGATCTCATGGTCATAGGAACATATACTTGACATGCAGAAAACAATAGCAATAAACTGACACGATCATATGCTATGTTTGTAGTTTGGGTCTTATCCATCACATCATTCTCCTAATGATGTGATCCCATTATCAAATGACATCTCATGTCGATGGCTAGGAAACCTTAACCATCCTTTGATCAACGAGCTAGTCCATTAGAGGCATACTAGGGACATGGTTTTGTCTATGTATCCACACATGCATTTAAGTCTCCGATCAATACAATTATAGCATGGATAATAAACGATTATCATGAACAAGGAAATATGATAATAACTATTTTATTATTGCCTCTAGGGCATATTTCCAACAACCGTATGAATTATGGTTTGGAATGAAACCTAAGCTGTCATTTCTGATAGTTTGGGGATGCGATGCTTATGTGAAGAAACTTCAACCTGAGAAGCTCAAACCCAAAGCAGAAAAGTGCGTCTTCATAGGATACACCAAAGAAACTATTGGGTATACCTTCTACCTCAGATCCGAAGGTGAAGTCTTTGTTGCCAAGAATGGATCCTTTCTGGAGAAAGAGTTTCCCTCGAAAGAAGTAAGTGGGAGGAAAATAGAACTTGATGAGGTAATTGTACCTCCACTCGAACCGGAGAGTAGCGCAGCACACAAACTTGTTTCTGTGGAGTCTATACCAGCTAGAGAGGAAGTTAATGACGATGATCATGAAACTTCAGATCAAGTTGCTATTGAACCTCGGAGGTCCACAAGGACACGTTCCGCACCAGAGTGGTACAACAACCTTGTCCTGGAGATCATGTTGTTGGACAACAGTGAACCTTCGAACTATGAAGAAGCGATGGCGGGCCCGGATTCCAACAAATGGCTTGAAGCCATGAAATCCGAGATAGGATACATGAATGAGAACAAAGTATGGACTTTGGCGGACTTGCCCGATGATCGGCGAGCCATAGAAAATAAGTGTATCTTTAAGAAGAAGACTGACGTAGATGGTAATGTGAACGTCTATAAGGCTCGGCTTGTCGCTAAGGGTTATCGACAAGTTCAAGGAGTTGACTATGATGTGACTTTCTCACCCGTAGCAATGCTGAAGTCTGTCCGAATCATGTTAGCAATTGCCGCATTTTATGATTATGAGATCTGGCAAATGGGCGTCAAAACGGCATTCCTTAACGGTTTCCTTAAGGAAGAATTTTATATGATGCATCCGGAAGGTTTATCGATCCTAAGAATGCTAACAAGGTATGCAAGCTCAACCGCTCCATCTATGGGCTGGTGCAAGCATCTCGGATTTGGAACATTCGCTTTAATGAAGTGATTAAAGAGTTTGGATTTATACAGGTTTATGGAGAACCCTGTATTTACAAGAAAGTGAGTGGGAGCTCTGTAGCATTTCTCATATTATATGTGGATGACATATTGTTGACGGGAAATGATATAGAACTTTTGGAAAGCATAAAGGCCTACTTGAATAAGTGTTTTTTAATGAAGGGCCTTGGATAAGCTGCTTACATGTTAGGCTTCAAGATCTATAGAGATAGATCGAGACGCCTCATAGGTCTTTCACAAAGCACATACATTGACAAGATATTGAAGAATTTCAATATGGGTCAGTCCAAGAAGGGGTTCTTGCCTGTGTTACAGGGTGTGAGATTGAGTACGACTCAATGCCCGACCACGGCAGAGGATAGAGAAAAGATAAGTGTCATCCCTTATGCTTCAGCCATAGGCTCTATTATGTATGCCATGTTGTGTACCAAACCTGATGTGAACCTTGCCATAAGTTTGGTAGGGAGGTACCAAAGTGATCCCGGAGCGGAACACTAGACAACGATCAAGAATATCCTAAAGTACCTGAAAAGGACCAATGACATGTTTCTCATATATGGAGATGCCGAAGAGCTCGTCGTAAAGGGTTGCGTCGATGCTAGCTTCGACACAGATCTGGATGAGTCCAACTCACAAACCGGATACGTGTATATTTTGAACGGAGGGGTAGTCAGCTGGTGCAGCAGCAAGCAAAGCGTCATGGCGGCATCTACATGTGAAGTCGAGTACATAGCTGCTTCGGAAGCAACAAAGGGAGGAGTCTGGATGAAGGAGTTCATCACCGACGTAGGAGTGATTCCCAATGCGTCGGGCCCGATGACTCTATTCTGTGATGACACTGGAGCCATTGCCCTTGCCAAGGAGCCCAGGTTTCACAAGAAGACAAGACACATCAAGCGCTGCTTCAACTCCATTCGTGATTACATATAGGAAGGAGATATAGATATTTGTAAAGTACATACGGATCTAAATGTCACAGATCCGTTGACTAAACCTCTCTCACGAGCAAAACATGCTCAACACCAGAACTCTATGGGTGTTCGATACATCACAATGTAACTAGATTACTGACTCTAGTGCAAGTGGGAGACTATTGGAAATATGCCCTAGAGGCAATAATAAAATGTTTATTATTATATTTCCTTGTTCATGTTAAATTGTCTATTTTTCATGCTATAATT
Source organism: Hordeum marinum (assembly GCA_022496015.1). NCBI lineage: Eukaryota > Viridiplantae > Streptophyta > Magnoliopsida > Poales > Poaceae > Hordeum > Hordeum marinum. The sequence goes on along the minus strand of CM039674.1, from coordinate 468,917,091 downwards.
GTATTAACCAGAAACTATAATACATGTGTGAATACATAGACCACAACACGTGCCTAGTGAGCCTCTAGTTGGCTAGCTCGTTGATCAATAGATGGTCACGGTTTCATGACCATGGACATTGGATGTCGTTGATAACGGGATCACATCATTAGGAGAATGATGTGATTGACAAGACCGAATCCTATGCAAAGCACAAGATCATGTAGTTCGTCTGCCTAAGCTTTTCTAATGTCAAGTATCATTTCCTTAGACCATGAGATTGTGCAACTCCCGGATACCGTAGGAATACTTTGGGTGTGCCAAACGTCACAACGTAACTGGGTGGCTATAAAGGTACACTATGGGTATCCCCAAAAATATCTGTTGGGTTGGCACGAATCGAGACTGGGATTTGTCACTCCATGTGACGGAGAGGTATCTATGGGCCCACTCGGTAAGACATCATCATAATGAGCTCAATGTGACTAAGGAGTTAGCCACGGGACGATGTGTTATGTAACGAGTAAAGAGACTTGCGGTAACGAGATTGAACAAGGTATAGGGATACCGACGATCGAATCTCGGGCAAGTAACATACCGATGGACAAAGGGAATTGTATACGGGATTGATTGAATCCACGACATCGTGGTTCAATCGATCAGATCGTCGCGGAGCATGTGGGAGCCAACATGGGTATCCAGATCCCGCTGTTGGTTATTGACCGGAGAGGTGTCTCGGTCATGTCTACATGCCTCCCGAACCCGTAGGGTCTACACACTTAAGGTTCGATGACTCTAGGGTTATATGAGAATAGTGTATGTGGTTACCAAAGTTTGTTCGGAGTCCCGTATGAGATCTTGGACATCACGAGGAGTTCCAGAATGGTCCGGAGGTAAAGATTCATATATAGGAAGTGAGTATTTGGTCACCGGAAGTGTTTCAGGCATCACCGGTAATGTATCGGGACCACCGGCAGGGTTTCAGGGTCCACCGGGAGGGGCCAGCGGCACCAGAAGGCTACATGGGCCAAGAGTGGGAGGAAACCAGCCCCAATATGGGCTGGTGCGCCTCCCACCTCAGCCCAAGGTGCAGCAAGGGTGGAGGGGAGCCAAACCCTAGGCGTGTAGGCTGCCTTGGGCGCCAAGTCCACCCTAGGGTGCCGCCCTTCCTCCCCATCTTGGCCACGACACCTCCTAGGGTTTCCCTATGGGTGGCCGGCCCTCCTCCTCCTTCCCCCTATATATATGTGGGGTTTTTGGTGCTGCACATACACAGATCTCTCTCTAGGCGTAGCCCTACCCCTCCTCCTCCTCGTCCTCCGTAGAGCTTGGCGAAGCCCTACCGGAGTACCAGGCAACTCCACCGTCACCACGCCATCATGCTGCCGGAGCTCTCCCTCAACTTCTCCTTCCTCCTTGCTGGATCAAGGCATAGGAGACGTCATCTGGTTGCATGTGTGTTGAACGCGGAGGCACCGTTGTTCGGTGCTTAGATCAGAATCCACCGCGATCTCAATCGCTGCAAGTACGAGTCCACCAACCGCGTTCTAGTAACGCTTCCACTTTGCGATCTTCAATTGTATGAAGATGCACTCCTTCCACTCGTTGCTGGTTTCTCCATAGATTGATCTTTGTGACACGTAGGAATTTTTTTATTTACTACTACGTGCCCCAACAATTGCACCTGCAGCTAGAAACACTATAAGAAGGGCTAAGCAAGTGGTAACATATCCAAATGAAGGTTTGCTAGTATGTGGAGGGGTTAGAGGCTTTTTATGGCAACGTTGGGAGGCTTGTCAAACAAGTGGTAGGTAGCATGACACAGCGATAGAAAACGAGACATCTAGCATGGCAATGATAGGAGTGGTATCCACAGAAATGTGTCATCTTGCCTGAGATCCCGCTCGGAAGAAGATCGAGTCCATGAAGAAGACGGGCCACCGTAGTCGATCGAATCCTCACATTCCAAACGCTTTCGGAACTCTATCAAGAAGAAGTAAACCAGATACAAAATTCAACACAAGATACACCACAACATATGCATGACTTGATGCGCAAACAAATATGATGCATGTCCGATTTAATTATGCAAGGTATGGCATGGCAAGCACAACAACCAACTACTACACGTTAAGTGAAGTTCAATATGCACCGAGTTGCATACTGACGAAACTCCACGTTTGAATTACTTAATACATTCCCGTCTAGGTACACATCAATGTTAAATGTTGTTAGACATGGCAAGAGGTGAAGCATGAACCACTATATCATCTAGGCATTTTAAATGGGACCGGGAGGAACATATAGCATTTTCGTAACATCCCCATAAGCATAATATGAATTTGGTCCAGATCTGTACTAAACATATTTTATATTTATTAAACATGGAAAAAAAGTTTGTCATGAGATTCTATACGCTTTTCTGGTCAAGTTACATAGATAACACATTTTAAACGGAGCTACGATTATTTAGTTATGCAATAAACCGTTTAACATGGCATTTACGCAAATCAATGCAAACAGCAAGTTTAAACATTTTAAACATGCGTGAAAGTTGGAAAATGTGAATCTACATGAAATTCTAGTCAAGTTTCATATATAAAGTTTTTACATGTGATGCATGGTTAAAAAGTTATTATCAATTTAAAAAGATGGTTTTTTCTGAAAATCTGAAAATCGTTGGATAATTAGCAAAAATTCGCAGAACGGGAAAAACTATATGGGCCGAATCTGGACAGGGCACTAGGCGCAGGATAGCAAAATATCGCTCAGGCGGGGAATTGGGCATCGGTGCGCACAGCGGGCTGGGCCTTGAGGCTGCAGGAGTTGGGCCGGCTCGGAGCTGGGCCACCGGGTGAGGCACGGCCCACCAAGCGCGGGGCAGCCCACGCACGGCGCTGGCGCGTCGGGCGTCGTCCCCCTCTGCCCAGGCGCAGAGAGGACCCGCTGCAGGCGGCGGAACAAGGGGGCGGGCTCCAGCGAGGCGATGAAGTCGGGGGAGGCCAGATCCGTGATGGGGAGCCCCAGATGCGTCCATTCCGGACGGATTCGAGGCGCGACGGCGAGCTCCATGGTGGGGTTGTTCCTTGGGCATGGGGAAAGAGAGAGGTTAGGGAGAGAGAGGAAGGAGGAGGGATGCTGTAGGGAGGAGAGGGGCGGCGAGGCCCTGGGTCGTTGGCGACGCGGCTCCGGCAAGGTCCGGCGGCTCGAGGGAGGCCGGGCACGGGGCTCGAGGCGCGGGGTCAGGAGCTCGGCAGCATGCGGGCGAGCGAGAGGCGCTCGGGCATGGGCGACAGCGGTTCGGGCCCGGCGGCAGGCCTAGATGGGCTTGGGTGGGCCTGGCGGCGGCTGGGGAAGGCAAAGCCGCCAAGTGGCTGCAGGAGAGAGGGGCAGCATGGAAAAGGAGGTGGCTGGGCCTAGGGTTACCAAATTGGGAGGGCTAGGCCGTCTATATATAGGCGGGGGGTCTAGAAGAGGGGGTTTCACACCGGATTCGGACCCTCCGATCGCAATCGGACGGCCGGAATCGGAGGGGCTACCAAGGGGGTTGCGATGGCTATGAAGAGGGGATAGGAGGGGATAAGAGGGAAGTTTGGGCCCATGACATGAGTTTTATAAACCGAAACATCCGACGAATAAAACGATGATGGTGCCGATACGGTTGACCGATGGGGTATCAAACGAACTCGGAATGCGACGAAATTTGGCAAGCGGTATACCTACAATAAAACAAGACCGCACGCCAAGTCTCGACCCAATCCAAGAATATTTTTAGCATACCTTTTAAACATTTTTTAAAATGATGCCACGGGCTCGTGCGAGTGTGGTTGGTCTCAAAACGGTCGACGACACGAACGGAGAGAACCGGCAACTACGAACGGATGCAAGTTTTTGAAAACGAGTGACGATGCTATGCAGATGATGCGAATGACGTGATGATGAATGTAACAACCAAACCTAACACAGGCGAGAATGGAAATAAAAGGGGAATCTTCTGGAGCATTGGTCCCGGGCTATTACATTATGATACCATGCCAATTTTCAACCATTTCAGAGTTCATTTGCAGTACCTTTTAATTCAGAGTCATTTTAGCTCAAAATAAATCATGAAATGCATGAAAAATAGCAAATGAAGTCAGAAAAGGTTTGAAAAGTGATGACGTGGCTTTGAACGGTGCATATTGAATGCAGAAAAAGTATTGAGTTCAAATATGTTTAAAATTTTGAAATCCTTTTGTAACAGATGTGTTTTCGTCTGAAACCCTAATACTTCAAAAGAGATTGTCCATTTTGTACATGAAGTGCATCCAGTTTTTACAGTAACCCTCTCAACTTTTTTAGCACATTCTATGTGGGTGAAATAATGATACCATGCAACTTTGAACCTTTAAGAGATCATTTGTAGTGCTTTTCAATTTCAGGATCATTTAGCTCAAAATAAATCATGAAATGCATGAAAAATAGCAAATGAAGTCAGAAAAGGGTTGAAATGGGATGATGTGGTGTTGAATGGTGCATTTTGAACACACAATAAGTCTGGAGTTAAAATAATTTCAAAAAAATGAAATCCCTTTGTAACAGATGATTTTTCGTCCTAAATCGTGATACTTCGAAAGAGATTGTCCATTTTGTACATGAAGTGCATCCAGCTTTTGCGGTAACCCTCTCAACTTTTTAGCATGTGCTATATGGATGAAATGATGATACCATGCCAACTTTCAACCTTTTCAGAGTTCATTTGTAGTGTTTTTCAATTTCAGGGTCATTTAGCAAAGAATGAACTAAACATAATCAACTAAAATATTAACTAAAAAGAATGAACTAAAAAATAATCAACTAAAACATTACCTAAAAAGTATCAAAACAATATTAACTAAAATTATTAAAGTATTTATTTGTTAAAAAGAATGAACTAAAATTATCAAAGTATTTATTTGTCCCGGTTGGTGGCTCCAACCAAGACTAATATGTAAAAGTATTTTTTGTTAAAAACTTTAATATGCAAAAAATAACATAAAAAATGCCCGCCTACTAGGCTACCACAGTCTGCATACAACTAGACACCCAACTACACATGGGCCAGGACGTAGGCCCGCGAGCCAAGTAGGCCCAACAGGGCAAGGCAAAGAGGAAATTTAGGCCCAAGGCCTGCTTACGAGAGGAGCTCGAGAGGGAAGCCACAGCGTGGCTTATAAACCACTGCGAGCGTCCTTCGCTTGGCGAGGTGGGACTAAACTCCCACCGCCCCGTGCCGGTGCAAGGAACACCCTTTTAGTCCGGGTTGGTAGCTCCAACCAGGACTAAAGGGGGGCATTAGTCCCGGTTGGTAGCTCCAACCGGGTCAAAAGGGGGCATTAGTCCCGGTTGATAGCCACCAACGGGGACCAAAGGTCTTAATTTCCCGCCCGTTGAGCAACTGAAATGACCTTTGGTCCCGGTTGGTGGCTCCAACCGGGACTAAAGGGGGACATTAGTCCCACTTGGAGCCACCAACCGTGACTAAAGGTTTTTGCATATAAGGCGGGAGTTGTCGAATTCTCCCCCAACCTCTCCTATTTCGCCCCTGCCACCAACGCCTTGCCCCGATGCCGCCAGGTTGCTCATCATCACTGCCGCTCCCGCCGCCCGTTCTCGTCGTCGCCGCCAGCACCGTCGCCTGTTCTCATCATTGTCGTCGTCGCCGCCGCCCCCGAGCCTGACGTCGCTGCCGACCCGAGCCCGACCCTGTGTGCCTCCTCGTCCTCGCTCCATCGTCGTTGTCGCTGCCCGTTCTCATAGTCGCCGCCGCCCCCGAGCATGTCATCGCTGCCGCCTTGATCCCGTCCTCACGCACCTTCTCGTCCTCGCTCCGTAGCCGCTCCTCGCCGGTAAGGCCCCCTCCTCTCTATCCCCGTCGGCCCCGTGTGCCTCCGCCGCTCGCCGGCCCCCGCCCACCGTGCACAACACCGCCATCGGCCCCGCCTCTGCCCGTCACACCATCGTCGCTGGCCCCGCGCGTGTCTCCCGCGACCCCATAGAGGAGTTAATTTTAGTTGATTTAGTTAATATGGTTGTTTAGTTAATTTAGTTAATTTTAGTTGTTTTAGTTGTTTTTGGATATACAAAAGTAGTAATTTAGTTAATTAAGTTGTTTTACTTCTTTTTAATTATTTTTTTGTTTAGATGTTTAGTTGTTTTATCGTCAGTCATCAGTGACGCTTAAGGAACCGCGAGTGAACTAGATTATTCGATAATATTCGATCTGTATTACTGACAATTATTGATGCTTCATTATTCGAGATGTATTAGTGATATCATATGATAATATTATATGAAGAGTCACCGATGATCGCTGGTGCTATTATATGTATTAGTGATATTATATGATTGCCATCGATTTTTAATCTTAGAATCACGAACACAGGAAATGTCGATGTCATCTGACGATGATAGGATCCGTCAGTGCCCTTTGTGCTGGGACGACATGTGTCTATCTGACATTTATCCTCACCTGGACAACGAAAGGTCGTTCACTGTCAAGCAAACAGAAGAATTTAGTATTATTACGGTATGTATAGACGACATGTATTTTTTGTTAATGAAGTCTAACGTGTGCTTTTTTTTCTTTAATTAACCATTAAGTTTTTTGTACAATTCTACTAGTGTGTTCCCTATCATGCAAGATCCGCTGTCTTGGACAAGTTCCATTTCCAAAGGAAGGACAGTACAGAGCCTATGATAGCTCACCTAAGATCGAAGCATTAAACTTTTGTTGTTAAGGTGAAAAATAACGAAGATCACACATATTTTGGTTGTTCTAATTGGAGAGCATTTTGCCACACGTATGGGTTGGATGAGGACATGAATATCATCTTCGATCTTGGTAGTGATGATGTTCGTGATAATAATATAGATATTTGGGTGCATGCGGATGATGACTTGATTCTGGTGCTACCTCCAGGTGCGTTTGTTAACAAATTTTGTTAGGTACTTTATATTGATTATTAAAAAGTATTTGGTACTCATCCCGACTAATTTTCTTTATTTTTAATTATCGGCTTATTTCCGTGCTACAAGAACTACCCGACAGATAATAGATCGGACGTACTACGGTCATGACTCCAAACTTACTTGGTTGGAGAAATATTATCTCATCTCATTTATTCATGCTCAGCATCTAAAGAAAATTACATGATTGGTAACATTTATCATGGATATGTGCCACTAGTGCACCAGTTAAACCCGTATAACATCACTATAGACAACTTTGTAAGATTTTTTTTACTCTTGTGTCATTAGTCCATCCTTTTCATACATTGTTCTTAAGCAAAACTAGTTTGCTAACTAGGTTATTATAACTTATGTTCTTCAACAGGTACTCCCTCCAGAGACCGTTCCTAAGTGGATATCTACTGAAGGTGATTTGCATATGGTTAGTTTACGGCCAATGCCGATGAGTTACCCTGGTAAATACACGATATCTCAAAGTGAGAATACCATGAAAATAAAAGGATGGAGCAAGGCAATAACAACATCCAGGCAAACACTTGGACACTATAAATTGCGCAAGCTAGAAGTTGGGGATAGGTTGATCTATATTCTTCAATGGGGAGATGCAGGAGTTCACCTTTTTATGCTATTTTACCTAGAAGAGAGCAGTAGTTAGTGTTTCTCACTTGTGATAACTTGATCATTTGCTAGTATGATAACAACCAGAATGATGAGAAGTTCACATTTTTATTTTATTTTACCTAGAATGATGAAGAGTTGATTAAGATGATGATGACTTGTAATATGACATATACCAGTACAAATTAGATGGATGCAATAGACCAAGTTGAATTAGAGAAATACGATGTTGTGGAAACATCATATTTTCCTCTAGTTCAACTTGGTATATTGCATCCATTTAATTTGTACTGATGTTGGATGTTTTTTCTCCATAATTTGTATTGATGAGTTGTATATTAATATGTGTAACTGTGTGAAAATACAATATAAATATAAATTAAATGAAAACACAAAATGAAACACGGCCAAAAAGTGTGAACCTTTAGTCCCGATTGTGTTGTTACGGTTCTAGAACCGGGACTAACGGCCCTCTAGAACCGGGACATATGCCCTATTTTCTACTATTGACTACTTAATTACCCTGGGCTTTCACCATCTCACCTCTGGTTTCCATTCACCAGTGACCTCTTTGATATGAAATGTTTCCAAATCCTGCCCGGCAAACAAAATGAATAAAGGAGTTATTAATTACTTGATATCAGGAAATGAACTAATAAATAAGCCAACATAGGGCGTCAATGATTGAAATTACCTTCCGAGCAACGAATACCAGCTTATGTATTATTCAGGTTCTTTACTTAGAGAGTCCAATACTTCAACAGTTCCATCGTCAACTCTAATGATTAGAAGGATCCAGTGGTAGCTGCGCACGCGATTTGTATAAGCGAGCATGCATAACTCATCAACTACACTTAACATCGAGTATATATATATATAAGAAAATATAATTTGTACTACAAGACAGTAACACTCACTAGAAATTCCAAGGTAAAAGTATTTCTAGTTTAGTATTTAGGGCCTTCAAAAACCTTAGAAGCATTTTCTCCGTGTCTATAGGGTTCCTTCTCAACACTTCTTCATTAACGGCATTTGGGTCAACGAACCCAATGCCATAGACTCCATCTCTTTTCAATTCAAAAATCTTCATTCTAGATAGTACCACACAAAAGAATATAGTGAGTATATAGTGAGTATAATTACAAGCAATGAACGAGCTGAGCTAGAGACTTAAATTATAGAAAGAAATCACTTACAGACAATAGCAACTGATGATAGATTTGTCGAGTGCTTTTTGATTGAATAATTGAAAAAATTATTCATTTTCAATCCACAAATATTTTTGATGGATGTAATGCTCTTTCTTGACTTTCACCATGAGGCTCTGTCGCCCGACCTTTACTTCTCTCATGTACTAGTCATGCAAGTTGTGCATTTGCGTTGTTAGAAGCTTCTCATTGTCAGGGTTGACCAGAGGTTTCCCGGTGAAATATTGCCATGCCATTTCCTTCGAATCCATCGGTGGAAATTCCTCGATATCTAGGAGTTGTTCAATGGTGATACCGAGCAATCTAGCATTCTCTCTATCAGCGTCGGTTATTACCACGTTATTGGCACTCACCTTGAGCGGGCTGATCAGTTGGACTCCCTGTTCTCCGAGCTAGGGAACAATTTTCCCGCATTTACTACTACCGCTCGACTTCTGTATTTTTTGGGATTGATAGGACTTGGTAGTACAATATTCATAGTCTGATACCGGCCTTTTGTCTGTCGGTTTAGCTGCATCAATGAAGTGTTGTACGATTTTTTCAGGTACTATCTCCTTTGGCGGCGGGGGCGGTTTTGGTCCAAAAAATGCGTGCAATTCGCTAGCCACTTGTACATCGAGTTCCTCGTCAGTCATATCGTAAGCTAACTTCTTTTTGGCAGGAGGCTCGGGTTTATTATTTGGTGCTCTCTTCCGCTTTGGAGATGGATGACGCGGCAGAGCTTGATATCACGGACTCGCCCCGCACTCCGTCTCGGGGTGGGATGGATTCGGCTGGCACGGCGAAATCGATATGGCGGACTCACCATGCGCTCCGTCTCGGGGTGGGTTGGAGTCTGCTGACGCATCCAACTTGGAGGAGGAGTCGGTGGCCTTGGCATCAAGTTTGGAAACACGACGCATTCCTTTTTCCACACAATGATACCACGTATGGCTTCTCCCAGTGTCAGCTCCCCTTGACCTCCAGGGTGATCAAGCTCTAGTGTATCATATCCCGATAGATCTTGATCCACCCCGACACGAGCATAGGCAGGTGGAATCGAATTGCCATGGAGGAGTGCTTCAGGTGCATTCGGTAAAGAAAAGCCGTAGGCCACCTTCATGGATATGTTCTTGAGTTTCATGTGTAGCTCGCAAGGTGTCGACTCTAGGATATCATCCATGGGGTAGCGAGCTAGCAGTGCATCATCGTCCGGAACCCTCGTGGAACCCATGCTACTTTTTGGCATCGATGATGGAATGGTACCACCCTGATACGTCTCCATCGTATCTATAATTTTTTATTGTTTCATGCCAATATTCTACAACTTTCATATACTTTTGCCAACTTTTTATACTATTTTTGGGACTAACATATTGATCTAGTGCCCAGTGCCAGTTCATGTTTGTTGCATGTTTTTTGTTTTGCAGAATATCCATACCAAATGAAGTCCAAACACGATAAATAATTATGGACATTTTTTTGGAATATATCTGATTTTTCGGAAAAAGAATCAACGTGAGACGATGCCCGAGGAGGTGACAAGCCTGCTAGGAGCGGCCCACCCCAAGGCCGTGCCTGGAAGGCTTGTGGCCACCCCTTAGGTCAGTTGGAGTTGTCCTTTGGCTGCAAGAAAGCTAAAATTTCAGCCCAATCGGTGTTACGGATCTCCGGATATTTAAGAAACACTGAAAGGCCAGAATCTGAGAGCGCAGAAATAGAAGGAAACAGAGAGAGATCCTATCTTGGAGGGGATCTTGCCCCTCCACTGCCATGGAGGCCATGGACCAGAGGGGAGACCCTTCTCCCATCTAGGGGGAAGGTCAAGGAAGAAGAAGAAGGACAGGGGCTCTCTCCCCCTCTCTCCGGGTGGCACCAGAACGCCGTTGAGGCCATCATCGTGACGACGATCTACTCCAACAACTCTATCATCTTCACCAACACCTCCATCACCTTCCCCCATCTACCTACAGCGGTCCACTCTCCCGCAACCGGATGTACCCTCTACTTGAGCATGGTGCTATATGCTTCATATTATTATCCAATGATGTGTTGCCATCCTATGATGTCTGAGTAGATTTTTGTTGTCCTATGGGTTGATTGATGATCATGATTTGTTTGAGTTGCATGTTTTATTATTGGTGCTATCCTATGGTGCTCTCTGTGTTGGGCAAGCGTTTGGGATCCTCGATGTAGGGTGTATCAATGTGTTCATGATTTGCCTATGGTGGGTTGCTTGAGTGACAGAAGCATAAACCCGAGTAGGTGGGTTGTTGCATATGGGAGTAAAGAGGACTTGATACCTTATAATGCTATGGTTGGGTTTTACGTTAATGATCTTTAGTAGTTGTGGATGCTTGCTAGAGTTCCAATCATAAGTTCATATGATCAAAGTAGAGAAAGTATGTTAGATTATACCTCTCCCTCATATAAAATTGCAATAATGATGACTGGACTAATTATTGATTGCCTAGGGACAATTCCGCAACTCCTGCCACCACTTTTCCGCACTCTTTAAACTAACTTAGTTGTTTCTTTATCTAACAAGCCCCTAACTTTTATTTACGTGCTCCTTATTATCTTGCAAACCTATCCCGTTACAACTACAAAGTACTTCTAGTTTCATACTTGTTCTAGGTAAAGCGAACGTTAAACATGCGTAGAGTTGTATCGGTGGTCAATAGAACTTGAGGGAATATTTGTTATACCTTTAGCTCCTCATTCGGCTCGACACTCTTACTTACCGAGAAAGTCTACAATTGATCCCCTATACTTGTGGGTTATCAAGACCCTTTTCTGGCGTCGTTGCCAGGGAGCAATAGCGTGCGGTGAATATTCTCGTGTGTGCTAGTTTGCTTTATCACTAAGTAGATTTTATTTTCTGTTCTAACTTTTTTTCTATCTTTAGATATGGGTAGGAAACGCAAAATACCAAAAAAAATAGTTGGACTTGCTGCTCCAAAAGTTGAGGAACCACTAGTGTTCTGTACCACCGAAGAATATTACTTGGGTCATCTTCGATCCACTTGTGCTCGTGCTGAAAACCCAACTAGCTTAGTAGAGGGAAAGTCATTAAATGATAATGCTCATTATGTGCGACACCGCATATCTCAAAAAGAGAAACTATTATGGCATCCAATTAATACTTTGTGTTGCTATGCTTGTAATCTATGTGAAATATATGATTTTACTTGTTGTTCTAAATAAGCTAAAAATACCTTCCCTACCAATGTGTGTTTAATGATAATGAAATATTATCCTCTTATGCCAAGGAGGCCCGTTGCCATAATGATGTTGAACAAATTGAAGAATTTGTTGCTTTTAAGGGTGCCTGTGAAATTGCTTCTTCCATTCAAAAGTATGATGCTACTCTTTACAATTCTGAAAACATTTCCATACTTAAATATTGCTATGAAAACTATGCTTCTAATGCTTATGTTAAAGAGTTTATTGAAAGAATGACCACTGCCTTGGAAGAGACTAATATTTTGCAGGAATCTATGGAAGAGGAAGTTGCTGAAATTGTAAGCTCATTAGATGAAAAAGATGAGGAGGAGAACGAAGAACAAAAGGAGGAAGAGCGGATTAGCTACCCGTGCCCACCTTGTAATGAGAGTAACTCTTCAACTCATACATTGTTGAATTTCCCTTCGTGTTTACCGAAGGATGAATGCTATGTTGATTGCTATGATCCCTTGGATTCTTTTGAAATTTCCCTTTTTAATGAACTTGATGCCTACTATTCTTGTGGCCATGATGCCAATACGAATTATGCTTATGAAGATGAACTTTATATGGTTCCCTATGTTAAGCATAAAATTGTTGCTATTGCACACACGCATGATAGTCCTATTATCTTTTTGAATTCTCCCAACTATACTATATCAGAGAAGTTTGCGCCTATAAGGACTATATTGATGGGTTGCGCTCTACTATGGCACATGATGACTTTGATGGATATAATATGCATGTGCTTGATACTCCTACTTGTAATTGTTATGAGAGAGGAACTACATCTCCACCTCACTATGTTGCCATTACGATAAAATTGCAAGAAACTGTTTATGCTATGCATTGGCCTGAATTTGTGTGCATGAATTGTTTTTTTATGACATGCCAATGCATAGGGAGAGAGTTAGACTTCGTTTTTGCATGATATATGTTACTTTGTGCTCACTACTAAATTACAAATCATTGTTAATTAAAATTGGCATTGATATACCTTGGGATCCGGGTGGATCCATTACTTGAGCACTATATGCCTAGCTTAATGGCTTTAAAGAAAGTGCTGCCAGGGTGACTACCCGGAAGTTTTAGAGAGTCATTTTTTTCTGTTTTGTGCTTTTATTTAGTTCAAAAACAAAACAAAAAATAAATTGGGGAACCTAAAACTTTTTCAAAAAGAAAAGTGAAAGTGAGAAAGATGAACACCTTTGAAGTGGGGGCCAGCCTTGAACTTTGTTCATGCCCATGGAAACTTTGTGAATCTTGATTATAGAAACTTTTCAACAAAAATAATTATCCCCTTGTAAAAATCCATTGTATTATAAAAATAATGTTCCAACAATTACCTTTAGGATGTTTAAATTGCTTGTTTGATATGTGGTGTGTAAAAACAGAAACTTTTGCTGCATTGTTTGAATTTCTATATTTTACTGGAGCGTTAAAAAATTCTGAAATTTTAAAAGAATACAGTTATAAAAATTCGTGACCACGTACTAGTTTTTTGGAACTTTTAGATTTACATAAGTATGGTGAATGTTCAGATTACTACAGAATGTCCTGTTTTTGGCAGATTCAGTTTTTGATGCATTGTTTTGCTCGTTTTGATGAAACTATCGATTGTATCAGTGGTATAAGCCATGGAAAGTTATATTACAGTAGCTACAATGCAAAAACAGAACATGAATTTCTTGGCAATAGTACTTAAAGTGGTAATTTGCTTTATTATACTAACAGATCTCATGAGGGTTTTGTTAAGTTTTGTGTGATTGAAATTTTCAAGTTTTGGGTGAGATCACGATGGATGAAGGAATAAGGATTGGAAAGAGACTAGCTTGGGGATGCCCGAGGCTCCCCAAGGTAATAATCAAGGACTCCCAAGAAACTAAGATTGGGGATGCCCAGAAGGCATCCCCTCTTTCTTGTAACAACCATCGGTAATTTTACTTGGAGCTATATTCTTATTCGTCACATGATATGCGTAAATCTTGGAGCGTCGTGTGATTTTTATTTTTATTTTAATACTGCACCATGATGGTATGAGAAAGTCCTTGGTTGATTTATAGAAGGCTTTGCACCTCACTTATATCTTTTGAGTATGGCTTTATAGAATGCTTCATGTGCTTCACTTATATCATTTGAAGTTTGGATTGCTTGTTTCTCTACAAATAGAAAACCGCCATTTTTAGAATGCTCTTTTTCTTCACTTATATTTGTTAGAGTGCGGGCATATCTTTTGTAGAAATAATTAAACTTTCATGCTTCACTTATATATTTAGAGAGTCAACGGGAATTGGTCATTCACATAGTTAGTCATAAAATCCTACATAAAACTTGTAGATCACTGAATATGATGTGTTTGATTCCTTGCAATAGTTTTGCAATATAAAGATGGTGATGCTAGAGTCATGCTAGTGAGTAATTGTGGATTGGTTGAAATACTTGTGTAAAGGTTTGTTATCCCCGTAGCATGCACATATGGTGAACCGTTATTCAAAGCAAAAATTATCTTTTTTATCACTTACCTACTCGAGGACGAATAGGAATTAAGCTTGGGAATGTTGATACGTCTCTGTCGTATCAATATTTTTTGATTGTTTCAAGCCAATATTCTACAACTTTCATATAATTTTGGCAACTTTTTATACTATTTTTGGGACTAACATATTGATCCAGTGGCCAATGCCAGTTCCTATTTGTTGCATGTTTTTTGTTTCACAGAATATCCATACCAAACGAAGTCCAAACGCGATAAAAAACTTACGGAGATTTTTTGGAATATATGTGATTTTTGAGATATAGAATCAACGTGAGACGATGCCTGAGGAGGTGACAAGCCTGCTAGTCGCGGCCCACCCCCTAGCCGCGCCTGCCAGGCATGTGGCCACCCCTTAGGTCGGTTGGAGATGTCCTTTGGCCGCAAGAAAGCTAATTTTTGGATAAAGATCCCCTCAAAATTTCAGCCCGGTCGGAGTTACGGATCTCTGGATATTTAAGAAACGGTGAAAGGCTAGAATCTAAGAGGGCAAAAACAGAAGGAAACACACACACAGAGAGAGAGAGAGATCCAATCTCAAAGGGGATCTCCCCCCTCCGTTTCCATGGAGGCCATGGACTAGAGGGGAAACCCTTCTCCCATCTTAGGGGAAGGTAAAGTAAGAAGAAGGAGGGGGCTCTCTCCCCCTCTCTCCCGGTGGCACCGGAACACCACCGGGGCCATCATCGTGACGACGATATACTCCAACAACTCTGTCATCTTCACCAACACCTCCATCACCTTTCCCATCTACCTACAGCGGTCCACTCTCCCGCAACCCGTTGTACCCTCTACTTGAACATGGTGCTTTATGCTTCATATTATTATCCAATGATGTGTTCGTTAGTGAACGTTGCATGGGAAACAAAAAAAATTCTATGCACACGCAAGATCTATCCATGGTGATGAGCATCTACGAGAGGGAGAGTGGATCTACATACCCTTGTAGATCGCTAAGCGGGAAGCGTTAAGAAACGCAGTTGGTCTAGTCAATCGTCTTCGCGATCCCAATCGCCGAGCATCTCGCGATCTCATCACGGTCCATCCCGCGATCCAATCACGATCCGTCCCGCGAAGTCAACACGATCCGTCCCGCGATCTCATCACGATCCGTTCCGCGAACTCATCACGATCCGTCCTGCGATCTCATCACGATCCATCTCGCGATCTTGATCACGGTCCTTCCGATCTAGCGCCGAACGGACGGCACCTCCGCGTTCAGCACATGTACAGCTTGATGACGATCTCCGCCTTCTTGATCTAGCAAGATTGAGCAGAGAGGTAGAAGAGTTGTCCGGCAGCATGATGGCGCTCCGGCGATGGTGATGGAGCTATTCAGACAGGGCTTCGCCTAAGCACTACAGAAATCCAATCTAGAGGAGAAACTATGCACTGGAGGAACGGGTAGCACGTGGCTGAAAATCTAGTGCCAGAAACCCTAAAACCTCTAGTATATACAAGAGGAAGAGAGGAGGAGGCTTGTCTCCCAAGGAGCCAGCCCTTGGGTCGGCCGAACCAAGGAGGATTGGAGGATTCCTCCTCCAATCCTAGTAGGACTAGGACTCCTCCTTATTTTTGCCCTTTTGGCCTTTTCCCACCTTTTTCCCTTTGGGCTTTTCTTCCCATCCGCATGGGCCTTGTGTGGGACTTCCACCAGCCCACTAAGGGCTGGTATTTAATCTCGCACAGACCATGTAGCCTCTTGGGTCGAAATACCCCTCCCGATGGTCTCCTGATACACTACCGGCACTCCCGGTACACTACCGATGAGCCCTAAACCTTTCTAGCGACCAAAACAGGACTTCCTATATAACAATATTTACCTCCAGACCATTCTGGAGCTCCTCGTGACATCCGGGACTCCGAACAACCTTCGGTCACCACCATACATAACTCTATACTACCGAAACGTCACCGAACCTTAAGTGTGCAGACCCCGCGGGTTCGAGAACTATGTAGACATGACCAAGACACCTCTACGGTCAATAACCAATAGCGGGAACTGGATGCCCATATTGGTTCCTACATATTCTATGAAGATCTTTCTCGGTCAGACCTTTATGTCAGGGATTCAGTTATGATGTTCCCTTTGTTCTTCGGTATGTTACTTGCCCGAGATTCGATCGTCGGTATCTCCATACCTAGTTCAACCTCGTTACTGGCAAGTCTCTTTACTCGTTCCGTAATACAAGATCCCGTGACTAACACTTAGTCACATTGCTTGCAAGGCTTATTGTGATGTTGTATTACCGAGTGGGCCCTGAGATACCTCTCTGTCACAGGGAGTAACAAATCCTAGTCTTGATCCATGCCAACCCAAATAGACACCCTCGGAGATACCTGTAGAGCACCTTTATAGTCACCCACTTATGTTGCGACATTTGATACACACAAGGTACTCCTCCGGTGTCAGTTAGTTGCATGATCTCATGGTCATAGGAACATATACATGACATGCAGAAAACAGTCGCAATAAACTGACACGGTCATATGCTACGTTTGTAGTTTGGGTCTTGTCCATCACATCATTCTCCTAACGATGTGATCCCGTTACCAAATGACATCTCATGTCCACGACTGGGAAACCATAGCCATCTTTGATTAACAAGCTAGTCTATTAGAGGCATACTAGGGACATGGTGTTGTCTATGTATCCACACATGTATCTGAGTTTCCGATCAACACAATTATAGCATGGATAATAAACGATTATCATGAACAAGGAAATATGATAATAAACAATTTATTATGGCCTCTAGGGCATATTTCCAACATTCTCCCACTCGCACTAGAGTCAGTATTCTAATTCACATCACCATGTGATTCGCATTGTTATGAATCAAACACCCACTAAGTTCTGGGGCTCGATCATGCTTTGCATGTGAGAGAGGTCTTATAGTCAACGGGTCTGCGACATTCAGATCCGTATGTACTTTGCAAAACTCTATGTCAAACTGTAAACACTGCTACCACACTCCACTTGGTACTATTCCAAATGGCTGCTCCACTATACGTATCCGGATTGCTACTAAGAGTCATCCGGATAGTGCTAAAGCTTGCATCGACATAACTCTTTACGACGAACCCTTTATCACTGCCATAATCAAGAAACGTTTCCTTAGTCTTTTAGTCACTAAGGATAATATTGACCGCTGTGTAGTGATCCACTTCTGGATCACTCTTGTACCCCTTGATGGACTCATGGCAAGGCACACACAGGTGCGGTACACAGCATGGCATACTATACAGAGCCTATGGCTAAGGCATAGGGGACGAACTTGTCCTTTCTCTTTCTTCTAATGTTGTCGAGCTTTGAGTCTCACTCAACTTCACGCCTCGCAAATCATGCGAGAACTCTTTCTCTGACTGATCCATTTTGAACTCTATCAAAATCTTGTCAAGGTATGTACTCATTGAAAGTATCATCAAGCATATTGATCTATCTCTATAGATCTTGATGCTCAACAATCAGGTAGCTTCATCCAGGTCTTCCTTTGAAAACTCTTTTCAAACAACCGTTTATACTTTCCAGAAATTCTACATCATTTTCGATCAACAATATGTCAACCACATATGCTTACCAGAAACTCCATAGTGCCCCCACTCACTTTATTGTAAATACAAGTTTCTCATAAACTTTGTATAGACTCAAAAACTTTGATCACCTCATCAAAGTGTATATTCCAACTCCGAGATGCTTGCTTCAGTTCATAGAAGGATCACTGAAGCTTGCACACCTTTTACCATCCTTAGGACTGACTAAACCTTCTGGTTGTATCTCATACAACATTTCCTTAAGGAAGGAAACAATGTTTTGGCATCCATCTGCCAGATTTCATAATTGAAAAATGCAGCAACTGCTAACATAATTCTAACAAACTTTAGCATCGCTACGAGTGAGAAAGTCTCGTCGCAGTCAACTCCTTGAACTTGCCAGAAACTTCTTTGCGATAAGTCGAGCTTTATAAATGGTGACATTCACCATCAGCGTCTGTCTTCATTTTAAAGATCCATTAGTACTCAACGACCTGCCGTCCAATGAGCAAGTCTACCAAAGTTTGTACTTGGTTTTCATATATGGATCCTTTCTCGGATTTCATGGCCTCTAACCATTTCTCAGAATCCGGACCCATCATCGCTTCTCCACAGCTCGTAGGTTCATTGTTGTCCAACAACATGACCTCTAAGACAGGGTTGTCATACTGCTCAAGAGCAGTACACATCCTTGTCGACCTACGAGGTTTGGTAGTAACTTGATCCGAAGCTTCATGATCATCATCATTTACTTCCTCTTCAACTGACGTAGATTCCACAAAAACATCTTTCTGCACTGCGCTACTCTCTGGTTGAAACAAAAGTTCAACAACCTCATCAAGTTCTATCTTCCTCCCACTCAATTCTTTCAAGAGAAACTTTTTCTCGGGAAAGAACCCGTTTTAGCAACAAACACTTTATGCTTGGATCTGAGATAGAAGGTTCACCCAACTGTTCTTAGGGTAATCTATGAAGATGCAGTTGTCCGTTTTGGGTTCGAGCTCATTAGGTGAAAACATTTTTCCACACAAGGGTCGCAGCCCCAAACATTAAGAAATGACAACGTAGGTTTCTATCAAACCATAATTCACATGGTGTCATATCAACGGATTTAGATTGTGCCCTATTTAAAGTGAATGTAGTTGTCTCTAATGCATAACCCCAAAATTATAGTAGCAAAAACGATAAGAGACATCATAGCCCGCACCATATCCAATAGAGCATGACTATGACATTCAGACACACCATCACACTATGGTGTTCCAACTGGCATGAGTTGTGAAACGACTTTCACATTGTCTAAAGTTGTATGCCAAACTCGTAACTCAGATATTCACCTCCATGATCATATCACAAACATTTTTATCTTCTTGTCACGGTGATCTTAAACTTCACTCTGAATTTGCTTGAACTTTTCAAACGATTCAAACTTGTGTTTCATTAAGTAAACATACACTGTATATACACAAATCATAAGTGAAGGTAAGAAAATAACGGTATCCAACGCACGCTACAATACTCATTGGATTGCATACATCAACATGTATCATTTCCAATAAATCACTTGCCCGCTCCATCAAACCGGAAAACGTCCTTAGTCATCTTGCCCAAGAGGCATGGTTCGCATGTCTCAATCGATTCAAAATTGATTGATTCCAAAGATCCATCAGCATGGAGTTTCTTCATGCGCTTTATACCAACATGACATTTAGCGGCAATGCCACAAGTATGTGGTACTATCATTATTAACTTTGTATCTTTTGGCATCAATGTTATGAACATGTGTATTACTACGATCAAGATTCAACAAACCATTCTCACTAGGTGCATGACCATTAAAGGTATTATTCATGTAAAAAGAATAACCATTATTCTCTAACTTAAATGAATAACTGTGTTGCAATAAACATGATCTAGTCACGTTCATGCTCAACGCAAAACACCAAATAACATTTATTTAGGTTCGTCACTAATCCCGAAGGTAGAGAGACTGTGCGATGTTGATCACATCAACCTTGGAAACATTTCCAACACACATCGTCACCTCACCCTTAGCTAGTCACCGTTTATTCCGTAGCTTTTACTTCAAGTTACTAACATTTAGCAACCGAACCGGTATCCAATACTCAGGTGCTACTAGGAGTACTAGCAAGGTACACATCAACAACAGGTATATCAAATATACTTTTGTCAACGTTGCTAGCCTTCTTATCTACCAAGTATCTAGGGTTGTTCCGCTTCAGCGACCGCTCTCCTCATAATCGAAGCACTTAGTCTCGGCTTTGGGTTAGACTTTGAGTTGATTCACTAGAGCAGCAACTGACTTGCTATCCATGAAGTTTCCCTCCTTGCTCTTGCCCTTCTCGAAACTAGTGGTTTGGCTAACCATCAACACTTGATGCTCCTTCTTGATTTCTACCTTTGCGGTGTCAAACATCGCGAATAGCTCAGTGATCATTATTTCTATCCCTGGCATTTTATAGTTCATCACCAAGTTCTAGTAGCTTTAGTGACAGTGACTTGGAGAACTATATCAATCACTATCTTATCTGGAAGATCAACTCCCACTCGATTCAAGCGATTGTAGCACCTATACAATCTGAGCACATGCTCAATGATTGAGCTATTCTCTTTCATCTTGCAGCCAAAGAATCTTGTTGGAGATCTCATATCTCGCAACATGGCAGGAGCCTGAGATCCTAATTTCAGCTCTTAGAACATCTCATATGTTCCGTTACATTCAAAACATTTCGGAGCCTCAATTCTAAGCTGTAATGCATGACGCACTAAACTATCAAGTAGTCAACAGAACGTGCCTGTCAGATGTTCAAAACATCTACAGATGACGCTAGAGGGGTTGGCGCACCGAGCGGTGCATTAAGGACATAAGCCTTCTGTGCAGTAACGAGGACAATCCTCAGATCACGGAGCCAGTCCACAATATTGCTACCATCATCTTTCAACTCTATTTCTCTAGGAACATATAAAAATTCAAGGGAGCTCCAGCGTGAGCTAGTAATCTACAACACAGTTTGCAAAGACACTACTGACAATGTTCATGATAATGAGTTCAATTAATCATATTACTTAAGAACTCCCACTCAAATTGACATCCCTCCAGTCATTCGAGTGATACATGATCCAAATTCACCAACTCAAGTCCGATCATCACGTGAGTTGAGGTGGTTTCAATGGTGAACATCATCATGTTGATCATATCTGCTATATGACTCATGTTCGACCTTTCGGTCACTTGTGTTCCGAGGCCATGTCTGTACATGCTAGGCTCGTCAAGTTTAACCCGAGTGTTCTGAATGTGCAACACTGGCTTGCACCCGTTGTATGTGAATGTAGAGTCTATCACACCTGATCATCACGTGGTGTCTCAACACGATGAACTTTCGCAACGGGGCACACTCGGGGAGGACACAATTCATCTTGAAATTTAAGTGAGGGATCACCTTATAATGCTACCGTCGTCCTAAGCAAAACAAGGTGCATAAAAGGATTAACATCACATGCAAATCATAAGTGACATGATATGGCCATGAACTTGTGCTTTTGATCTCCATCTTGAAAGCACCGGCATGATCTCCATCATCACCGGCACGACACCATGATCTCCATCATCTTGATCTCCATCAACGTGTTGCCATTGGGGTTGTCACGCCCATCATGCTTGTACTGCTATTGCTACCGTTTAGCGATAAAGTAAAGCATTACATAGCGCTTAATGATTGACACGCAGGTCATACAATAATTAAAGACAACCCTATGGCTCCTACCGGTTGCCATACTCATCGACATGCAAGTCGTGATATTCTATACAACACATGATCCTCTCATACATCACATATATCACATCACAACATACCCTGCAAAAACAAGTTAGACGTCCTCTAATTGTTGTTGCATGTTTTACATGGCTGCTACGGGTATCTAGCAAGAACAATTCTTATCTACGCAAAAACCGCAATGGTGATACACTAGTTGCTTTTCAACCTTCTCAAGGACCGCCTTTGTCGAATCGGATCCAACTAAAGTGAGAGAAAATGGCACCCACAAGCCATCTATGCAACAAGTTCCGGTTGAGGGAACCGGTCTCTCGTTGGTCTGGGACGCTTCATCTCACAATACTGTTGAACCAAAACACGACCAAGGGAGGAAGCAATCTAAGCATCAACGCCCACAAACTCTTTGTGTTCTACCCGAGATCTCATCTACACATACACCTAGCTCATGATGCCACTGTTGGGGAACGTTGCATGGGAAACAAAAAAATTCCTACGCACATGCAAGATCTATCCATGGTGATGAGCATCTATGAGAGGGAGAGTGGATCTACATACCCTTGTAGATTGCTAAGCGGGAAGCGTTAAGAAACGCGGTTGGTGTAATTGAACGTCTTCGCGATCCAAATCGCCCAGCATCCCGCGATCTCATCACGATCCATCCTGCAAACTCATCACGATCTGTATCGCGATCTCATCATGATCCATCTTGCGAACTCATCACGATCTGTCCCACGATCTCATCACGATCCGTCTCGCGATCTTGATCGCAGTCCTTCCGATCTAGTGCCGAACGGACGGCACCTCTGTGTTCAGCACACGTACAGCTTGATGACGATCTCCGCCTTGTTGATCCAGCAAGAGGGAGCGGAGAGGTAGAAGAGTTCTCCGGCAGCATGACGGTGCTCCGGCTATGGTGGTGGAGCCATTCCGGCAGGGCTTTGCCTAAGCACTACAGAAATCCAATCTAGAGGAGAAACTATGCAGTGGAGGAACGGGTAGCACGTGGCTGAAAATCTAGTGCCAAAAACCCTAAAACCTCTAGTATATATAGGAGCAAGAGAGGAGGAGGCTTGGCTCCCAAGAATCCAGCCCTTGGGTCGGCCGAACCAAGGAGCATTGGAGGATTCCTCCTCCAATCCTAGTAGGACTAGGACTCCTCCTTATTTTTCCCTTTTTTGCCTTTTCCCACCTTTTTCTCTTCGGGCTTTTCTTCCCAGCCGCATGGGCCTTGTGTGGGACTTCCACCAGAGCACTAAGGGCTGGTATTTACTCTCGCACAGCCAATGTAGCCTCTTGGGTCGAAATACCCCTCCCGATGGTCTCCCGGTACTCTACCGGCACTCCCGGTACACTACCGATGAGCCCGAAACCTTTTCGGCGACCAAAACAGGACTTCCTATATATCAATCTTTACCTCCAGACCATTATGGAGCTCCTCGTGACGTCTGGGATCTCATACGGGACTCCGAACAACCTTCGGTCACTACCATACATAAATCTATACTACCGAAACGTCACTGAACCGTAACTGTGCAGACCCTGCGGGTTCGAGAACTATGTAGACATGACCGAGACACCTCTACGGTCAATAAACAATAGCAGGACCTGGATGACCATATTGGTTCCTACATTTTCTACGAAGATATTTATCGGTCGAACCTTTATGTTAAGGATTCAGTTAATCCCGTATGATGTTCCCTTTGTTCTTCGGTATGTTACTTCCCCGAGATTCGATCGTCGGTATCTCCATACCTAATTCAACCTCGTTACTGGCAAGTCTATTTAATTGTTCTGTAATACAAGATCTCATGACTAACACTTAGTCACATTGCTTGGAAGGCTTATTGTGATGTTGTATTACCGAGTGGGCCCTGAGATACCTCTCCGTCACACGGAGTAACAAATCCGAGTCTTGATCCATGCCAACCCAAACAGACACCCTCAGAGATACCTATAGAGCACCTTTATAGTCATCCAGTTACATTGCGACATTTGATACACACAAGGTACTCCTCCGGTGTCAGTGAGTTGCATGATCTCATGGTCATAGGAACATATACTTGACATGCAGAAAACAGTAGCAATAAACTGACACGATCATATGCTACGTTTGTAGTTTGGGTCTTTTAGATCACATCATTCTCCTAATGATTTGATCCCATTACCAAATGACATATCATGCGCATGACTAGGAAACCATAGCCATCTTTGATCAACGAGCCAGTCTATTAGAGGCATACTAGGGACATGGTGTTGTCTATGTATCCACACATGTATCTGGGTTTCCGACCAACACAATTATAGCATGGATAATAAACGATTATCACGAACAAGGAAATATGATAATAAATAATTTATTATAGCCTCTAGGGCATATTTCCAACAGTGTTGCCATCCTACGATGTCTGAGTAGATTTTTGTTGTCCTATGGGTTGATTGATGATCCTGATTGGTTTGAGTTGCGTGTTTTATTATTGGTGTTGTCCTATGGTGCTCTCCGTGTCGCACAAGCGTGAGGGATCCTCGTTGTAGGGTGTAGCAATGTGTTCATGATTTTCCTATGGTGGTTTGCTTGAGTGAGAGAAGCATAAATCCTAGTAGGTGGGTTGTTGCATATGGGAGTAAAGAGGACTTGATACCTTATAATGCTACGGTTGGGTTTTTACCTTAATGATCTTTAGTCATTGCGGATGCTTGCTAGAGTTCCATCATAAGTGCATATGATCCAAGTAGAGAAAGTATGTTAGCTTATGCCTCTCCCTCATATAAAATTGCAATAATGATGACCGGTCTAGTTATTGATTGCCTAGGGACAATTCTGCAACTCCTACCACCACTTTTCCATGCTCTTTATACTAACTTAGTTGTTTCTTTATCTAACAAGCCCCTAGTTTTTATTTACCTGCTCTTTATTATCTTGCAAACCTATCCCATTACACCTACAAAGTACTTATAGTTTCATACTTGTTCTAGGGACAACGAACATTAAGCGTGCGTAGACTTGTATCGGTGGTCGATAGAACTTGAGGGAATATTTGTTCTACCTTTAGCTCCTCGTTGGATTTGACACTCTTACTTATCGAGAAGGCTTCAATTGATTCCCTATACTTGTGGGTTATCACATCCAATGTTGGATCTGGTTTCTCCAGTTGTTTGTTGATTTGGTCATGCTGGCTATTATATTTGCGTTCCATGTCCTGAATCCAGTCTACTTCATGTTTCTTCTTTCTGTCATGGCTTCTATAAATGTCGTTCCAATACAGAAACCCCAGAAGCTACGGAGCCATGCCTCTGACTCATTTTCGTCCCGGGTGTTCACGATTCTTGAGGGCACGTGAAAGCTCGTCGTTCTCTCTCCGGCTAGTACAGACCCGCTCGAGCTTCTTCTATTGCTTTAAGTAACTCCTCTGTGGCTTCTTTAAGACTTGCCTGTTCAAGAACCTTCCCTGTCTTTGGGCCCAACTTTCCCCCATGTGCATAAGACCAAGTCCTGCACCTCTCGGGCCAAGTCTCTGTTACTGGAGTTACCCTTGCAGCCTTCATGTTTCTCTCAGATTCATCCCACTTTAGCAACCCAGACTTGTAGCCGCCTGGACCTAGACGATGGTACCATGTTTTTTCTCCGCATTTATCTTGTTTATTCTCGACCATTCGTTAGCTACTTGTTATTCCTTGAACTTCACTAATTCGTCCCAGTCATATGCTAACTTCACATATTCTCCTTTGAATTCTAGAGTCTTCCTTCCATCTTTCACGTAACTTTTCCATAATCTTTTCTTCCAAGACTAAACTTGTGTGGCCATCTTATTCAGAGCACACTTCTTGACTTTCTCCCGTTGGACATCTGTGAGACCCTCTAGTACGGCGAAATGTTTCATGAGCGCCTCCCAAAGCAGATTTTTGCTCTTGGGCTGACA